>CM055832.1:14537963-14686905 GCA_029582265.1 Zoroaster sp. YZ-2022
AATTGACACCAATTGAGAATACTATTGCAGTGGTAACACGAATGATTCCGAAAAACGTTGTCGTCAATTGGGAAAAAGTGTAGGCTAATTCGTTAATTTTTGTTTCGTCGTTTGCATTTTAGTTTGAAAAATACCTCAAAAACATCATTCCGGTCATAGAAAAAAATGGCATCAAGTTGATTTGGATTCTTTATGGTTTGAAGAATAATCCATGAAATTTTCAAAGATTGTACCCAAAGTTGGATATGGGGGACTTTTTTCGATGGGGGACTTTTTTCGACGATGAGTCCACAGACTAAAATGTGCATCCACGTTCAAATTTTCATTTGTATACTGTACATGTTACGCTCAAGGCATGTGGAACATTATTCGTCGCCGGTGCAAAAGAGAAGTAGCTTTACAGTAGTATTTTAAGACGATTTGGTTCACGCCGGTCCCCAACGCATTACAGATGTATTATGTTTGTGCGTAAACTCATGGAGACCTGGGAAGTTGTGGCGCTTGTTTACACCGATACAAGTGAAGTTACCAAGGAGAATTATATTTTTATGTACACACAGCCACATAGTCGCTGATTTAGGCGCTAAGATTCATACAATTATTAGTCTGCTACCAGGTATGTGCATCCTAATGTTATGTGCTGGGGAAATAAAAAGGACTCAAGACCTATTAACGTGTGCATGTTACCAACGGAAATTTACACAGAAAAATCTTAAAAGGGGTGAAGAAATCGTCTGAATTAAACCAAAAATTGTAGTAACTGGCACCTCCGACACTATCCAAAATCACTAGCCAGCGAATAATCCTTTAACAATAGTGACTTATCCGATTAGCCAGCCATTTGTTCGACCCCAGAACCAGAGTCCAGAAGGCAACTAAGCGATACGCTTGAGTTACCGAGCCCTTTCATGAGTCACACCGGGCTAATTTAAGACCGGGCCAACACCGGGGGATTTATAACACCGGGGGATTTATAACACCGGGTTATTTATGCATTTGGGCCTTACCTTCAGCGATGTGGAAAACAACAACGTACGAAGCTGAGACACCATCTTCGGTCTTGCTGATGACGACCATGTCTGAGCCGAGATCGAGGTTAAATGCTTCCTCCATCTCCTCTGCTGTCCCTGTCATGTTAATGTCACCTTCAGAGGGAAAAAGAATGAACAAACAGCTAGCAGCATACAAGATAATAACTGGTCCTTTGTGGAAATAAAGCTTATTTTCATTGGTTGAATAATAGACTGTCACAGGCCAGCTCAGGGATTTTTGACGAGTCTCAGTATAGACAATGTGACCTTGCAATGGTTGTTTGTAAAATTGTGGTGTGGTCACATTTTCTGCCTGGTGGTATGCTCGCTCATCCTGTTTTGGTTTAGACATGTCGTCACAGGACACATCGTCTCATTGAACTCACTATAATAGAGATCAATCCATCATCTATAGATGATGTGACCTGTGACCTCCAAAACAGGATGCGTGCACATCACTATGAAAATCTCACTCGGTTAAAATTTCAATAAACACGGTTAAATTATGGGTACCCTTCATTTTAACCTTAATTTAACCGTGTTAGTGTACGGTTAAATTGCCTTTAAAAAATTCCTTTGTATTGTCTCGGTTAAAGTGTGGTTAAAACTCGGTACCTGTTCTGAGATCTACTGAGGACTTGCTCATTAACTCTGCCGTGAGTTAATCCATTGTTGACGGAGATAATCCCCTTACAAAAGGCTCTGCTTGCCCGAGATTTAACAGTCAATGTTTGTTCAACCATGCGCGAAAGAGTATCGTCCACGTTGTGCCCATAGCGCGCAGCCCGCGGTCCATACGAACTTCGGCTGAATTTTGAAATTGAGGTAGGCAGCCGCGCGCCAGTCAGGTCTGATCTGGAATGTATGTGTGAAGTTAATTCGAGCGCTGGGTCGCAGATGGCAACGAGTGTTCGAAATAAACAAATCTGCACCGTCGAACATGTCATGCCCTCAAAACCCTTTTTTGATTCACGGGTTTCAATTAACTCAATTTTGCTGGCCAAAACCGCGATTCACAGAAGATACTATCTGAAGATCAGGATCGGCTTGGGGGTTTTAAATTTTTGGCTAGTTGGCCTACCGCCGGGAAAAACCGCGGTTTGCAGTTTTACTGTGAATTTTTTTGAAAAAAAAAATAATAATTACAAAGTCATTATATAACATGTTACTGATGTTCTTTCACCGTATAATCAGAGAGCAATACAAATCTACTATTTGTATCTACTATAATTATTGATTCCACTAAGGCTGGCTGTTGCTTATTAATTTGTATGAATAAAAACAAACATAAAACATATTACGGTAGTCCGCTGGCCTTGCCAAATACCAGTTAAAATGGCGGTGGATGGCCTTTCGCATTTTGTCCAGCTGACTAGTCAAAACCATATATAAAGACTGTACTAAATCGTAGTTATTTTTACTTTAACCATCGGGGTTCCTATAGTAATCACGAGAAAAGCTACAAGTTTTACTTAACTTTTTTATTGTAATTTAATTTAACATTGGTTTAACTCATTCACGTGCTCATTTTGTTCGACTTGACGAATGTTGAATAAATTATGAGGAATTTTAGATTGTGTTTCTTGTCCTTTTTGTAATGAGTATTTAAGTACATATACATTGGTAAAACTTGTAGCTTTGCATGGTGAGGATGATAAGTAAGACTAATTGCGGTGACACCATGTGGAATCTCAATTGTGTAGTAATTAGTTCTGAAAAGAACTGGTGGTACAACTCGATACGACATTCAATAAATTATTGGGCAAGTCGATTAAGTTTTTGAAAATTATCGTTATACTGACGATATTCCTAAAATATTAATGACTTTCCGAAAATATCACTGATATAACAGATATTTTGCACATTTTACCACCAACAGCGCCATCATCACTGTTCTCATCACCAAGCTACATGGTGGCAGGAGCTAACAATAATTATTTGTTTTAAATGAATGGTGATTCTGGTGGACCAGTGGATCCTAAATCAGATTTGGGGTGGTTAACGTCATTACTTTTGGTTCATAACTATCTTGAAATATCATTAATATGAGTTGTAATTATCTTTAAAAACATCATTGGAAACTACACAGAATATAATTCAAAAATAGGCTACAAATGATTCGCTTTGTTCCCCTGTAAGCAACAGGGTAAAGAATGCGAACTGAATTGATCGCACTGTCCAACGTGTTGTTCCCCTGTAAGGAACAGGGTAAAGAATGCAAACTGAATTGATCGCACTGTCCAACGTGTTGTTCCCCTGTAAGGAACAGGGTAAAGAATGCAAACTTAATTGATCGCACTGTCCAACGTGTTGTTCCCCTGTAAGGAACAGGGTAAAGAATGCAAACTTAATTGATCGCACTGTCCAACGTGTTGTTCCCCTGTAAGGAACAGGGTAAAGAATGCAAACTTAATTGATCGCACTGTCCAACGTGTTGTTCCCCTGTAAGGAACAGGGTAAAGAATGCAAACTTAATTGATCGCACTGTCCAACGTGTTGTTCCCATGTAAGCAACAGGGTAAAGAGTGCAAAACAATTGATCGCACTGTCCAACGTGGTTGTTCCCCTGTAAGAACAGGGTAAAGAATGCAAACTTAATTGATCGCACTGTCCAACGTGTTTGTTCCCCTGTAAGGAACAGGGTAAAGAATGCAAACTTAATTGATCGCACTGTCCAACGTGTTGTTCCCTGTAAGGAACAGGGTAAAGAATGCAAACTTAATTGATCGCACTGTCCAACGTGTTGTTCCCCTGTAAGCAACAGGGTAAAGAATGCAAACTTAATTGATCGCACTGTCCAACGTGTTGTTCCCCTGTAAGCAACAGGGTAAAGAATGCAAACTTAATTGATCGCACTGTCCAACGTGTTGTTCCCCTGTAAGGAACAGGGTAAAGAATGCAAACAATTGATCGCACTGTCCAACGTGTTGTTCCCCTGTAAGCAACAGGGTAAAGAATGCAAACTTAATTGATCGCACTGTCCAACGTGTTGTTCCCCTGTAAGCAACAGGGTAAAGAATGCAAACTTAATTGATCGCACTGTCCAACGTGTGGTTCCCCTGTAAGGAACAGGGTAAAGAATGCAAACTTAATTGATCGCACTGTCCAACGTGTTGTTCCCCTGTAAGCAACAGGGTAAAGAATGCAAACTTAATTGATCGCACTGTTCCAACGTGTTGTTCCCCTGTAAGCAACAGGGTAAAGAATGCAAACTTAATTGATCGCACTGTCCAACGTGTTGTTCCCCTGTAAGCAACAGGGTAAAGAATGCAAACTTAATTGATCGCACTGTCCAACGTGTTGTTCCCCTGTAAGCAACAGGGTAAAGAATGCAAACTGATTTGATCGCACTGTCCAACGTGTTGTTCCCCTGTAAGGAACAGGGTAAAGAATGCAAACTTAATTGATCGCACTGTCCAACGTGTTGTTCCCCTGTAAGGAACAGGGTAAAGAATGCAAACTTAATTGATCGCACTGTCCAACGTGTTGTTCCCCTGTAAGGAACAGGGTAAAGAATGCAAACTTAATTGATCGCACTGTCCAACGTGTTGTTCCCCTGTAAGGAACAGGGTAAAGAATGCAAACTGAATTGATCGCACTGTCCAACGTGTTGTTCCCCTGTAAGGAACAGGGTAAAGAATGCAAACTGAATTGATCGCACTGTCCAACGTGTTGTTCCCCTGTAAGCAACAGGGTAAAGAATGCAAACTTAATTGATCGCACTGTCCAACGTGTTGTTCCCCTGTAAGGAACAGGGTAAAGAATGCAAACTGAATTGATCGCACTGTCCAACGTGGTTTGTTCCCTGTAAGCAACAGGGTAAAGAATGCAAACTTAATTGATCGCACTGTCCAACGTGTTGTTCCCCTGTAAGGAACAGGTAAAGAATGCAAACTGAATTGATCGCACTGTCCAACGTGGTTGTTCCCCTGTAAGGAACAGGGTAAAGAATGCAAACTTAATTGATCGCACTGTCCAACGTGGTTGTTCCCTGTAAGGAACAGGGTAAAGAATGCAAACTTAATTGATCGCACTGTCCAACGTGTTGTTCCCCTGTAAGCAACAGGGTAAAGAATGCAAACTTAATTGATCGCACTGTCCAACGTGTTGTTCCCCTGTAAGGAACAGGGTAAAGAATGCAAACTGAATTGATCGCACTGTCCAACGTGTTGTTCCCCTGTAAGGAACAGGGTAAAGAATGCAAACTTAATTGATCGCACTGTCCAACGTGTTGTTCCCCTGTAAGGAACAGGGTAAAGAATGCAAACTTAATTGATCGCACTGTCCAACGTGTTGTTCCCCTGTAAGGAACAGGGTAAAGAATGCAAACTTAATTGATCGCACTGTCCAACGTGTTGTTCCCCTGTAAGCAACAGGGTAAAGAATGCAAACTTAATTGATCGCACTGTCCAACGTGTTGTTCCCCTGTAAGCAACAGGGTAAAGAATGCAAACTTAATTGATCGCACTGTCCAACGTGTTGTTCCCCTGTAAGGAACAGGGTAAAGAATGCAAACTTAATTGATCGCACTGTCCAACGTGTTGTTCCCCTGTAAGCAACAGGGTAAAGAATGCAAACTTAATTGATCGCACTGTCCAACGTGTTGTTCCCCTGTAAGCAACAGGGTAAAGAATGCAAACTTAATTGATCGCACTGTCCAACGTGTTGTTCCTGTAAGCAACAGGGTAAAGAATGCAAACTTAATTGATCGCACTGTCCAACGTGTTGTTCCCCTGTAAGGAACAGGGTAAAGAATGCAAACTTAATTGATCGCACTGTCCAACGTGGTTGTTCCCTGTAAGGAACAGGGTAAAGAATGCAAACTTAATTGATCGCACTGTCCAACGTGTTGTTCCCTGTAAGCAACAGGGTAAAGAATGCAAACTTAATTGATCGCACTGTCCAACGTGTTGTTCCCCTGTAAGCAACAGGGTAAAGAATGCAAACTTAATTGATCGCACTGTCCAACGTGTTGTTCCCCTGTAAGGAACAGGGTAAAGAATGCAAACTTAATTGATCGCACTGTCCAACGTGTTGTTCCCCTGTAAGCAACAGGGTAAAGAATGCAAACTGAATTGATCGCACTGTCCAACGTGTTGTTCCCCTGTAAGCAACAGGGTAAAGAATGCAAACTTAATTGATCGCACTGTCCAACGTGTTGTTCCCCTGTAAGGAACAGGGTAAAGAATGCAAACTTAATTGATCGCACTGTCCAACGTGTTGTTCCCCTGTAAGCAACAGGGTAAAGAATGCAAACTTAATTGATCGCACTGTCCAACGTGTTGTTCCCCTGTAAGGAACAGGGTAAAGAATGCAAACTTAATTGATCGCACTGTCCAACGTGTTGTTCCCCTGTAAGCAACAGGGTAAAGAATGCAAACTTAATTGATCGCACTGTCCAACGTGTTGTTCCCCTGTAAGGAACAGGGTAAAGAATGCAAACTTAATTGATCGCACTGTCCAACGTGTTGTTCCCCTGTAAGGAACAGGGTAAAGAATGCAAACTTAATTGATCGCACTGTCCAACGTGGTTGTTCCCCTGTAAGCAACAGGGTAAAGAATGCAAACTTAATTGATCGCACTGTCCAACGTGTTGTTCCCCTGTAAGGAACAGGGTAAAGAATGCAAACTTAATTGATCGCACTGTACAACGTGTTGTTCCCCTGTAATGAACAGGGTAAAGAATGCAAACTTAATTGATCGCACTGTCCAACGTGTTGTTCCCCTGTAAGCAACAGGGTAAAGAATGCAAACTTAATTGATCGCACTGTCCAACGTGTTGTTCCCTGTAAGGAACAGGGTAAAGAATGCAAACTTAATTGATCGCACTGTCCAACGTGTTGTTCCCCTGTAAGGAACAGGGTAAAGAATGCAAACTTAATTGATCGCACTGTCCAACGTGTTGTTCCCCTGTAAGGAACAGGGTAAAGAATGCAAACTTAATTGATCGCACTGTCCAACGTGTTGTTCCCCTGTAAGCAACAGGGTAAAGAATGCAAACTTAATTGATCGCACTGTCCAACGTGTTGTTACCCTGTAAGCAACAGGGTAAAGAATGCAAACTTAATTGATCGCACTGTCCAACGTGTTGTTCCCCTGTAAGGAACAGGGTAAAGAATGCAAACTTAATTGATCGCACTGTCCAACGTGTTGTTCCCATGTAAGCAACAGGGTAAAGAATGCAAACTTAATTGATCGCACTGTCCAACGTGTTGTTCCCCTGTAAGCAACAGGGTAAAGAATGCAAACTTAATTGATCGCACTGTCCAACGTGTTGTTCCCCTGTAAGGAACAGGGTAAAGAATGCAAACTTAATTGATCGCACTGTCCAACGTGTTGTTCCCCTGTAAGGAACAGGGTAAAGAATGCAAACTTAATTGATCGCACTGTCCAACGTGTTGTTCCCCTGTAAGCAACAGGGTAAAGAATGCAAACTTAATTGATCGCACTGTCCAACGTGTTGTAACCCTGAAAGAAACAGGGTAAAGAATGCAAACTTAATTGATCGCACTGTCCAACGTGTTGTTCCCCTGTAAGGAACAGGGTAAAGAATGCAAACTGAATTGATCGCACTGTCCAACGTGTTGTTCCCCTGTAAGGAACAGGGTAAAGAATGCAAACTTAATTGATCGCACTGTCCAACGTGTTGTTCCCCTGTAAGGAACAGGGTAAAGAATGCAAACTTAATTGATCGCACTGTCCAACGTGTTGTTCCCCTGTAAGCAACAGGGTAAAGAATGCAAACTTAATTGATCGCACTGTCCAACGTGTTGTTCCCCTGTAAGGAACAGGGTAAAGAATGCAAACTTAATTGATCGCACTGTCCAACGTGTTGTTCCCCTGTAAGCAACAGGGTAAAGAATGCAAACTTAATTGATCGCACTGTCCAACGTGTTGTTCCCCTGTAAGGAACAGGGTAAAGAATGCAAACTGAATTGATCGCACTGTCCAACGTGTTGTTCCCCTGTAAGGAACAGGGTAAAGAATGCAAACTGAATTGATCGCACTGTCCAACGTGTTGTTCCCCTGTAAGGAACAGGGTAAAGAATGCAAACTGAATTGATCGCACTGTCCAACGTGTTGTTCCCCTGTAAGGAACAGGGTAAAGAATGCAAACTTAATTGATCGCACTGTCCAACGTGTTGTTCCCCTGTAAGGAACAGGGTAAAGAATGCAAACTTAATTGATCGCACTGTCCAACGTGTTGTTACCCCGGAAGGAACAGGGTAAAGAATGCAAACTGAATTGATCGCACTGTCCAACGTGTTGTTCCCCTGTAAGGAACAGGGTAAAGAATGCAAACTTAATTGATCGCACTGTCCAACGTGTTGTTCCCCTGTAAGGAACAGGGTAAAGAATGCAAACTTAATTGATCGCACTGTCCAACGTGTTGTTCCCCTGTAAGCAACAGGGTAAAGAATGCAAACTTAATTGATCGCACTGTCCAACGTGTTGTTCCCCTGTAAGCAACAGGGTAAAGAATGCAAACTTAATTGATCGCACTGTCCAACGTGTTGTTCCCATGTAAGCAACAGGGTAAAGAGTGCAAACTTAATTGATCATACTGTCCAACGTGTTGTTTACGATTAACTGCAGTTTGTCAAAAAAAAAGGAAAATGCCAGGCACAGCAAGAATTTATACACTGTTTTTCAGTTTTCAATGGCACAGCTGAAAAACCAAAAAAAGAGGAAATCAGCTGATCCGCTGAAAAGTTGCATGCCTGTCTTTAAAATACAGTGAAGCAAAATAATATTTTGTGGCAAAAGATGTCAGCTGCTCGAGACATTTTTACGACATAATTTACCGACTTATGCAGTTGTTTGACGCTGCATAACCTACGTTGTGGAAGTCTCCGACTTACGCAATGCATAAGTTTTGTGAAATCGATCAGAAATCATGGTGCAACTTACACACTAAAGTGTTGCGGAAGTGGACTTAAGCAATTGCATAAAGTTGCTGCTGATGTTTTTAAAGATAATTATGACTCATATTAATGATTTTTCAAGACAGGTATTAACCAAAAGTAATGACGACAACACCCCAAATCTGATTAAGGATCCACTGTGTCTGCCAGTGTCAACAGTCATTTAAAACAAATTATTGTTAGCTCCTACATTAGTTAATCCTTCAAAATACACCTATATATAGTTTCAAGGCATTTGTAAGGACCATTTCTTTGAAAGTGTTCACCATGTCGATCCCATAGTAACTTTGACTCCATCCAAAATCAACAAAGAAAAGCATTTGTATCTAAAGAGGGATTGAGAATATTCAAGGACAAACTTCGAAAACAAAAATTCAACTGAATATATACGGTCCGAACTGGTAAAGAAAATATTATTTCTCCCTGAATGATATTAACCTGTGAAGTCCCCATGGTTTTCTCTGAACCATATTTCTCACTTAGCGACCGCAGAGAAAAACGTGTTGCCCAATATTGGTTCTCCCCTGAACCATAGTCTCACTCAGCAGTAGTTGAGATACGAGTTGTGCGATAAGCTTCTTTTCAGAACCTGTACCTCAGCTTCGCGATAGTTGAGATAAACACATGGTATTACCACAAACCGAAACGATATTATTTCAATTTATAAATTACTTGCCATTTCATTTTATTGCACTGTTCAATAATGACAGCACTTTCATTCATGAACTGATACTTAAGACTGAACTAACAGGGAACGATTTCGTTCAAAAATTTTGCATAGCAAAATAATTTTTTGTATAGCAATCTGTGAATTTTGAATAGCAAATTTAAAATATAGTGTGCAAAGCTGTTTTTCAGGGCTTTACTGTGGTTTGGTTCATAATTATGAATGTCCAAATTTTACCAGAAATAATCATCTTTAAATAATGTCCGGAAATTGAGCCACAGGTGTTAAAGAAATTCACATTTTCTTTCTTCTAGGCCAATTTCTTCATTATTTTCGCCAAATTGCAGTCATTCATGAATGTTAGTCCTCCGTTCATTTTCTTTTTTGTTTACATTGTTATATCGATCGTTAAAACACAGCCAATATCACAAAAACAAATTACCGACTGCGACATGTTCGGGTGCTTTTTAAAATGAACGTTACTTTGTGGTATGATCAAGCTTGATTTTGATTATTAAAAATTTGTCAGGAAAATGAGTGGCTCACCGTGGTTGAATGTGCAATCATACTGTGTGCCGAAATGAATGCTCATTTTGATAAATGTTCAAAAACTTATTATAAAACCAAGTTGTTACGTTTCTAGAGTTCCTTTCAATACAGCCGTGGTGATCATCTGAAAGCGCACGTGTGAACTGAACATGGTATTATTGTGTATAGGGGTGGCTCAATTGCTCAATGTTCCAACCATAATCTAGAATTAGCCGTCTTGGATGTGGTGAAAGACCCAGATATGCAGTATATAGATGATCTCGAATCTACACTTCGTGGAATGTACAAATTCTACCATATGAGCCCAAAGCAAACAAGAGGACTTACCGAACTGTCAGTGGTATTAAAAGAGGACATGCCATACTACAGTGGAGTAAGACAAGTTACGCTGGCTGGCAAGTAGATGGCGTGCTGTTTGTGCGATAGAAAAAAGATTACCGGGTAACCGTAGAGCATTTAGAAAATGTTCGCTGCCAGTAATCCACAGGGCTTCTACGGAAGATGAGAGCCATCAAGTTTGTCAAGTTTATGTACTTCATGTTAGATTTCATGAAAATCATGGCAACACTTTCACAGAAACTTCAACAAGACAATCTCCTCATAACAGATGTTACTTGTGAAAGTGATGAAGCCACGTTGAAAGTCACAAAACTAAAAACATCACCAGGAGAGTGTGAATCAAAATTCATGCAGAATTTTGATCCGACTACCAATAAATTGAAGCATGGAAAAGGTTTTATAAATTTGACCGTAAACCCCAGAGCCAGGCGCAGTGATGGGCGAAGTTGTACACACCATGATGACACGAAGAACAAGATGATCCAGAAAGCACCACAGTATTTAGATCATCGCTTCGAGGCGTTCAGTAACCCACCATTATCCCATTTGAAGTCATTCGACTCACGAGACTGGCCGCAGGATAGGGAACAGCTAGCTGGTTTTGGCAAGGATGACATCAGCGCCCGAGTTGACCACTACAAGGTCATTTTAACAGAGTCTGAGCAAACTGCAATCAAGGCCGAATGGGTAGCCTTGAAAAGCCGTATCAGCCCTAGGGCATGCAACACTCGCTCAGGAAAGGATGTACTTGATGTGTATACAGACATTCTTAGGCTCGCGCCGTCAAATTTGGATAATATTGCAATTTTGATCCAACTTATGATGACAATAAGTGTGAGCACGGCAGTGGTTGAGCGGGGCTTCAGTGCCTTAAACCGTCTCAAAACCTCCCTGCACTCGACCATGTCACAAGAATGCTTATGCAGTCACCTAATGATTTCTATAAACACACCACGAGTTGCGGAGTATAATGCAGCGGATGCAGCAATTCAGACCTGGATGGACAGCAGGAAAGGCACACGTCATGTACATGGACAGTCCATTGGACACAATCGACATCAAATTACGCCCGGCCAAATTGAAAGGCACCCCGAGGAAACTGACGATATGGATATTGACGACTAATTAACCGGTTTGAACGTCAATAACGATGGTAAGTAAAATGATGATTTTAATTCATCGCCGATATTTAATACATCGCTGGTGTACACTATACCAGAAAGTCAGTTTTATGTGAACCCATTGTGGGAAAAATACATTGTCGGTACTCGGCATCACGTGTACGCACAGTGCAAGCATAAAGATGTCCATGTCATCAGCACACCGGTTCCGTGTGAGTGCGTGCATGACGGAGTTTACATGTACGAAAGTTCAAATTTGACATACTTATTTATTCTACGATAGAAAGCCTATGTTGTCAATTAAAAAATAAAAATACATAAGTCCAGGTTTGGCAATGTTGACACTTAATTTGCTGATATACATGTAATTATAAATTCCTCAAAATGCATGTCTCAATTGGGTCTCTTTTTGCCGGGCAAGTAATCTGCGACCAAAGCTTGCCCGATCGGACAATTAAGAGAAAAAAAATTGTCAAGGCCTGACATATGGATGATGATGGACATACAAATTATTCCAGGATATTTACATGTATTTCATGAAAAATCAGGCATTTTTGGTATACGATGACTTCCTCAGTCATGTCAGTCTGATCTTGTCAACTCCCCCATTGCATTAGTGACCAACATTGTACATGTGCAGTGGCAACTATAATAGGATTCTTCTATTTTCTGAAGGGGAGGATTTTTTCACAAGTCCGAAAATCATCATAAAAGTGGATTTTAAAGATAGTTTTCACTTTCTGTACCCCCAAAAATGAATAGAATCATTTTTTTAACTGGTTAGTGGTTGCAAAATAATATTTAAAAAATTTAAAAAAAAGGGTAGAATGTCGTATCTGACACTTTTTCTCATTCAATATAACCTTACCTACCTAGTAAGGTGGAGAACATATGAATGATGATGGACACATAGCAAATACTTCAATTTATTAAATTATAAAGGGATGATTTTTTTAGAAGGGAATGCAAGTCCGAAAACCATCATAAAAGTGGATTTTAAAGATAGTTTTTGCTTTCTGTACCACCAACAATCGATAGAATAATTTTTTAACTGGTTAAAAATAAAAAACCCTTAAAAGGTGGCGGTTGGATATGACATTTTTTCACAATACCTGAACAGTTACATGTAGGGCCTATCTAAAAATAAAATGACTCACCCACTGCACTGCAAATTAACATGTATTGTTACTAATACTATTGCTCCTACAAGTACTAGTAGTACTAGTACACACGTGCAAGGCTATTTTGGAGTTTTTGCACGCACTTTTATGTTAATTGCTCACGTTCGTCCTGGAAAAAAAATACACTCCCGGTCCGGACCGCCCTGCCCCTTTTTTCTAAACTTTCCGGCTGCGCGCTCCGACCGTCACCGTGGGCACGTTAACTTAGCATGTCATCATTCGTTCAATTTTTCTTGGTGTAGGAGTAATTCCTTACCTTATTTTCCGCCACCATTCTATCCCACATTTTCCAACACACATTCCTACAAATGCACACTGAAAGAAAATCAGGAATTGTGCAAAATGAATCTCTTTTTTGCACATCTTTTTTCCAAATTCACCGCCAAACTCCACTTCTTACATTTGGACTAGTTCCCATATGCATATTACATGCCATGTACATATCATGGACAAAGCACCAGACTATGGGTAGACTTACATCAAGTCCGTTGAGCAGATTAATGCACGGTATTGATGTTTATGATATGAGGGTTGGGGGAAAGCCTGATACCAAACATACCAAAAAGAGGATAGCTGGATGGTTTCATTTTCTCCGTTTGATTAAATAGTCTTTAATTTGCTTGTATTTTAGTAATGAAACAATAAGGGCCAACGGGAGCTGTGATGTACGTACATAAAGTAGGACAAGTTATGTAAAGCGCCCTCAATCGTCTAACACTTTAATACCAATACTTGCACAACAATGTAATGGAAATTTCCAGAAATGTTCTTTTCATGGAAACATTGCTATTTTACTTTAAAGGACAATATCGTCATGATCAACAGGGCATGGAATCAGAGTGCTAGTTTTAGATTAACTCAGTGACTGAAAATAATACCCCACATGATAGGGTCATATTGCCGTAGCTGCTACATAAATGAGCCAGTAATTTTCAGTCACCGTGTTCATTTTAATCTAGGACACCGATTCCAAGCCCTAGTGAAAGTCCACTCTGATCGTGACGATATTGTCCCTTACCCTTACACCTAGTAGTACATCCCCTCCCCTATTGGATATGCCATAAATCAATGGATCCCCGATTGAAACAAACCTGTAGCTGGTTGTAAGGGTGGCTGGTTATTCAAATGACACCCCTTAAGGCCAATGAAAGCTGATTACTAGTTTCTCGTCAGCGCCCGCACGTGATTTTGGCCCCGCACCAAAAAATTTCATTATGCCAAAATTTCATTATTTTGCAAAACATTTTTGGGAAAATCCGGAAAATCCGACGCAAACTACTCCCAAGCTAAAAGGAACCATTCCGATTGCGCGGTCGATGTTTTTGCAGCTTCGCTGTATCATGCAACATACCGGTCGTGCCCACCTTCCATACAGCTGGGCCCATGGGAAGCGCTGATCTGCCTAGCTTCACAGATTTGCGAAAGAAAACCCATGGCATGCAGGGTATATAGTGTACATGCAGCTGGTGCAGCCGCTGAGAGCCGCGGAATGACGTTCACAGGTCACACAAATTGCAACCTCGTTTCCAGATCGCATACTATGTGCCCGGCCTATCCGGGTCGTGTATTGTCGCCGTGGTACGAGGTTGGTATTGATCGATCGTTGTCATGACTGTACGGTAGACATGTGTCGCAAAAGGTCGTAGCCAGTCCTTCATGTCCTCAACTCAATAGAACTGATATTGGCATCAAACTCACATTTCTGGGTGAATTTAGAACCTAAATCTGTTTCAAAATGGCAGTTTGTGTATGTGTATGGGTTGCATTTTTCCTTGATGAAAAATAATGAATAATGAATAATGAAAAAAAAAACTCACCAAAATTTGATAAATGGCTGACGAGAAACTAGTAATCAACTTTCATTGGCCTAAACATTACACCCTTTCTAATATCTTCCCTGTGACGGGTATCATACTCACTGATGTAGAATATATTTTATAACTATTTTTTTTTTAAATGCTTGTGAAAATGGTATAATGGTGAAGATCAGAATTTAAAAACGCACAGTTGGACTGTCTACAATTTTTTTTCTGCAATACACTTCACCAATGACAGAAAATTTAATTTAAAAAAAGGTTCTTCAGTAATAAATTCACAGACAAATTCGCCTGTCATGGTGAATCTAGTGGTTAGAACGATCTTGTAAGTAGGTGGTACCAGGATCGTGACTAGGTTTTGTCAACATTTTTTCATGAAAAAAAATGTTTTGTTTATACATGCTACAACATTAATTCAGAAGCAAATCCTTTCTATATGATAGTAATTCACTGCTGTGGGGGATTTTCAAGTCCAAAATTCAGTTTTAGAATACAGATGTATAGAGTGGATGAAGTCTACTGCAGACAAAAATTGCGGACTGTCCACCATGAGAAATAACACAGTCCTCTATGAAGAAGAAAACACATTTAAAATGTTTATTGACTAGTATTTCCACTCTACCATTGACACCTACAAAGGGTCATGGATACAAGCCCCATAGGTTTCTAGATGACCCTACAAAGGGTCATGGATACAAGCCCCATAGGTTTCTAGATGACCCTACAGAGAGTCATGGATACAAGCCCCATAGGTTTCTAGATGACTCTCTGCTAATGAATAGCTAGTTTTTCTTAATAACCACTGTGAACATTTTGATGTATGAGTGGAAAATACAACCAACCAATTTCCTTTCAAACAAGTAGACTAACTGAGCTGAAACTTTCATAGATTGGTTTCTGTCAATATTTGTTGAAAGCCACTTATTTTCAGTCACACTGTGTTCATCTTAAACTACAGGGAACCGATTCCATGCCATGTTGAAAGTCGGCTCTGATCGTGACGATATTGTCCCTTTAACAAGGGCCTGTTCCTTACCCCATCCCATACCCTTACACATAACCACCTCCTAATTGAAGTACAGGACTGATAATTAAAATTAACCAAATGTTTAAATTATACTTTGATAATATTGATGTTTCCAAAGTCATACAAAGTGCTTTACCGAGGAGTAATTTGTTCATTTTCGAAAAAAAATTGTGATTCCATTAAATATTAAGATAATAAATAATTAAAAGTTGATTTGCCTTCTCTAAAGTTTGACTTAAAAATATCTCATTTGTTTTCAATCTTTGTTTGTAGAAATATCGGCTGAAATTTACTTATTTCTGGCCATTGTATTTCAATACAAAGTTTGTATTGTGAGCTATATATATCAATCTAACATATTTCACGTATTATATAACTATGTATTCCAAATGATACACCAAAGCTTTACTACATAATAATACATCACTTTTCATTTAGCCAATGTATTCCCTATTAGGTGAACATCATCATAGAAAGTGTCAAACGATTCATTATTTCAATTAAACCACCAGAATAAGTTAGTATTTAATGCAACATTAAACCACTTGTGTCAAATGTGTCAAGTTTTCTTAAACATCTGTGAAGTAGGCCTATCTCATAATTATCTTACTCGATAAATAATTGATCGATCGCTATAATTTGTCTATGTATATTGATAATCCTCACTCTAATTGACCAAGTTTCAATATTAATATACAACACTGAAACATGGTAATGATATTGTGTAGATAGCTCGTACATCAGTAGGCCCTACCATTCAATCATTTAATATTTCAAATATATAAAATAATGAAATATTTCAATTTACATGTACCCTGCAAAAATTGGGGTGTTAAAATAACACCTGTGGTGTTACCTTGATTCTATCATGGTGTTTATATTGGGCGACATGCTCAATATGAACACCACTGGTGTAGATTTTAACACAGCATTTTTTGCAGTGTATACGTTTAAAGCAACAATAGCAAAACTAAATCAATATCTTTAAAATAGAGCCACATTAACCCTAACCCCCTAGGTATTCTGGCTAGGAACCTTCCTGAATCCTCCAAAATCCATCAGCGCACTTTTGGAAACACACCCTTGTCTTCAAAATGCAACATGCAGTTTTGTTGATCTTTCATATTCAGCACTTATGGCCTGTACTTCTTGCCAGGCAGTAATTGTATCCCATTTGAAGAGGTGAAAGTTCTATTTTCAAATGGTGCTGAATTTTCCCCAAAAAGTGCCCCTTGGAGGATTTTGCAGGATATGGGGTGGTTAGGTTTAAACAATATATACTATAGGTCACATAAACAAACAGCAAGATTGTGGTCATAGCGCCCTCTAGCGGTGATCCAAGTGACTTCACATTATTGTTTGTTCTTAAGACAACATCTGTGCCATGTTTGATTGCCCATATGGAAATCAAGGAAAATAATTATGGGCAATACATCATATTTCCAAAATGTGAATAGCGCCCCCAAAGTTAATCTATGGAGGTTTGTATGACCTTATATACGATAGATCTTGTGTAACTATCCTTACAAAGTTTTGATTAAAACCAAAATCATGTTTAGCCATTTTCATTGTTTTCTTTTTGTTTGGTTTGATGAACATTTTATTGCCCAATATCTGAATAAATAACATAAGTGTACCGGGTATCCGGATACCTGACCGAAACTGTCATCCATTGTTCGGTTCCAATTACCCGTAAACGACTTTTGAAAATTTCGACTGGACATTTAGGCAACACAAATGGAAGTCTGTGATTTTATGTTAACAAAATGTGTGTGGGGAATGGGGATGCTATGAGTCATTTTTAATATAGAGGTGAGAAATTATTACACTAAGTCCACATTTATTATGAGTCTAATAAAACAAGAGAAACATGTGCTTATATTGGTTATTTTTGATACATTCAGGAGTATTTATGTATTTTTACAAGATTGTTTACGGGTACCCAGCTATACAAAAATTTCAAATTTCAGGTATCCAGTTCCCAAATTAACCGGAAACACAGCTTTTACCTCGAGTGTACTTTTGGAAAAATAAAATAAATCAGTCAAAATGTACAAAATGTTTTTCTTCCCCCACGAAATGATCTAAAAATAATGGGTAATAACACCTTCTGGCGGTGATAGAAATGGTCATATCTGAAGTCACAATGTTTTTGTTTACTAAAGATGCCATAATGTGCCAGGTGATGGAAATTTATAAACTTGTTAAACTTAACAATCTACAAAGTCTCTGAAATAATAGTTTTCATTTTTTTCTTTAAGGGTGTAAATTTTAGACGTTTGTGGCCATCGCTAACCTTGGCATTTTGCCACTTAGGTGCCAAATAAGATCGAGTATGCTGTGTACAGAAATGGGTTAAAAGCCGAGTTTATCGGTAGGATAAACACCGCAACCCAGACATACACTTCAGCATTGAAAATAACCGTCCCTGTCTGGGCAAGAATCCCCATGATGATGACTGGCATCCAACACGCCATGTCAGTAAAGACTATCAGTGCCATTTTGATTGCCATCTGGATCTCCCGCTTGCGGTGATCACCCACCCGGACACTCCTGGCCGAGTCACGTTTGACACTCACGAACATGGCTAAGTAGCAACAAAGCACGATCATGAAACATATCAAATTCATGCCAATAAACAGGACAATAGAGTATATCCATGATGGTTTATTTCCCTCAGCAACTGAGGTATAAAATGTGGTAGACCAGAAATAGCCTTTAAATTTGCTCTCTTCCCAACGTACACTACTCGGACGTGTTATTAGAGGTAGTCCAATGCACACATCAGATAGTCCATACACCTTTGAATCATACCTACTTATGACAGTTGGAATAATACTGAGACATGCAGACGCTACCCATACAATACAGACGATAATTTTGGATGTTTTTCCCCGGATTTTGATTTGGCTGTATGGAAATACAATGCCAAGCAAACACTGGATACTGATAACAGTGATGAAGAAGACCGATGCCTCACTTGATAACACTGAAAACATCCCAGCAATCTTGCAAACTGCACCAGACCGCCATCTCACCGCTACATTAAAGAACTTCTCCCCAAAATGCAAATCTGCACTTGCAATGATCAGCATATAAACCCCCATCATGAAGTCAGAAATAGCTAAATTGAGCACCAAGAACCTGTGTGTCTTATTCCCACTAGTTTCTTTGCGTTGCCTCCACCTCCATACAATAACCATTGAATTACCAATGAGGGCGCTAAGACCAATCATCCATATGAATGCTTGGAGTACTTGGTTACTCATCAGACTGCTACATCGGTCCAATGGTGTCTTTAACACTTTGGTCTTGCAAATAGAATAATTAAAATCAGGAATAGCTGAAACAAATTCACAGCAGAGACGGTAGTCATCGACGGTCCTAAAATAAAAACACATTAGAAAATAACAATCAGCCATAGCTTTCCGTGTATGTTGCATGATGTTGAAAACATAAATTGTATAAACTGCAAAATATCGCTATGGGTTGAATTTGCTAATTAACTTCAGACCATTTGAGCTAAAATGTCCACAGACTGATAAATGTAGACCTATAATCATTCTTTGCTTGATCCTCATGTATAAAGTATGAATAAATGACATGACCGTTTAACATAGACTTTAACTGAATACAGAAATTACACCTCTGCAGAGCAATGTCACCCTTCTTTTGATTATGCTTTAAGCATATATTCTAAGTTATTGGGTAATGAAAAGGGAATTCGTGAGTCAAATTTTGCAAATAGACCATATGCTGAGTTAGGTTTTGTGTTTGTTCATGCTCTTCACCATGGTATGGAATAAAAACATCCAACTATATAATATTCCCAACCAATCAGCGCTATCCATGATGAAGACAGTTGGTGAAACAACGTCGGCGAAAATCTCCCCTGTATAAATGTATTTTACATTGTGATCCAGGGGCCAAGCTTGAACATTACTCCAGACCAAAGTTGATCTCGATTTGTTGAATTCACTGAAAACAGAAGGTTCTTTAGGGGTGCACAGTGAGAAATATCGAGAGAAATTCTTACACAACATGAGAACCAAGACCAGTGACAGAGCATCTGACACGTGTCTGGCTTGGTATCATCAGCAGGCGGACCAGCAAGTAATGCTGGATCTTGCTATGCCCGCATCACTGAATGAAACAAGTTAGAGAGGGGTCAAGGCTTCCGAGACGACAAATGAGCATCTCTGAAACTGGCAGGAATCATGGATTTTATTCATATGAATAGGCCTAATGTTAAGCCTATAATTTATTACTTTTTAGAAATATTTACTTATTACTATTATTGCATGTGGCCAATTTTTGTCTGCAAATATAAGTAAGTCCAATATTAAAATATTTCCAGCTGATGGACGAATTTCTAAAAATGTTGACCCCCCCCCCCCCACCCTATAATTGTTGTTTTCCTCTTCAATACGCCATGAATGCATGGTTGTACCAGGCTCATGTTATAATTTCTAAAAGTAACAATTACTGTCTTGGTGCTGATTAGCTTACTGGATGACGTCACCAAATCAAGCTTGGTATATAGGTATGTAGTACATGTATAACATTTTGGGAATTTACTCTCAAGAATGCCACTTTTGCACGTATGTCCTAAAGATTAATTTGTGTGAATTTCATTGACTACCAAGGTGAAGAGCAAACATCTCACTTTCTAGAAGGATTTTGGTGCTACGTCCCATGGTCTAAAAGGTGTCCCACTAATATTAAATACAGATAAGACAAAGTGTTCATAGTAAGTCAAATATAACAAACAACATAACCTCATTAACTGGTCTATCTAATGACAAAATACTGTAAAATCCCCAGATATTGTCTAGAAATGTTACAACCGTACTGAATAACAGCCATATATTTCTTTGTTTTGTATGTTCAGTTTAATAACGAAATGTAGGCGGTTCGATTACAAACTACACAGTAATGTACAGAGAATGTGATCTATGATCAGCAGCTAGACTGAGATGTAATGCGCACGTATTATTTGCGAAGTATTCCATTGTTCTCATTCAGGGATAGTAATGTTTGAAGTTTGTCTTGAGTTAGTGTTATCTGTTCCAGTGGTTGCTGCCATTTACTTACAAGTTACTGAGGTTCACAAGGTCATTTAGAGCTCCATCCTGGACATCAATTGAGTTATAAGTGTATGTATCACGTCTGACCAGCATACTGGTAAATAAACAATGTAAAATAATGAATATTTACTAATCCCTACCAGAATTTAACATGGAACAATTAATTCAAGATGACATGTTTGTGTTTATTTGTTAAGTCTAAAATCTAAACAAAAATATGCAAATAGAATCGATCATGTATTGAGGTAACCCTATTTTAACCACACTTCAAACACAAGATGCAGACCCCAATTATGAAATCGAGAAGAACAATATCTTACAAGGTTGTTAGGTTCGTCAGTCCATCAAATGCCTGCCTATGTATGATTTGTAGAGGATTATTTCCGAGACTCCTTGAAAACAAGCAAATAATATTAATTTACTACATGTGTCGGGGTGAATCCAGAAATCAGATGGAAGGGGTGAATTTTGTAATTGATGGAGTAAATATAGTTTTGGTTGGTAGGCGTACATTGATTTCCATGTCCGATGCTTCACACGAAGACATATTGCATGAAACTCTGCATCAATGTTTTTATAGCAGTCAAGGTGCTTAATCAGGAAGATGAATGCTTTGACCCCACCCAAGACCCCTCCTGGATCCACGTGTATTTCATTTTTGTAATAAAAGTAACAATATTCATATAAAGATGAGTTTTTTGGTTTCGTACACGCACGTTAACTCTTAAAAAGGTAATAATGATGCTGTTTACTTGTTGCTTAATATTGTTGGTATCGAGAAACATTTTTGAAAAGTCCCAGCATGAAAAGTCCCAACCCTTCCATGAGGCAATTGGTACATAGCGATTATAAGCACTGCTCCTTTAATTACACTGGTCAACAATTTGTTAAAAGTTGTCTGCTTCGGAGATAAAATGTGCTATTTATTATGGATTTTGATGTGCTGAATTCAAATATGACAATTAAAATTGCCGATTGGCTACTGTTTCCAAGATGTTTAAGTTTTTACATTTTACGTACTATGTATATGGTGTACATAGCAGATTTTTAATCATGAATTATCATACGCTATTCCCATACGTGTACACATGTACATGTAGATCTTGAAAACTAGAGCCAATCAACAATTTTAAGCATCATTTCCATTCTCAGTGACCCATAATTAGTCATGTTTGACTTCATTTGTTTGGAAGCATTTTGGCTGTAGACCAGCGTTTTACACTGGCTTTATCTTTAGTGCAGCTGAGAGTTTTGAAAAAACATCCAGGTACAGTATAATGAAGCATGGTTCCATCAAATGCATTTTGTCCTTGACTACAATAGAATTTGAAAAAATGAATAAACAAAATTGGTGTCATATTTTCATATCACGTCGAGTCTTTAAAACATTAAATAAGTTTAATTCTGATATTTTGATATTAAATGTCATATGTGTCAAATGATTATAGATCCATTTTGACTTGTACCAAAAGGGCCTAGTGCACAATAATTTCTCATTTTCATAGCACTGAGAGAGAAATTTGTTATTTTTAATTGTTGAATAATTATTAACCCCATAGGGCCTGTGCTTTGTTTCGATCTCATTGCCAGGGGAGGGGGAATAGTGCCCCCTGTATTTTCTCCGATTGTCAGACAATGTTCATAACACCTTGTGGGGATGATTAATGGAACATCTATAAATTGACATGACTTATTTCCCGTATGACATCATTTTGAATAATGGTCAATAAAATCACAAATTTGAAATAGATTGTATTTCAATCGGCAAACATGAACTTCGCACTTCATCAATATTTGTCAAGAGATGTAACTTCAATCAAGAGAAATCAGTTGCTCGATGCTGCGTGATTGAAATTGATGACATGAATACTTACAAGAATTGAAGACTTTGTGGACCATCAAATATTCTTGGTGCAATTTCACTGATCCTGTTGTTATCCAGTGATCTAACATGGGAAAACAGAGTAGTAATTTATTTGGTTATTTTCACCTATGTTCTTTGATTTACTGAAACAAACTTACTGAAACAAACTTGATGAAACGTTTTCATGGTGACAAACAATATGAAAATGTATCATGCCTCAGTAAGTAAAACTACAAATGAATCTTATAGATGAATAGACAATATTTATTGCATCAAATTAATCAACACAAATGTTCTTGTCCTACAGCCTTGTGCAGCTGAGAGTTTGGATTAATGTCACATTTAATTTTGAAAAAATGAGGCATGGTTCCACCTTTTGGCAACAAACTTCCTTTTGTTCTTGACTCTTTGACAAATAAGTATGTTATTTGAAATATCTTGACAGGATCCAATTTACGAGATCAAAGAAGTAGGAAGCATCGATGCTGGTGAGTGTATTGTTTGAAATGTTTCTGGAATAAAAAATAATAAAATAATAAAATAATACAAAGTGAAAACATACAATTTAACGCATTACAATATTCGTTATGCATTGCATTAATGCAATAATTTGTATTCATTTTATCATTGCATATAGAGAGGAATGGAAAATGTGTACACTATGTACAATACACCAACATTTAGTACACAGAGTGCACTATGAGAATGTGATACAATACACCAACATTTAGTACACAGAGTGCACTATGAGAATGTGATACAATACACCAACATTTAGTACACAGAGTGCACATTGACAATGTGATCCAATACACCAACATTTAGTATATAGAGTGCACTATGATAATGTGATCCAATCCTATAATGACCGCTAATGAATTTGAACAAAATTGGTGTCATATCTTCATATGTTGTTGATTCTTTAATAAGTTAAATAAGTTGAATTCCCCCCCCCCCCCAGAAGTGTGGGCTGAGTCTACGAGCGAATACTTACCTGGAGGGCCATCTACCGATGCATAGTTCCCTAATATAGCAGAACAATACGCTAAGACTTTTCACACACAATAGCGCCCTCTACTACCCATGCTTCCCTGCGGCATCACGCCACGTTTATCTTTCTCTTTTCTCGAGCGTTCATAGAACACCCCAGAGAGGTCGATCGAGCATAGTGGGGAAGGAGGAGGGGAGCGCCCTCAGGCATTCGTCAGAGACTCAGCCCACACTTCTGTGGGGGGGGGGTCTACATCACTCTACTTACCTGGAGGGCCATCTACCGATGCATAGAGTACCACCGAAGACAGGCGGTGGGGAATGCGAGACGCTATTGCATGACCATGAGGCAAAGGCCATCGTTGATGGCCCTCATCCAAACCCACTCCACCAGAAGCGGTGGCAAGTAGGATGAGATGCCCCCAGCGATAACGATATGCGCCAGAACAAAGGGAGCAATCAAAACCACTGAGCAAAGGACGGGCTAATGACAAGAAGCCCGTAAATACACCAATAAAGGAGCGTCTGAATAGACGAGCCCATGAGCACAAAACAATTGAAAAGGGGTACCCACCAATTCATAGTGACGGCTGCACAGGAGGCTTGTGACGTCGGGACGAAGCCGCCGCACCCAGTACTGTCCTGCCAGCTCTACCCTCGGTCTGGACGACATCCTTGAGGTAACACTCCGAAAAGGTGTTGGCCGACTTCCAGCAAGCCGCCTGGACGATATCTGCCATAGGGACGCCCTTAAAGTAGGCCCAGAAGGGCGTGCTATCCGCCTCCGGCCACTCACTCAGGGCCGAGCGGATAGCTGTAATCAGCCAGCGTGTAATAGTGTCCCGAGACGCTGGCCGGAAAGGGGGGACCGAAGTAATAAACAATTGTTTATGTTCGCCCGAACCTGTTTGGTGCGGTGGACGATTCACTTGAGCGCCTGACTGGGCACCAAAGCTTATCTGCGCCCACCGCTGAAAAGGACTTTAAGTCGGCAACAAAAATGTCTGGCGGCGAGAAGTCACTTGACTGATTTTTCGTCAAGAAACCCGCTCGCGGTATGAGACGGACCCCACCGGATGTGGCCGTCCTCCACCGTCAACGAATGTAGTTCACTACGGCGACGAGCCGTAGCGACCGCCATAAGGAAAACCACCTTGATGGATAGATGGAACAAAGAAACGCTACCCATCGGCTCGAAGGGTGCCCTCGAAAGTGTATCTAACGCTTGAAACAAGTCCCAAGACGGCACGAAGCTTACGACGGGGACGCTCCACAAACATACCCGAATAAGATGGTGGAGGGTTTTATTGTCAGACACTGACGAACCATCCGAAACCCAGTATGGATTAAGCGCAATCGCCGAATGATAATTTTTAACTGTCGTCACAGCGAGGCCGCTATCAAACAGATAGAATAAAAATTCACCCACCGCCCCTACAGAAGAATCGGTGGGACGATGAGAGTGGAGTCTACACCATCTAAAGAAATGACGTAGTCTGCTGTTGTAGACCTTCCTGGTGGAAGATCTACGGCCGCCTGCCGCCATCTCCGCAGCCCGGACCGAAAGGCTCACTGCGCGGAAGGATCGGGAGACAATACCCAGCAGGTCAGGTGAAGATTCCCCGGAGCTGGGTGCAGGCAGTTCGACCCGGGCTGGAGAAGAATGTCCAGCCTGCGGGGGAGAACCACCGGCCTGTGGACCAGGAGTTGGAGAAGCCTGGGAAACCACGCCTGGCGGGGCAAAACGGAGCCACGAGAAAAACTTTGCAATCGTCCTGCTCTATCTTGGCCAACACCCTCGCGATCAGGGAGAACGGGGGAAAGGCGTAGGCCAGAAGGCCCTCCCACGAGATCGCCAGAGCATCTGCCCGCCAGGCATTGGGGTCGTAAACCCTCGTACAATATGACTGATTTTTCGTCATGTTGTCGCACCGCATGCGGACCGCCTTGCCGGTAACCTGACGCTGGAAACGCCTGAGGGCCAGCGACACCGCTAACATCTCCAACACATTGATATGGAGAGACCGCTGATCGGTCGACCATACCCCAGCCGCCTGCAGCGGGGGCAGACTGGCCCCCCCATCCGGACAGCGACGCATCCGTCGTGATGGTCACCGACGGTTGCGGGCGCCGAAAAGACCGGCCCTTCGTGAGGTTGTCGGAGGACATCCTTGCCTCGCGGGAGCGGCCCACAACAACCCAATCGTCCAAGCGCATGAACACCGAGATCCCCCGTTGCCGCAGTGCCTTCCCGATCACTCCCGCCACCCGGGTGAACACCCTGGGGGAGGTGGAAAGACCGAAGGGGAGAGCGACAAACTTCGCATACGACATTGTCGCATTGGAACGGAGGAACTCCCGGTGTTCCGGACGAATCGGGACACGGAGATAGGCATCCCACAAGTCCAAACCCGCCGCCCAGGCCGGGGGGCAGATGGACTCGAAAATGACCTTTAAAGTCTGCATCCGGAAACGGCGCGGCCGGATGTATCGGTTGAGAGGCCGTAGATTCAGTATGGGCCGCCACGCGTCCACCCCCTTTTCGGGAACCAGAAAAAAGGTGGACATAAATCCGCCCGCCCGCCCGACCGGGACCGGCGACGTGTTTGAGGAGAGACCTTAGCTTCTCGAGTGTGCGGCGTTGACACGTCCGACAGGATGGGAGTCGGACGAACGAACATGTCCGACGGGGTGCTTCAGAATTCCAGTGCGTAACCGCTGCTGACGGTTTCGAGCACCCACCGATCGGACGTGAATCGAGCCCAGGACCCGCTGAAGTGGCGGAGGCGGCCCCCATGGGTCCGCCGATGGGCCGCCACAAGCCGAAGCGCCACTGGCGCCAGCCCCGAATAGCGGGGCCCGGTGCGCGTGAGCCACGGCCGGTTGGGCTGGTGACCCCGTGTAAGATTGGCCACGCCGCTGCATGCCCTCTATCACCGGAGCGACTCCCGGTAAAATTACCACGAGCTGCCTTGAACGGCTTACGGCGTGGAATCTTGAAGGTCGCCCTGTCGGCCTCACGCGCCGATTTAGGCGCGGGCTGAGAGGGTTTGTTGAAATTAATCTTCTCAGTGGCCTCGAGACGCTTCGCCTCCGCCTCCATCGACTCCTGAAATTTACCTGCGAAGAGGTCAGGGCCGAGGAGGGGAAGTGCCTCTAGACGCTTGCGCGCACCCTCTGACGGGAGGAATAGCGAGTCCAACACGTTGGCCCTGCGGGCAGTAACTGCCAAGGTAGAGATACGTGAGAACTGGTCCAGGGAAGTGCGCAATCCATGGTCAAGGCAATGGAGGGCCGCCGTGAAGAGGTCCGCCGGAACGGGCGTAATCCTCCTCGCAACCCAAGGCTGTACTCCGTGAGGAGCAGGAGGAATGACGACGCACGCAGCCCCAGACTTGAGGCTGTGTCCACCTTCTTGAGGGTATCCTCAAGCTTCCCCCTCGAGCGGTCAGAGAAAGGATTCTTCGCTGAGGAAGAACCCCCATCAGCCGCCAACTTGTCCTTCGCAGAGTCCGGTACTACCGGCGCTGTGAAAAACTGAGTAAAATCAGCCGCCGGGAAGTGGTAGTAACTCAACTCCCGCTTCGTATATGGAGACCACTTCGCCGTCTCGGCAATGGAATTCATGCGCTCAACACACACCAAGTCGAGCGGCAGTACTGGAAAAACTGGTGTACTACTGGCCGTCGAACTGGTCATGTGCTTGAACGACTGACGGCTGGAGCCAGCTGTCCCCTCCAGGGAGGGAAGCTGCAAAACTCGCACCATGTCGCGCTGTACCAAACGCAGTTCCGTCTCCATGACCGAGAGACGCTGCATGTGGACAGACTCGTCCTCGTCCTCAGAGCCCGACTGGGAGGGACGAGTTGACACGGGCGACTGGGCCGAGTCCCCCGGCGGGACCACCGGGGCCGAAGGGCCCACGGGTGGAACCGGGGCCGCCACGGCCGGGGGACCCACCACCCCCACCGAGAACTCCGAGGATGGATGGAGACTCAACGCAGGGGGAGAGGCGGGCGCACGGCAGACCGTGTGAGGTGGGCCCACATAAGGCTGAGTCGCCCAGCCCGGGTCAGGATAGAGACCCGGAAGTGGGGGACGAGCAGGGCCGAGTCGGCCCGGCAAACCGCCTGGGTGATAAGCAGACATGTCTGACACCGAGGCCGTAATGGACTGCACGGCGTGAAGAAACTCGGCCCGAGACACGGAGCCATGGCTCCGGCGTTTCCTACCGGTGTGAGACCGGGCAGACGAGCCCGAACTGGACGAGGATCGATGGCTAGAACGTCCCACGCTTCTTCCTCTCTCACGAGAGCGGCTCCGGTCGATTCTGAGGATAATTCAGTCGACCCCGAGGCACCGCACGCCCGACGGTCCGAAGAAAACAGACCCGGCGGACGGCTGAGGCAATGAGGCCAGGCCGGGCGGTGACCGCCGGCGTGCGACGCTTATCAGCCCGGGAGAATGGGCCAGCGAAGCACCGGTCGCTGGACCGAGCAAACCACCCTCAGCACCCGTGGCGACCGCCACTGGACCGAGCACTCGGTGCGCCAGCGGACACGGAATGGGCAGTGGGGCCCGGAGTCGGGACCTTACCCTTCCGTGGGCCTTTTTTCTTGTAGGTCACCCTGGCAGAGGAGGATGTTTTGGCTGAAACCTTGCCAGGGGAGCTACCAGTACGTTTGCCAGTACCGCTTGAATGGCCGATGCACGGGGACAAGATCTCGCCCCCGTCCTACCAGCGGAACGGCCAGCACTACGTGCCTCCATCGGCACGAGGGGCTGGGCAGACGACTGCAGCGGTGGCGCGATAGAGCCACCGGAGCAATCACCCGAGGACACGGCCCGTCCCAGGGAGAGGAAATTCTCCCCGGTGCTGACGGACTCGGCCCTCACCAAACGTTTAGCCATCTTGAAAAAGACGAAACTTGATGAAACTCTACACTGAAGAAAAATTCTCTAAAGCACACTAACTCGGTGCTAGCACAGTTATCTTAGTAGATAATTTAGTCTTAACGTAAAGCCAAGAAACTGGAAGGAAAACTGTCTGTTGCTGGAGCAAATCAAAACTTGACCTACCAGTCCTGCTGCGCTAGAGAAAAGAGGAAGATAAATGTGGCATGATGCCGCAGGGCAGCATGGGTAGTAGATGGTGCTATTGTGTGTGAAAAGTCTTAGCGTATTGTTCTGCTATATTAGGGAAATATGCATCGGTAGATGGCCCTCCAGGTAAGTAGAGTGATGTAGACTCTGGTATATTTAATGCGTTGAATAATTATAGATCCATTTTGACTTTGATGACGACGACGACGATGACGACATTCGAGTTTGTCTTGACACAAACTCTAGGTGTTCGGGAGATGTAAAGGTCAAATTGGGGTCACACTTTTGTAAATATTTTTCGACAATTAACAATTTATACAATGGTGCAAAAAATGTCAATTGACATCTTGTGGTTGTTGAGATATGATTTTTGTTAAATATTAAACTTTGACTTCCGGTTTGGACAGGAAGTAAGGTCAAATTGGGGTCACCTTTGTGTAAATATTTTTCCACAATTAACAATCTACATTATACAATGGTGCAAAAACGTGAATTTACCTCTTGTGGTTGTTGAGATATGATTTTTGTTAAATATTAAACTTTGACTTCCGGTTTGGACAGGAAGTAAGGTCAAATTGGGGTCACCTTTTTGTAAATATTTTTTGACAATTAACGATCTGTACAATGGTGCAAAAATTGTGAATTTACCTCTTGTGGTTGTTGAGATATGATTTTTTTTAAATATTAAACTTTGACTTCCGGTTTGGACAGGTAGTAAGGTCAAATTGGGGTCACTCACAACTCGAGTTTCATCTACTTGTTAAGTTCTAAGTACATGCCAAGTTTCAAGTTCATGTGAAGTTTGCAAGTATGTGTTTTTTTGCGGACATATGTCGGGGGGGAGGAGGAGTTTTCCATCATCCATGGCAGATAAAATGTCATTGTTGACACAGAGAAGAGCAGTTTCCGTTCCATGAAATGGTTTATAGGCTAACTGAAATGTGTCCGACAGGTTATTAGCACGAACATGGTCAGTGATGAAACAACTCGCTCGATTGTTTTTCCAATTTCTCATTTTACTTGGCACTGATGAAGAAAATTGTTATTTTCAATTGTTAAATAATTATTAACCCCACAGCTAGGGACTGTGCTTTGCTTCATTTTCTTTACCGGGGGAGGGTGGACATAATTTTGAGCCAAACCCAAATAATTTACATTTTTCACTCAACATTTTGAATAATGGTCAATAAAAAAAACACAATTGTAATAGATTGTATTTCAATCAGAAAACAAGAACTTCAAACTTCATCTATACTTGTGAGCTGAGAGATGTAACTTCAGTCAAGAGAAATTGGTTGCTCGATGCTGTATGATTGAAATTGACGACATGAATACTTACAAGGTTTGAAGACTTTGTAGACCATTAAATATTCCTGATGAAATTTCACCGATATTGTTCCTAAACAGCAATCTAAAATGGGAAAACAGTAGGGTTAATAATTGTATTCAAGCCAATTTATTTGGTTATTTTCACCTGAAAATGTATCATGCCTGAAGTTTGCGATGACACCATGTAGAAATTCTCTTTTGAGTAGTAAATAGTTCCAAAAAGAGTTGGTTGGTTGCAACTCAACATTTTGATCAGTATCCTCTGATCATATTCAGGAGAAACAAACTTTACTTTGTTTAGGAAAAAAAAATAAAACTACAAATGAATCTTAAAGATAAATAGACAATAATATATTGCATCAAATTAAGAACATAAAATAATTTCCTTGTCCTACAGCCATGTGTAGCTGAGAGTTTTGCTTAATGTTACATTTTATTTTGAAAAACATATCCACACACAGTATAATGAAGCATGCTGGTTCCACCTTTTGAAAACATTTTACAAATGTTTGTTGTCCTACAGGCCTTCCATTGACACATGTTTTTTTGATCGGCATTTATGACATGAATACTTACAAAGTTTGAAGACTTTGTAGACCATCAAATGTTCCTGGTACAATTTCACTGATTTTGTTGTCTGTCAACGATCTTAGATAGGAAAACAAAGTAGCGTTAAAACAAAATCATTAAAGCCTGTTGATTTGGTTATTTTCAACAATATTCTGAAATTTCCTGAAAAAAAAGAAAGAAAAAAAGCATTTTCATGGTATCAAACAAGTTATAAATGTTTCGGGGTGCAATATATAACAGAACAGTGTTCATATTGTGACCAGCCTAACCACAAAAACAGTGGGTACTGCATTCCAATCATGAAAACAATTGAAAGTCCTTGTGTAGATATCTAAGATGGGAAAACGAAGTATGGTGAAAAACATTGTATTGAAACATAAATAAATTGGTAATATTCAAAAACGTTTTCAGATTTCAGTTTATGAAAGCATACTTAAATCTAAGTTATTGGTCAAATACTTACAGAAATTATTCTGCCAGCATTAAATAGTAGCTACAATAAAAACGGAATTTCGACAGACAACACTGGATGTGCATTGATATAAAAAAAATGGATCGGTGGAATGCTACACTCCAATTACAAGTGTTATTGTATGGGACATGTTATTTATTAGTTGAAAATAAACAAAAACAAAAATTAAATAATTTGTACAAATGTTGATTATGATGTGTCATACATAGACTAAAGTGACACTGCATAGACCTAAATATATTTCGATCAGCAAAAATGAACTACGCACTTCTAATCTAATTTGTTTGTATGCAGTGAGAAGTAACTTCAGTCAAGATAAATCGTAGGCTCCATGCTGCGTGATTGATATTTATGACATGAATATCACCAGTTTCACCCATTGTAGTAGGCAAGGCATCAGGTGTGGAGTGAATATAAAGTGCTTTGAATCATTAAAGGTAGGCAGGTTCATGAAAATTTGAAGTTGCTTCAATTCTTTTAAATGTCATATCATTGGATAGAGCAAAAAATTAGAAAGAAAATGAGGGGTCAATGGTCATGATAGGTTAACCCTATGCAAAGTTACGAATTTTTGTTGATTTAAATATTTGGTCATTTTGAGGCCAGTTTCAGCTGAAAAGTTGTGACCGTATTTGCCTGCAATGTATCGTTGTAGTACTATATGTACAGTAAAAACACAAAGTGTCTACTATAGCATGTCTACTAAACACATTAATACGGCTACAATTACAATGAGACAAATCTTTGGAGGTTTCTGATAATTTATTCACATATACTTCTGCGCGCATAAATTGTGCAGTATGATTGTGCAGTATGATATAGCTTCACCCATCTCAATAAAAAAAATATATATTTTTATAGGCCCTAAGTCATTTAAAATTAAAATATTAAGTTGACATGTACTGTGATTGTATGCCTATCAAAAACACCAATTATTTGGCAGTAAATGAGCAATGCTAAAAATAAATTATAATAAGATGATCAAACAAGATTTTCAACCCCCGAATGAAAATGGAATCACCCACCTGTACATGTACATGTTGCCATCTACATGCCTCGGGCTAAACCATTGTAATTAAAGGTTACAATTTCTCCCAGATGTGTGTTAAATGCATGTAATATTCCATATGAACCAGCAAAATGTAAAATAAAAAAATTAGTTTATCCCCTTTTTAATTTTATAACTAAAAAATCACATTGGAATACCAAATCCCACCCGTGCGTGATACCCCGATTCAGCAAGTCAAGTCGCCGATAGCGGTGATTTATTTATTTATTTATTTATTTTTTTGCCGTCGGGTCATTTTCCGCAAGCTGCACTGTCTTACCGCCAACGTTACAGTTGACATCGACTGACCATTTAAGATAACCACGATGTGTAGTTTCCTTTTATCGACACTAGAACATCGACAGACTACCCTTTATATTAGTATTTTATCATGAAAGTTGGACAAAAAAAATCATAAAAACTTACCGAAATTCAGTTGCCTGTACAGGGCCGGATCTACCATATGGGCACTTTGGGCACGTGCCCAGGGGCCCCTGGGCATCAGGGGGCCCTCCATGGTGGTCGAAAAAAAAATTTGAAAAAAAAAAAATTCCAAATTTTTTTTCCCCAAAATTTGTTTTTCCCAAAAATGTTTTTATCTAATTTATTTTAGGCCTTTGTGCGTCTGTCTGACAGACTACAATGACTGTATAGTTGAGGACTTATTTGTCAGTTGGACAAATAAGGTATCTAAATATTGACAATCACCAAATTGTGAATATTTAGAGGAAAATGAAAAAAAAAACTCAAAATTTTACGCACGCGCACATATTTGCGCACATATTTGCACACGGCTGCTTCGCGGCCGCACGCGAACGACCCGTGCCCGTGGGGGGGCCCTTGGAGTTTCAGGTGCCCAGGGGCCCTCAGAGGTGTTAATCCTGCCCTGTGCCTGTATTTCCTTAACGAAAGGTTTCCCGTCTCTGATTTTTTTTTATCGTCTGCACGATTTAATGCCCATAAAAATGGCATCCGGGAAAACATTGAAGCCTCATCCTCGTAACCAGGCGCTAGCGATTATTGCGCCTATGCATTTTCACATGAACGGTCGGGCGCGTCACCGAACTTTCGGCGGGTCACAACCTTTACAGAAAAAAGGGCATCCAAAATAGCGCCACCATCGGCGGCTTGCGTGAACCTGCCTATTAAAGGTGTGTAAACTTGTGTAATTTTATGCTTATGTTTGAAACTCACGTGAGACCCAGTTCTGTTGGAAGTATACGTGAATTAACGTTACATACCAGAAGTTAGGTAAGTACATTTAAGTTGAAATCAGAATAAGCAAAAATGGATTAAATTGAGAAGGACAGTGTAATGATGTCCAGTGTAGATCCATGGTTACCGGCACCTAGAGCCAGTCCAGGCATACCAAGTGAAGATTTTAGTATTGTAGTTAGATGATCCAGATGGACAAATAAGGACAGCTTGATGAGAAGCAAATAGAGGTTTAGCCTGCACTGTTTATATTGCATTTATTTTGGTTCTGACATCCAAGAAAAACCTGGTAAACATAATAGTATTAGATACATGTGTACAATCTATAATTCAATACATTACAGCACACTGTGTTACAATTACATGTACAGGAAAACATTTAATTTTAAATGTTGTCATGGCCTGAAACCCACATGTTTTATGTCAATAAATCCTACTTATTTTACACTACTATTATATATGATCTACTCACCAGCCGATGGTAATTTAATTTCCAAAGTTTGGTGACAAAACTCCCAAAAAGTTTGCACAGTTTGCAACGATGTCTACCGGAAAATGTGACCATCCCTGACGCGCGAAAACTCCCGGCCGCTTCACTCCCAAACAAGTAAACAAAACCCATGCGCGGCACTAAATTATAGGTTCAATCTAATTTGAATATAAAATCAACCCTGGCTTTGGCTTTAAATAATGTTACAATAATTAGTATGATGTAATAAACATCCTTCAATCGAAGTAATTAAAGAATATCATACCTGTTCAGAAAATTGTTTGGACTATTTATATCCTCACCACTCAAACATCGGCATCCGAGGACCGTGAATCATGAATTGCGCCCTCAATCGTCCCAATTAAATGAAAATAACTCAATAATATTCAATACCCCTAAACCTAAATCACCATAGTATTACTACTACTGTCATGACTAGTGAGAGTGGAGGCAAAGTACAGGATAATGCTCTGTCCTCTTTTCTTCAACATCAAGGGGAAATGATGCAACAAAATGAACTTATGAAGTTGTTGGTTGAATGCCACATAAGGTCAACCCTCCCTCAAAGACAAATACAACCATTCAGAGGAAATCCGCTTGATTATCATTCTTTTGTAAGGGCTCTTGAACATTCCTTCGAATCTAAGACCAACAATGATAAGGACAAGATCTATTTCTTAGATCAGTATACCAGACAGGAAGCAAATGCCGTTGTGAAAAGCTGCATATATGGTGAGGATTCAGTACAAGCTCTCTCAAAGGCTAAACTTCTGCTGAAAAGGAAGTTTGGAGATAAGCACCACATCATGGACAGCATGGTGTCAAAGACAGTTGAATGGTCAAACTTGGCTTGGGCGATATCGATATTTTTCATACACGATATATCGTCAAAAACGTATATCGCGATTTTCGATAATATCCCGATTTTTTTTTTCTTCACACATGAGTGCTTTAAAGCCGATAATAACAGGGATGTACCCATCTACAAGCGTCACAATAAATTGCCAGTGCTTACCGGAGAGACATGTGCAATCGTGCCGTTCATGAGTGCACCATGACCATTGGCAAATTCGTTTGCATAATAATTATGTGGGACGGTTACTGCGTCGTGCGTCCCAATCAAATCATCAGCCCGAGTTCGTGTGATTCGCGTTCCACATGACTGGGTCATAGTATAGAGTATAAGCATGTGACTAGGTTTAAACCATGTGATTGTGACACACAATTTGGATTGTACTCCCACTATTTTAAATAAATGTCAATCGTTATCAAGAGTATGTGTATTTGTTTTGTCACTAGACGAGAATCCCAGTATGGCATAATAGAATAGTGTCCTAATCCCCCAACTTTGATTGAGCCGCTGCTGATCCATGCTTTGATTGAATTCATGACTAATGTGAGCACAGAGCACCTGCATTTACTGCAAGTGTTGTTATGTTGTCGATTTTTAAGATAACGCCCATATTCTGCAAAGATTTAAATATGCATGATATAATGTCGTCGCACGTGGTGTGCCAGCCAGAGTCACAGACCACCATGGATAAACAGTGAGATGTAAACATTGTCCACACATTGTTTGATCAAATACCCAATGCAATCCCAGTGGTGGTGGATTTTAAACAACGCCCTGTCAGGCGGCTCCTTTGTGATCCGACATTTGGCTTTCCACAGAATAGGTTCGATTTTTGTTTCCCACTTCCAAAAGCTGAAAAGACTTCCCTAAATTTTCTCCATGGAATTTCTGACCCAACTGACAATCAAGGATTTTTTTAATCGCGATATATTTTTTTCTTCGCGATTTTCTCGATATTATAATCGAATAAATAAAAATATCACAATATACGATATTATCGTGTCATCGCCCAAACCTACATCAAACCAGAAGACAAAGATGAGCTTCATCAATATGCAGTATTTATCACAGAGCTGCATAACCTGGCAAATGATCTCACAATGGAACAAAAGATCAATCATTCTTAGGATATTAGAATGATCACATCAAAATTGCCATACAAGCCGAGAGATATATGGAGGAATTTGTTTGATGACATTCAAGAAAAGAAGAGAAATGTCATTTTTGATGATGTTACAAACAAGCATGCATTGCATGTAACCCAGTCTATGGAGACATAGTTAAAGCAAGTGACAAAGGAAAAGGAAATAATATCAAGTCACGCCCAAGAAGTACTAAAACACCATCAAGTACCAGTTTCTACACATCTGTGAGTAGTGATGACATCGATGGGGTCAAAGGAGCTTGCATTTATTGTAGTGATTCCAGCCATTTCTTGAGTGATTTTCCAGTGTTAGCAAGCAAGCCATACAAAGAAAGAATAAAGTTTTGTCGCTCCAAAAGCTTGTGTTTTGGCTGTTTGAAGGGATCATCACATTTTGTGAATGATTGCAGGAAGAGGCAGAAATGTAACATATGCAGAAGGTGGCATCCAACAGTGCTACACAGAGAGTGTAAAGACAAATCTGCTCTACAAACGGACTCTAAGAAAAACACAGATGCTGACAGGAATTCTCCCCATGAAGAAAGCGAGGTGAAGGACAATGTTAAATGTGGTTTGACAAACTCTGCCAATCACAGTACATCTGCAGAATCCCTCCCAGGAGTGGTACTAGTTACCTTGAGGTGACAGAAGACAGGCATACAGACAAAGACATATGCCTTTATGGACTCTGGCATTAATGCTGTATTTTGTGTTGATTAGGCTAAAGGAAAAAGGAAAAGCCATCAACATACAAGTGCAAACTTTGACTGACGAGAAGGTTGTGAAGGGTCATGTTTTGAGAGACTTAGAGATTATGGACCTACAGACTCGCACAGTCATCAACCTTCCAGAGGTTTATACCCAGGCACAAATACCAATGGCTACAGAGGACATCATCACCAATGATGACTTAAAGAAATGGCCACATCTACATCGTGTTGAGTTACCATCCATAGATGCTGAAGTGGGACCAAAAGCAGCAGAACCACTTGAAGTTATCAACAGTGAGAATGGTGGCCCTGTTGCTTGTCCATCAGTCCTTGGGTCAACAAAGAATCAAGATCAAAAGAGAGTCATCTCCCACAGAATGAAAGTTAAGGCCAGAGATGACATTGATGAGAAGTTGGAGAAACTTTTCAACCAAAACTTCAATGACTTCTATGAGTCATAGACGATAAGCCAGAGAAATCAAAAGAAGATTTGCTTTTCACCAAGAAGGTGGAAAATTCTATTCGAGTTGTTGATGAGCATTTTGAGATTGCGCTCCCACTGAGACATGATAAAGTTAAGATGCCGAATAAAAGAACACAAGCAGAGCAGAGAGCAAATGACAAAGACAATTTCTGAGACAGCCACAACTCCAGAGACTACACGTAGTCCATGTTAAGCTAGGGCTATATGGAGAAAGTTTGTAAGGGAGAGACAAAGAGGGATGATGGTAGATTGTGATATCTTCCTCATCATGGTGTAATACAGCCACAGAAAAACTATCAAGGGTGGTGTATGACTACACAGCCAACTACAAAAGGTGTCTCCCTCAATAAACAGTTGTTACAGGGGCCAAACTTAACCAACAGCCTAGTTGGTGTGTTAACATGATTTAGGCAGGACAAGGTTGCCCTCATGACTGATATTGAAGACATGTTTTTCCCAAGTCCTTGTGCCAAGAGAAGACAGAGACCTACTGAGGTGGCAAGATGGTGATGTGAAAGAACCATTGACAGAATACTGCATGAAAGTGTATGTTTTCGGTGCAGTTTCCTCTCCTTCATGTGCAAATTACTCTTTGAAGAGAACAGCAGATGACCAAGCAGAAAACTTTGGCCAAGAAATAACACACATAATTTATCGTAACTTCTACGTCTATGACTGTTTTTGTGCTCAACATCCACAGTGAAGGCAGTCAGTTCGTGAAAAGTTTGACAGAAGATTCCATCTTACCAAGTGGGTGAGTAACCAAATAAAGGTTTTGGAAAACATTCCAGAAAATGAACTAGCGAAGGGTGTCAAAGATTTGAACATCGATGATGAGAGGTTACCCACTGAGAGAGCGCTTGGCATGATGTGGTCCATTGAAGAAGATGAGTTTGGATTCAGAATTGAGATGAAAAAAACCACCGACAAGAAGGGGTATTTTGTCTATAGTCAGCTCTATCTACGATCCTTTTGGATGTGTCTCTCCAGCAGTGCTCCCAGTTAAACAGTTACTTCAAGCCATGTATTGGTTGAAGTTGGGATGGGACAAAGAAATTCCTCTGGATCTGAGAAGGAAGTTGCAAAGCTGGCAGATGAAATTACCAAGGCTAGCAGAGTTCAAGATGCACGAAACCAGAAGAATTTGAGGATGAGCGACTCAAGTCAGTCACTGTTCATCACATTGCTAATGCCAATGAGTCAGGCTATGGTACTGTTTCGTATTTGAGATTGGTGAATGATGTAGGAGATATCAAGGGCTCATTTTTAATGAGTAAATCACGAGTGGCCCCACTCAAGCAGGTGACAATTCCAATAATTGAGCTGACAGAAGCAACAGTAGCAGTTTGGGTTGATCATATGATCAAAGGGGAAGCTTGAAATAACACCTACTTTTTGGACTGACAGTATGTCTGTGCTATGGTATGTCAACAGTGGAACAACACACTTTAAGACATTTGTGGCTAACAGATTAGCAGTTATCCTTGATGGCTCCAACCCAACTCACTGGCGTCACACTGAGTTGACACACAATCCTGCTGATGTTTGCTCTCGGGGGAGAAAAGTTTAACAGTTTCTTCAGATGAAAGAGTGGAAAGATGGCCCAGAGTTCTTACTTCAGCATTAAGATAAATTGCCCTCAAGACCAGAATTTAGTGTGCTCTTGACAAAGTAATTCAGCATTAATCAGACTGGTTCAGGCTGAAGAAGGCAGTTTGCTGGATGTTAAGATTTGGAAGATGGATGAAGGTGAAGATTTGCAGGGTGCGCTAACTCTGAAGGAACTGTAAACTGCAGAGAAGAAAATTTTGCAACATGTGCAAAGTACAACATATGCAAATGAAATTAGAATTCTAGAAGTCAAGGGTGACGGAGGTTGAGTTAGGAGTAGGCAATCAAATTCCAAATGTGTCAGGAAAACTAGTTCCATCTACAGAGTGGACCCAGTTCTCAAGGAGCAGGAAGATTGAGCAGAGCCTCGCTACCAGATGATGCTAAGCATCCCATTATCCTCCCTAAAGTTAGTCATGTTTCAACTTTGATTTTGAGGCATGTTCACGAGATGTCTGGGCATAGCGGAAGGAACCATGTACTTACAAGCTTTCAACAGAAGTACTGGATGCCAGGTACAAACTCGGCAGTTAGATGGATAGTTGGAAAATGTGTGACATGCAGAAAACATCAGTCCAGAGTAATGGAACAGAAGATGGCTGACCTGCCTTCTGTTAGGCTCAGACCTGACGAGCCTACTCTACTCTGTGAAGTAGAAAGTATCATCAACAGTAGACCTATCACAAAGGTTTCTTATGATATTGACGACTTGGAAGCATTGACCCCAAATCACTTGCTTCTTATGAGGTCAACCATTCAACTCCCTCTGGTCACCCAGGAGACAGATATCTTAAGTTAAGATATTTAAGTGTGAAGACAAGCTATGAGCATGATATTGAAACATGGATCCCAAGTGAAAGAGTTGTTGCATCATTGGTGAAAATATTGCATCTCCATTGATAGAGGTGTGAGCAAAGCGCCGCCTCTGTATATTTTTATAAGGTGCTGTATGTGACCACCTTATTGTGAGCGATTGGAGCAGGATTTGCACTGGTTGAATCAAGGATCAGAACAGTCTGATCAGTTTTTATAGATCTCCTTGTGTGAATATTACAATTTGATAATGAGGTGTGAGCCAAGCACCGCCTCTGCATTTGTGCATTAATGCAAGTACACTGTAATTGTGTACCGTGCAGTTGGAATTCATATCTGTGGATCAAGTCATAGCAACACCAAGCTATTCAAGGAGAATGGACGAGACCACTGACTGCATGAATCTTCAGAAGCATGGACCTATAAGCTGATTGAGTGAAAGATCCAAACTAGCCGCAAGATAAGCCATTTGCAATTGTTGAGTCGTTGTACACACTCTTTATGCACATTGTGTGGTTTATAAGAAGTCTTACACATGTATTTACTGTATGGTGTGCATGCTCAAAGATGAACTGATTTAGAACATGAACATCTGCCAAGTTATATTGAACATCAGTAAAATGCATTTCAGTGAACTAGACAGCATTTGGTAAACTAGAATCGTCCAAGTCCATAGGATGTGATTACATATCTCCAGAATGGCCTTCCTTAGAAATAGTCACTGTAGATTTCGTCTTTCTTTTTTTTTTACCACAAGGCGGTACAAATATGAAAGATATGAAAGACTTTGCTGTGATTGCCTAAGTTTTTAAGTGAAAATCACAGACGGAAGTTTTCCTCATTATGTGTGTACATGACCTTATGTACCTAAGAGTATTGGATAAAACTTTCATGTATTTAAAGAATGTCTACAAATTTCTACATGTAAGTGTGTTCTCAGTTCTTTATGTTTCACAGCTCATGAAGTGAAATTTACATTGCATAAGGTGCAGTATATATTTGGAATATGAGGAGATACGGTAAAAAAAAAGATTGTTTTAGTTGTGATTACACAAAATTTCATCAATGTCCAGAATGTTCAAGTAGAAAATCATGCACAGGTTAATTTTTTTTTTGTGTTTGTGTTTTGAAATGTCACTTTAGTCAACAATGATTTTCAGTTTAAGTAAGGCCACAAGGACATGTTTAAGAAGTTGTTTATCAGAAAATATACATGAAGGGCCCAGGTCAAAGTTGTATTCTCAGGCAGAAATGATACAATGGTTATTACTAGTGCAAAAGAGGTTTCCTGTTGTAGTTAAGAATTTTACTCGAGATATTGGTTATTGACATGCCAGAAAATGCCAGAATTGTTTTGTTTCCGAGTTGAGATTTTATTGTGAACCACACACAGTTGTGTTGTAACAAAATTTAAGATGTTTGTGTTTCGAACAATTGGAGAAGATGTAAACCACTACCAGTAAAGAAGATTTGGTGGCTTCATGCTGTGTGACTAAATCATGACATGAAAACTACCAGGTAAGTGAGCTTTTGTAGACCATCAAATGTTCCTAGTGTACTGAACTGATCTTGTTTTTTCTAACATGGGAAAACAGTACGGTTAAAATTGTATTCAAGCCAATTTATCTGGTTATTTTCACCTATTTTCTTTGATTTCCCGAAAACAACTTGATGAAACGTTGTCATGGTGACACCATGTAGAAATTCTCTTTTGAGTAGTAAATAGTTCCAAAAAGAGTTGGTTGGTTGCAACTCAACATTTTGATCAGTATCCTCTGATCATATTCAGGAGAAACAAATTAAGTTTACTTTGTTTAGAAAATAAAACTACAAATGAATCTCATAGATAAATAGACAATGTATTGCATCAAATTAAGAACATAAAATAATTTCCTTGTCCTACAGCCATGTGTAACTGAGAGTTTTGATTAATGTTACATTTTATTTTGAAAAGCATATCCATGTACAGTATAATGAAGCATCCTGGTTCCACCTTTTGAACACAAATTTTACAAATGTTTGTTGTACCACAGGCTTCCCATTGACACGTTTTTCAATGGGCACACATGAACTTCCCACTTCATCTATATTTGTTTGCCATGAGATGTAACTTCAGTCAAGAGAAATTGGTTGCTTGATGCTGCGTGATTGAAATTGACGACATGAATACTTACAAGGTTTGAAGACTTTGTAGACCATTAAATGTTCCAGGTGCAATTTCACTGATTTTGTTGTCTGTCAACGATCTTAGATAGGAAAACAAAGTAGCGTTAAAACAAAATCATTAATGCCTGTTAATATGGTTATTTTCAACAATATTCTTAGATTTCCTGAAGAAAACATTTTCATGTTATCAAACAAATTGACAATGCTTCGGGATGCAACATATAAACAGAACAGTGTCCAGATTATGACCAGCCCAATCATGAAAACTTACAATTCAATGAGATTGTGTAGACCATCAAAAGTCCTGTTTGCAAGATTACTGATGTCGTTGTTGTACAGTAATCTAAGATGGGAAAACAAAGTATGGTGAAAAACATTGTATTAAAACATAAATCAATTGATAATATTCAAAAACATTTTCAGATTTCAGTTCATGAAAGCATACTTAAATCCAAGTGATTGGCAAATACTTACAGAAATTATTCTGCCAGCATTATATATGCCAACCAAATCACAATCTAGTGGCTCTCCATAATGCTGCCAAACATAATCAAACAATATAATATAAAAAGCAAAAAAAAATAAAAAATCAATCCAAGGGATTAAAAACAACTACAAACAAAATAAAACGACAAAAAGGAATACAAAGCATTAGTACAAAGTGTTATATTGGCAAGTCTAAATTTGTACCTGGGGACAGGATATGTTTACGCAGTTCAGTTATGAAAGGTAATAAACCAGATATGATTAACTCCTTAACATTTAAAGGCAGACCTTCCCACAATCTAGGAAATCTGGAGAAGAGTGAATAATAATAATAATGTGTGGACTTACATGTATATAGCGCACGTATCCACCAACTGAGTGGTGCTCAAGGCGCATTATATTATTACCCCTGCTCATAATGCTCATAAGGCTCATAAATCATTCCTGAAACCATCTGAGCTCCCTGGGGAGTATACAGCTCAATTGCTGCCATTACAGCGCATATATGGCTAATCAACCAACTCTGCCCTCACAGGTACCCATTTAACCCCTGGGTGGAGAGAAGCAATTATGGTTAAGTGTCTTGCTCAAGGACACAAGTGTCATGGCCGGGATGATGTAAAGCATTTGTTCTTGATCTCTGGTGATGACATTTAATAGTTTCGACATGTCTAGTGTTAACTTTAATAAACCTGTGAACATCAATATCAAAGCAATTATACAAACACTTTATAACAAATGAAATAGAAAGAAAATGAATTCTGTTAAGTAAAAACGGTAATCCTAATTGAATACATCTAGCTGGGTAACTTATTTCATTATCAGGGTTAATAGTGGTTCTTCTTGGAAGTCCAAGACAAGACCAAGTAAAATGCCTTTGAACTCTTTCTAAAGTTTCCTGGTGGGTGCGAATGCACGGACACCAAACAGGGGCTGCATAGGATCTTTGCTCTTAACAACCCTTCTAATAAAAAACAGATAATTTGGATGTTTTACATACAATACTATTAATGTGAGGTTTCCAGTCAAGATCACATGAAATAATGATACCGAGGTATTTATAACTATTAACAATTTCAAGAGTATCAGACTCCATTTTGTAAATAGGTTGAAATGGATGTTTAGACCGTGTTACTGTCATAAGTTTACATTTCTTTACATTGAGAGACATATGATTGAGATTACACCATGTTAATATGCTATTTAAATCATTTTGAAGAATAACTGAGTCTGCCTCATGTCTAATAGCCCTGTACAAGACTGTATCATCAGCATATTGTCTCAGGTGAGACTGAACACAAAAAATTTCAAATGCAAAGATATTAAATAATAAAGGTCCGAGAATTGACCCTTGGGGCACTCCAGAGTGAACTGGTGCCCAGTTAGCCTGGGAACCTTGAAAGATAACCCTTTGTGATCGATACTTAAATATGAATGAAACCAGTTTAAAACAGATTTATAAATATCCTAAAAGAATAGTACCATGTTTACAATGAATCTCAATCCAAATAAGTTCTAAATCCAAATGTTCAAATTTATTTATACGTACAGGCTTTAAATGATTAGATACAGCAATAAATGCACCACCACCATGCCGACTGCGATCCTTCCTGAAGAAACAGTAGCTGGCGTTAAAATTTAATTCACCGTCATTTATTGCAGAGTCTATAGCCAGGATTCAGTGATAAAAGCAATGTCATACTTGTTCACCAACAGTTCAGTTTGAAACAAGACACTTTTGTTGACAATACTTCTAGCATTAAACATAACACAGTTAATACTTGATCTTGAGACATTGTTGATCTGAGGGACATTTGCTGAATTTGTATTTCTACAAGAAACAGCATCAGTAGGGCCAGGATTGGGATGAACATCCCCACCGAGTTCAAGTTGAAAGGTAGAAGTAGAGTTAGAATAATAGCTAATAACGTGACAATTGCCAAACCTTCGATGAAGACGTTTGAGATGTCAAGGAATACAGCTAGGAGATGACTGTAGAAACTTGGAGTTGAAAAACTTGAAGTTGAAGATGTGAATAGGGGTAGGATGCATGTATGTGTACAGTTCCACCATGATGGTTGTATTGTGAAGATAAACCATGCTTGCTCAGAACAAAGGCGTGTGAAAGCAGGATGCCAACTGCTGGGGTTGGTCAAGTGTAAACGTGAAGAATGCAGCAATGACTTGATACAGTGCAAGATTCTGGCTGAAAATACTGAGAATCCATGAAGAAAACTGGCCAGGAATCATTCCAGAAACATTGAGAATGTACATATTTTACATCAGAATAAGAAACAGTAGTCAAAGCCCCATCAGCTGGTATGAAATTCATACAGTATGTGAAGCTACTGTAACGGCGCCCCTTACTCTCGACTTAATTAGGGGCCGTCCGCCATGTCATGATTTGCCCAAAAGACCAACTAAAAATAATTTTATGGCATCTCAAGAAATTTAATAGACTATGTTTTAAGTTCAGGTTAGGGGATAGGCATGGTAAATAAACACAAGTACAAGGTACACATGTAAGTAATTCAACAAAAAACAGTACAGATGAGGTGGTGGATGGTGTAATCTAAAAATAAGGCAAAATACACCCCTAACAAAATAAATATCAAAAATGGGGCAACCTGGCCCTTACTTCAGCCGTTTTAGAGAAGAAAAAAATGATAGCACCATCCACCGCCGTTCCCAATCATAGAGTCCACCCTGGACTGTGCTGCCAGTCAGTAGTTTATATAGCAAGTGGCTAGAAAGAATGTAAATGGACATTAACTAAATTCAGCCCATGTATTAAGGAGTTATATAATAGTTTCTACTGGACTAACCAGCCAGACCTATAACAAAGGCCACAATCATAATAGGCTAACAAAAGAACTAAACCACTGTGGTGCTACAGGAATCTAAACTTTCCAAAGAAAAACTAAGTCAACTTATATTAGAGGGCTCTAATTATAAACTGAAATCTTAAAGGAACAAACTAACAAAAAAAATGATAGGCCACAAAAATACTTTGTGAAAATACTGAGAATCCATGAAGAAAACTGGCCAGGAATCATTCCAGAAACATTGAGAATGTACATATTTGACATCAGAAGAAAAAAGCCCCATCATGAGCTGGTATGAAATTCATACAGTATGTGAAGCTACAAATGGCAAAAATAGTACAGTTTTAGTATAGTATAGTTTTCAACCTCCATAAATCTCTCTCTGTCGCAAAGTAAAAACCACTCGGAAGTTTTGTATAAGATAAACACAGTTTCACCCATTGTAGTAGGCAAGGCATCAGTTGGAGCGATTATAAAGGGCTTTGAATAGTTAACCCTTTCATTACCAATTTGTTTCAACAGGATGTCCCACTACTGGTTACCGAATTGTCTGCCCAGTCATGCATGAATTCACACATTATTGCAGCACAACAGTATGCATCCATTTACAGGCACTTTTTCTAAACTCGATTTTCTTCATGAAGAATTTGTTGGAGAAAGATACATTCAATGAAATGATTGTTGCTTATGAAATTCCCTTTTATGATACTAAAATCATTGGCATTGCATATAAAATGATCGGGTTATTTATTTTACTTCCCCTCATGACTTCGTTCACAAACACAGAGAGCATTTTGTACACAAGTGTATGGCGTTCCATAGCACAAATGGCCATTGAAAGGATTGACTTGTATTGTGTCTGATTTCTATAATAGCAACATGTAGGTTGGGCTAGAAAGATAAGGAATCAGTCTTTCCAACCATATATAGCATGGGTATGGACTGCGAAGGAGGGAAAAAATACAGCTGTTTTAAAAGTTGGTTATGATCTACTCCCAATGTGTGTGGTGACCTTGGTCGATTAAAGTTGCCAATGGTAAGCAACAGGGGATATGTGTGTTGTCCACGAAAGTCGCCAATGATAGAAGGGTTAATTAAAGGTGTGTAAACTTGTGTAATTTAGGTGGTCGCATGCGACAGCAGCGCAAACACCTCTTGAAATTGTTGGGGTTTTTTTCTCCTTCTCGATGAGACCTCTTAAAAAAAACAAAAAAATACCATAGTTGCCAAGTTCAGAATGACTTTATGTTTTGTAGTAACAATCCTTGGAATTCCTAGATGTAAATAACGGCGACGATGTAAGAATTTCACTTCCGATTGATTTTATAATTAATTGTTTGTAATTAGATATATTCAGCCCTCAATGTCTCGGACTGAACGAACGTTATGCATGTGTGTATTGAGTTAAATATTAAACGGTTAATTCGCAATCTAGATGCGCACACAAGCCTGCAGCTGTACATACCAAGGTCACCAGTACATGTAGCAATACTTGGGGTGCATGGATTGTAAAAATGTTAATACTGCCCTCTGGTGTTTTGACTGGTTGTCTAGACAGGTCAACGGGTATTTACTTTCTGTAACGGGTATTTACTTAATGTCAGCATGTGCCTTGACATGGTCAACTCACAATGGTGCACAAATATTGCCAAACGTTCGGTGCTGGTCAGTGTACTCGTCGCATTCACTACGTTGGAAGAATATCTCTTTTTATGGCAGCAGAGTTATCAGCTGTTTTCAAGCTTACATATGAATTTGGAAAGAAGTGTTTAAATTGTTAAAGAAGCAGAACAAACAGAGAGATTTCACATGTTCATGTCGTTTCATTCTCTGCTTTTGATCATGATGCATGTGCATATAAGATGTAAGCTTTCCAATATCGCTATTGGAGGAACAAAAATTTTGTCCTAATGAATGTTTGAATTAGTATAGTTATATTCATGTATGCCTCATTCACATGGCTTATAAACCCACTGCTCATGAATGCTAATAATATAAAAATGCACTGATGGCAAGAATACATGTTCAAACCCCTCGTCTAAAAAGAGGGGGTTTTCAAAAACAAACAAGTTTGCAAAACACAATAAACCTAGTAAAATTAAGATGATTCATTGGCAAAGTTTTTTCAGGTCTGGAAAAGTCGTGGATTCTTCAAGAAGATGCAAATCTTAAACACAAATTGTAACTATGAACACCTTTTGAAATTGTTCGGTTTTTAGGTGTTAGAATTAACTAGTATAGTTATATTGAGTGAGGTCGGACCTTTTAAAAATATTGTTAGGAATGTCATTAGTGCTGAAAGGATGAAATCTAGAAAACATGAAATCGCAATGACTTCATAATTACATCATCAGGTGTCAAATTACATTAAAACAAAGGTTATTATATCAGAAAATCTTCTGAACAAATAACGGAAAAAAAAAATCGTAATTATATGAAACTATTATACTAACGTTATTTTTTTCATGAACATGAGGAAGTTTTATTGTGTCAGATGTCTGACCAAATAACCTCATCTGACATTTACTTCCAAACAGGAAGTTCAAATTCAACACATTCTTATGAAATTGATATTTTTATAATAAAAGATGACCCACTTTTGAAAAATATGATTGTGACATCAGTGATCATTTAATTGAACCGCACGTTCTCGCGACCACCCTGTGTTTGGAGTGTTGGAAACTGATGTGAGATCTAGTTCTGTTGGAAGTATACGTGAATTAATGAATTAATTAATGAATTAATAAATACCAGAAGATAGGCATGTACATTTAAGTTGAAAAACAGTTTTGCTAAAATTGAGTTTCATCAGAATAAGCAAAAATGGATGAACTCGAGGACAGTGTAATGATGTCCAGTGTAGATCCATGGTTACCGGCACCTAGAGCCAGTCCAGGCATGCCAAATGAAGATTTTAGTATTACTACTACTGGCATGACTAGTAAGAGTGGAGGCAAAGTACAGGATAATGCTCTGTCCTCATTTCTTCAACATCAAGGGGAAATGATGATGCAACAAAATGAACTTATGAAGTTGTTGGTTGAATGCCACATGAGGTCAGCCCTCCCTCAAAGACAAATACAACCATTCAGTAGAAATCCGCTTGATTATCATGCTTTTGTAAGGGCTTTCGAACATTCCACCAAATCTAAGACCAATAATGATAAGGACAAGATCTATTTCTGAGAGCAGTATACCAGAGGGGAAGCAAATACCATTGTGAAAAGCTGCATATATGGTGAGGATTCAGCACAAGCTCTCTCAAAGGCTAAACTTCTGCTGAAAAGGAAGTTTGGAGATAAGTACCGCATCATGGACACCATGGTGTCAAAGACAGTTGAATGGTCTGGCATCAAACCAGAAGACAAAGATAAGCTTCATCGATATGCAGGATTTATCACAGAGCTGCATAACCTGGTAAAGGATCTCACAATGGAACAAGAGATCAATCACTCTTAGAATATTAGAATGATCACATCAAAATTGCCATACAAGCCGAGAGATATGGAGGAAGATGTTTGATGACATTCAAGAAAAGAAATGTCATTTTTGATGATGTTATTTTCGTCAACAAACAAGTACGCATTGCATGTAACCCAGTCTATGGAGACATAGTTAAAGCAAATGACAATGGAAAAGGAAATAATATCAAGTCAAGCCCTAAAAGTACTAAAACACCATCAACTACCAGTTTCTACACAGCTGTGAGTAGTGATGATGTTGATGGGGTCAAAGGAGCTTGCATTTATTGTAGTGATTCCAGCCATTTCTTGAGTGATTGTCTAGTACTAGCAAGCAAGCCATACAAAGAAAGAATAAAGTTTTGTCGCTCCAAAGGCTTGTGTTTTGGCTGCTTAAAGGGATCATCACATTTTGTGAATGATTGCAGGAAGAGGCAGAAATGTAACATCCAACAGTGCTACACAGAGAGTGGAAAGACAAATCTGCTCTACAAACTTACTCTAAGAAAAACAGATGCTGACAGTAATTCTCCCCATGAAGAAAGCAAGGTGAAGGAGAATGTTAAATGTGGTTTGACAAACTCTGCCAATCACAGTACATCTGCAGAATGCCTCCCAGGAGTGGTACCAGTTATCTTGAGGTGACAGAGGACAGGCATACAGACAAAGACATATGTCTTTATGGACTCTGGCAGTAATGCTGTATTTTGTGTTGATGCAGTAGTGAATAGGCTAAAGGAGAAAGGAAAAGCCATCAACATACAAGTGCAAACTTTGACTGACGAGAAGGTTGTGAAGGGTCATGTTTTGAGAGACTTAGAGATTATGGACGTACAGACTCACACAGTCATCAACCTTCCAGAGGTTTATACCCAGGCACAAATACCAATGGCTACAGAGGACATCATCATCAATGATGACTTAAAGAATTGGCCATATCTACATCGTGTTGAGTTACCATCCATAGATGGTGAAGTGGGACTGTTCATTGGAAACAATGTCCCAAAAGCAGCAGAACCACTTGAAGTAATCAAAAGTGAGAATGGTGGCCATTTTGCTTGTCCATCAGTCCTTGGTTGGCAGGTTTATGGGTCAACAAAGAATCAAGATCAAAAGAGAGTCATCTCCCACAGAGTGAAAGTTAAGGCCAGAGATGACATTGATAAAAAGTTCGAGAAACTTTTCAACCAAGACTTCAATGAGAGACTCATTGACGATAAGCCAGAGAAATCAAAAGAAGATTTACTTTTGACCAAGAAGGTGGAAAATTCTATCAGAGTTGTTGATGATCAATTTGAGATTGCGCTCCCACTGAGACATGATGAAGTTAAGATCCCGAGCAGCAGAGCAGAGAGTAGCCCATTTACAAAGGAAATTTCTGAGACAGCCACAATTTCAGATTGAATACACAGACTACACATGGAGTCCATATTAAGCAAGGGCTACATGGAGAAAGTCTAAGGTAGAGATAAAGAGGGATGATGGCAGATTGTGATATCTTCCTCATCATGGTGTAATGCACCCACAGAAAAACAAATTAAGGGTGGTGTATGACTGCACAGCCAACTTCAAAAGGTGTCTCCCTCAGTAAACAGTTGTTACAGGGGCCAGAGTTAACCAACATCCTAGTTGGTGTGTTAACAAGATTTAGGCAGGACAAGGTTGCCTCATGGCTGATACTGAAGACATGTTTTTCCCAAGTCCTTGTGCCAAGAAGCTGTTGTGGTGACAAGATGGTGATGTGATAGAACCATTGACAGACGACTGCATGAAAGTGCATGTATTCGGTGCAGTTTCCTCTCCTTCATGTGCGAATTACTCTTTGAAGAGAACAGCAGATGACCAAGCAGAATACTTTGGCCAAGAAATTTATCGTAACTTCTACGTATATGACTGTTTGTGCTCAACATCCACAGTGCTGAAGGCAGTCAAGCTCGTGAAAGGTTTGACGGAAGTATGTAGAAGAGGAGGATTCCATCTTACCAAGTGGGTGAGTAACCAAAGGAAAGTTTTGGAAAACATCGATGAGAGAGCACTTGGCATGATGTGGTCCATTGAAGAAGATGAAGATGAGTTTGGATTCAGAATTGAGATAAAAGATAGACCACCGTCAAGAAGGGGTATTTTGTCTCTAGTCAGCTCTATCTACGATCCTTTTGGATGTGTCTCTCCAGCAGTGCTCCCAGCTAAACAGTTACTTCAAGCCATGTGTTGGTTGAAGTTGGGATGGGACAAAGAAATTCCTCTGGATCTGAGAAGGAAGTTGCAAAGATGGCAGATGAAACTACCAAGGCTAGCAGAGTTCAAGATGCATGAAACCAGAAGAATTTCAGGATGAGTGAGTCAATTCAGTCACTGTTCATCACATTGCTGATGCCAGTGAGTCAGGCTATGGTACTGTTCCGTATTTGAGATTGGTGACGATTCCAAGAATGGAGCTGACAGCTAACTACACACTTCTAACGTAATTTGCTTCCATGCAGTGATAAGTAACTTCAGTCAAGATAAATTGTAGGCTCGATGCTGTGTGATTCAAATTTATGACATGAATACTGTAACGGCGCCCCTTGCTCTGAAATTAGGGACCTACCGCCAGTCATGAAATGCCCATAAGAAAAGAAAGATTTACCAGCTCAAAAAAAAAATTACAGGAACCAACTAAAATAATTTTACAAGAAATAAAATAAGTTTAATAAAATATTCTGCCTCTCGCCACAAGTTACATTGTAGGCACCCAGGGAAAAGTAATTTTCGTCAGTCAACTATAGACTATGTTATAATAAATTCATAAAATAAGCAGTAGCAGAGCCAGCCAGAATAATTGAAGAGTAAGTTTATGAGGTTACTGCACTTTAGCTACGACTGAAACCGTAGTCAAGGGTACTGAACCTTTGGACAAAAATGGGATAAGTGTTAGGGGATAGGCAGGGTAAATATCAACACAAGGCAAATAATAAAATAAAATGGTACTTATACACAGCACAGTACAGATGAGGTAGATGGTGCATTTTAGAATAAGGCAAAATACTCCCCGAATAAAATAAATAATTCCAAAACGGGGCACCTGACCCTAACACAGCATGTAGAAGAAAACTAAGTCAACTTGACTAGGAGTGACCACAGAGGGCTCTACTAATAATTTGAAATCTTAAAGGAACAAACTAACATAACAAATATGGGCCAACATTTTTTTGTTACACTGCCCTCGCCTGTAGAAAAGGTGCATCTCTGTACCTGAAAAATACAAAACCAATTTGACAACATTTCATTTGCAACCCCCCCCCCCCCCCCCAAAAAAAAAAACATTATGTATATACAGCCTCTGGCATCTACGTGTACATTATAACTTCACAGGTTTTCCAACAGTTGGAGCAGAAAAACAGTAGCACATCAAATGAGCACGAGATTTGTGATCACTCTAAACAATTTAGCTGTCTTCCATAAATGCAAATTAACTATTTTGAAGCATTCCACAATCCATTGATTAAATACAACGGACACAAGCTGTTTCTATCTCACTTTAGTGTCCATCTCATCTGGTCCGCAGCCCAAATAAGGCATAGTGTTCTTATGCAGTTATATTCAATAATCACAACTGTTCATTTAGTTCATGTCACAAAATTTACTGTGCGTAGTCACATCGGTAGTCGTTGTCATTGAATGTGTTAGCGCAAACTCCACATCTTTGTGACTTGACTGATCTGCCTCCTGTAGTTCTCCCTGTTCTGATGTTGCTACTCCTTGGTCCCCCAGTTAAAGTTCTAGCGATGTTCTCCTCGGATGTATTTTCCGCATGGTAGAATTCCTCCTCTACATCCGTCTCACCACCACCAACGGTTGCTGCTGCTTCTCTGGTAAGGTATGGGTTAACATCTTGGTTGCTGGACGTTTCTCCTCCGTCCCGCAGGTTCTCATCAGTAGCATCACTGCTGCCAGCCAATCCATCCATCTGTTCTGTCTCACCGTTGTCAGTAGCATCTCTGGTAGTAACACCCTGACTGCTGTTATCGCCCAAGACTTCTTGTGAAAAAGAGCTTGAAACACACAGCTTTAGTCTATCAAAATGAACAACTTTTCTATGTCATTTCTCCATATGTTTGATACAGTAGACTGTATCTGAAATACGTTTGATGACTTGATAAGGGCCCTTCTAGTGTGATTGGAGTTTAGGGCTAAGCCCAATTTTATGAAGATACCTGTAAAGCCAAACTCGGTCACCTGGAGAGTACAGACTGCCCTTTAATTTGGCATTGTACAACTGTTTTTGCCTTTTTTGCTCTCCTTGAATATTTTTTCTTGCCACTTCAAAGGACTTTCACATACGGGTAAAGTAAAGTTCGGATGCATACACATATGAACTTGTAATTTTTTTCCTTTCGGGATTACTAAACAAATCTAGTGGCAATGACAACTCTCTACCAAACATTTTATTTGGGCTAACCCCAGTGGTTTCCTGCTCATTTGCTCGACACGCCATCGTGGCGTATGGAAGATGTACATCCCAATTAGACTGGTCTTCACTAACATACATACTGAGGATAGTCTGTATCATACGGTTGAACCGTTTGACAAGACCATCTGACTGGGGGTGTTAAGTTTTGTTTATTCCTAACAACTGACAAATTGACTGAAAAAGTCGGCTTTCAAAATTAGTTGCTTTGTCAGAGTGTATACTAAGTGGAACACCAAACCAACAAATAAACTGTTCAACTAACACTTTAGCAACTGTTTGCTTCTTGGTTGCGTAAAGAATACACTTCTGTCCACTTAGTAAAGTAATCCATGACTACTAAAATATATCTGTTGTCATGTTTCGAATGGGGCAACCGTCCAAAAACATCTATGCCCAATCTTTTTAATGGGGCAGCAAAAGCAGAAGGTTGCAGAGGGGCCTGCAACCTTGGAGCCGGAGACTTTCTTCTGACACAGACATCACATTGACTAAACGTTCTACCTCATCACGGTAGCCAACCCAGTAGTTTTGTGCTGATTGCCCGACCTATGACAAATATCAAAATCAAAAGAACTTATTGTCTCTAACCACCTAGGAAGTTGTCCCTGGATATTTCTGAAATTAAAAAGCCACTGAAAAGAACCGTGATCGGACAAAATTAACAACGGCTAGAAGCTCACGCCTGGTGATGCTGTAACTGAGTTCTGCTTTGCTAAGCATTCAGCTCGCATACCCAGATACCTTTTCTTGACTATTCTGAATTTGTGAAAGAACCACACCTACACCATATCCACTGGTGTCTGTGTCAAGGATAAATGGTAATGAGTAATCTGGAAAAGTCAAAATTGGTGTAGAAGTTAATTTCTCTATCAACAATGTAAAAAGCCATGTCACATTGATGTGTCCATTTAAATTTGACATCTTTCTGTGTAAGTCGGTGTAATAGTGGTGCAATACAGGCAAAAATTTCTCATATATCGCCTATAATACGAACACAACCCCAGAAAACATCTTTAAGATGACGTGGAGTAGGCCAGTCACATACTTTAGCCGTCTTCTCTGGATTCGTTGACACACCTTGTGCTGATACAATGTGACCAAGGTAACAGACTTCAGTTTGAAATAAAGAGTATTTATTGGGTTTTAATTTAAGACCTGCTTCGGACAGTCGTCTAAAAACTTCACCTAAGCGGGTGACATGTTCTTCAAAGGATGGTGCAAAAATAAGAATATCATCTAAATAGACAAGACAAGTTTTCCAGTGGAGCCATTTTTCCACTTAAAACCAACTCCAGTCTTTCCAGGGTGCTAGGGGTATTACAAAGCCCGAAGAACTGGAGGTACAACTCGACATTTCCATCAGTATGCTCTGATCGTCCTCAGGAGAATGCTAGGGGCATTACAAAAGCCCGAAGGGCATGATATTGAAATCAAACAGGCCACTACCTGTAGTGAACGCTGTCTTTGACTTGTCCTAAGGGTCGATTTCATCCTGCCAGTAGCCACTTGCAAGATCTAATGATGAAAACCACTTTGAGCTAGCAAGAGCATCGAGACTGTCGTCTATTCGTGGCAATGGATACGCATCTTTAATAATAATAATAATGTATAGATTTATATAGCGCACGTATCCACCAACTAAGTGGCGCTCAAGGCGCATTATATTATTATCCCTGCTCATAAGGCTCATAAGGCTCATAAATCATTCCTGAAACCATCTCAGCTCCCTGGGGAGTATACAGCTCAATTGCTGCCATTTCTAGCGCATAGAGAGCAAACCATCTCTGCCTTCACAGGTACCCATTTAACCCCTGGGTGGAGAGAAGCAATTATGGTTAAGTGTCTTGCTCAAGGACACAGGTGTCACGGCTGGAGCTCGAACCCACACTCTGCTGCTGGCAACACCAGAACTTGAGTTCAGTGCGCTAGACCGCTCGGCCACGACAATCCACTTTACGTGCATTATACAACACACGGGACCTACGGCTTTACGTCCCATCCGAAGGACGAAGCAATTATGGTTAAGTACCTTGCTCAAGGATACAAGTGTTATTCATTTAGTTTTCTATAATCTATACAAAAATGTGTAGATCCATCCTTTTTAATCAACACCACTGGGCTTGCCCAAGGACTTCCAGTGTTATGGAGAAATATCACCTACATCAATCACATCTACCCGTTTCTGTGCTTCATGTCTTTAATGGTAAGGTAATCGTCACGCGTGGTTTGGCATTATCCGTGTTTATGCTGTGATACAAGCTCTACTCAGCAAGGTGGTTGAAGAAAGTGAAAGAAAAGGACTAAGCATCAACTTCAAAAAGACTGAATGTATGGTAATAAGCAAGAGAAAAGATGTTCAAAAAATGTATACTAAAGGTTGGAGACAAGACAATCAAACAAGATAGCAAGTTCACGTACTTAGGAAGTGTTATTACAGAAGATGGAAGATCCAACACAGAAATAAAGCAACAAATTGGAATAGCGAAAGACACATCCGGTCATTTGGGCAGAACTACACTCAAGCAGTTCCTCCACAGCTATGCCTAATGTATTGTTGTATAATGCACGTAAAGTGGATTGTCGTGGCCGAGCGGTCTAGCGCACCGAACTCAAGTTCTGGTGTTGCCAGCAGCAGAGTGTGGGTTCGAGCTCCGGCCGTGACACCTGTGTCCTTGAGCAAGACACTTAACCATAATTGCTTCTCTCCACCCAGGGGTTAAATGGGTACCTGTGAAGGCAGAATTGGTTTGCTCCATATGCGCTAGAAATGGCAGCAATTGAGCTGTATACTCCCCAGGGAGCTGAGATGGTTTCAGGAATGATTTATGAGCCTTATGAGCAGGGATAATAATATAATGCGCCTTGAGCGCCACTTAGTTGGTGGATACGTGCGCTATATAAATCTATACATTATTATTATTATTATTATTATCTGAACTGTGTGCTTGCTCATTTTCCACTGGATCTCCTGGTTGAAAAAAAGCAATGTGTGTGCCTTTATGCAACACGGAAGGCTTGGGTTGCACATTAAGGACTCATATTGGAATCAAGTTTTTGTGAGGGTTTGCAAACACTCGTCCAACCAAAATACCATTGTCACTATCTGCAAATCTTCCTGAAGATTCTACTACTCCTGAAGTTACTTTATCACGCATGTGTAATTTACCAGGGACAATCTTGGTTAGTAGGGATTACAACTGTCTCTGCAACTGAAATGCGACGTCAACACATCTAAGTGGTAATCTCTGTGATTATTGGAACTGTTACTTTCCTTAACCTAATTTTGCATTGAGAAATGTCGAAAATTTTACAACAGCTTGTCAAGAAATCCAACCCCATAATACCAGCATATTCTATTTCTGCTACAAGGACTTTGTGACATCTGCATAATCCACCAACTCTAATCGTCAACATAGCACAACCTTCAACCTGTAAGGTACTACCTTCCACATCAACTACTGAATAATTACCAGCATTACATGTATATAGTAACTATAATAAAAACAGAATTTCGACAACACTGGATGTGCATTGATATAAAAAACTGTTCAGTGGAATGCTACCCTCCATTTGCAAGTGTTATTGTATGGGACATGTTATTTATTATTTGGAAAAATATAAATAAAAAAAAAAATTTAAAAAAAAATGATTTGTATAAATGTTGATTATGATGTGTCATACATAGACTAAAGTGACAATGCATAGACCTAAATATATTTCAATCGGCAAAAATGAACCACGCACTTCTAATCTAATTTGTTTGCATGCAGTGAGAAGTAACTAATTGAGTCAAGATAAATCCTAGGCTCCATGCTGCGTGATTGATATTTATGACATGAATACTTACAATTGATTGAGATTTTGTAGACCATCAAATGTTCCTGGTGTAATATCACTGATTTTGTTGTTGTACAGCCCTCTAAGATGGAAAACAAAGTAGTGTTATAGTCCATTAATTTGGTTATTTTCACCAATGTTCTTAGATTTTCCTGAACTTCACTCTCTGAAACATTGTAGTGGTATCAGACAATCTTAACATGTATCATGCCTAAGGTTCACTTATTTGGGGGAAAATAAAATCACAATAAATATAAATAGACAGTTGAGTGCACTGAAATTTTAGAAAGTTTGTTGTCCTACAGGCCTCCCATTGACAGGTGTTTTTCGATTGCCAGACATGAACTTCGCACTCTTGTCAAATTTGTTGCCGAGAGATATAACTTTAATCAAGAGAAATCAGTTGCTTGATGCTGTGTGATTGAAATTGATGACATAAATACTTACAAGGATTGAAGACTTTGTAGACCATCAAATGTTCCTGGTGCAATTTCACTGATTTTGTTGTCATTCAGTCCTCTTAGATGGGAAAACAGAAGCATTAAAACAAAATCATTAAAGCCTGTTAATATGGTCATTTTCAACAATGTTCTTAGATTTTCTTTAAGAAAACGTTAGTTAGTGAAACGTTTTCATGGTATCAAACAAGTTGAAAATATTCCTGCCTAATGTTCACTCATTTTATAATATTAACTTTACAAATGATTCTCAAGACAACAGTTCAGTGCATCGAGAAATAAATGAGGTAAAAAAATAAAACATTGAATCATGATAAACACTTGGGTGAATCAAAAATACTCAAATTACAGTTGGTCAAAATCTAACAGATCAGTATTCAGATTATGACCACCCTAACTATGTAAACAGTGGGTTCTGCCTTCGAAACATGAAAACTGACAATTCAATGAGATTGTGTAGACCATCAAATGTTCCTGGAGCAATTTCACTAATTTTGTACAGATATCTAATATGGGAAAACAAAGTATGGTGAAAAACATTGTATTGAAACATAAATAAATTTTTAATATTCAAAAACGTTTTCAGATTTCAGTTCATGAAAGCATACTTAAATCCAAGTGATTGGTCAAATACTTACAGAAATTATTCTGCCAGCATTATATAGTAACCACAATCAAAACAATAAAAACGGAAATTCGATAGACAACATTGGATGTTCATCGGATTTGTGTTCTGATGGCTGAGTCGTCAGAATGTGGGTTCGATTCCCAACCGCGACCATGGTACTTGTGTCCTTGAGCAAGACACTTTACCATAATTGCTTCTCTCCACCCAGGGGTAAATGGGTACCTGTGAGGGCAGAGTTGGTTGTTGTGTTTGATTAGCCCTATATGCGCTGAAATGGCAGCAATTGAGCTGTATACTCCCCAGGGAGCTGAGATGGTTTCAGGAATGATTTATGAGCATGATAAGCAGGGGTAATAATATAATGCGCCTAGACCACAAGTTTGGTGGATACGTGCGCTATATAAGTCCACACTATTATTATTATTATTATTAAAAAAGATTCAGTGAAATGCTACTCTCGATCTACAAGTGTTATTGTATGGGACAAGTTATTATTTGGAAAAAAAAAATAATAAATGAATAAAAACTAAATGTATGATTTTTACAAATGTTGCTGATTACGATGTATCATACGTAGACTAATTTACAATGCATAGACCTAAATATGAACCACACACTTCTCATTGGCAGATCTGGGGGAGGGGGATAAGGGGGCTGTAGCCCCCCTAAAATCGTTAAAAAAAAAAAAAAAATTTAAAAGGGAGAGAAAAAGAGAGAGAGAGAGAGGGAGGGAAGGGGAGAACGCACTCCCATTTCCACAGTGTGCTTTGTTTTTCTCTCCCTTTGATTATTTTATTGTAATTTTTGTAGTACTGAAAAATAATTGTTTTTGATTCTCAGCCCCCCCCCCCAAAAAAAAATGTTCTGGATCCGCCCATGCTTCTAATCTAATTTGTTTGCAGTGAGAAGTAACTTCAGTAAAGATAAATCAGATGCTCGATGCTGCATGATTCAAATTTATGACATGAATACTGCACCCCTTGCTCTGAAATTAGAAAGATTTACTAGCTCAAAAACAAAATGATGACAAGAACCTACCAAAATAATTTTACAAGGAAACGGATTTACCAGCATCTCAAGAAATAAAATATTCTGCCTCTTGCCACAAGTTACATTGTAGACACCCAGAGGAAAGCAATTTTTGTCAGTCAACTATAGACTTTGTTATAAATTCATAAAATAAGCAGTAGCAGAGCTAGACAGAATAATTGAAGAGTAAGTTTGAGGTTACTGCACTATAAGCTACGACTGAAAAACCATTTTGCTAAAATTGTGTTTCATCAGAATAAGCAAAAATGGATGAACTTGAGGACAGTGTAATGATGTCCAGTGTAGATCCATGGTTACTGGCACCTAGAGCCAGTCCAGTCATGCCAAGTGAAGATTTTAGTATTACTACTACTGTCATGACTAGTGAGAGTGGAGGCAAAGTACAGGATAATGCTCTGTCCTCTTTTCTTCAACATCAAGGAGAAATGATAATGCAACAAAATGAACTTATGATGTTCTTAGTTGAATGCCACATGAGGTCAGCCCTCCCTCAAGGACAAATGCAACCATTCAGTGGAAATCTGGTTGATTATCATGCTTTTGTAAGGGCTTTCGAACATTCCATCGAATCTAAGACCAACAATGATCAGGACAAACTATTTCTAAGAGAAGTATACCAGAGGGGAAGCAAATGCCATTGTGAAAAGCTGCATATATGGTGAGGATTCAGCACAAGCTCTCTCAAAGGCTAAACTTCTGCTGAAAAGGAACTTTGGAGATAAGTACCGCATCATGGACAGCATGGTGTCAAAGGCAGTTGAATGGTCTGACATCAAACCAGAAGACAAAGATGAGCTTCATAACCTGGCAATGGATCTCACAATGGAACAAGAGATCAATCACTCTCAGAATATTAGAATGATCACATCAAAATTGCCATACAAGCCATAGATCGAGGAATTTGGCTGATGACATTCCAGAAGAAAAGTGTCATTTTTGTTGATGATGTTACTTTGGCCAACAAACAAGCACACATTGCATGTAACCCAGTCTATGGAGACATAGTTAAAGCAAGTGACAAAGGAAAAGGAAATAATATCAAGTCAATCCCAAGAAGTACTAAAACACCATGAAGTACCAGTTTCTACACAGCTGTGAGTAGTGATGACGTTGATGGGGTCAAAAGGAGCTTGCATTTATTGTAGTGATTCCAGCCATTTCTTGAGTGATTTTCCAGTGCTAGCAATCAAGCCATACAAAGAAAGAATAGAGTTTTGTCGCTCCAAAGGCTTGTGTTTTGGCTGCTTAAAGGGATCATCACATTTTGTGAATGATTGCAGGAAGAGGCAGAAATGTAACATATGCAGAAGGTGGCATCCAACAGTGCTACACAGAGAGTGGAAAGACAAATCTGCTCTACAAACTGACTCTAAGAAAAACACAGATGCTGGCAGTAATTCTCCCCATGAAGAAAGAGAGGTGGAGGACAATGTTAAATGTGGTTTAACAAACTCTGCCAATCATAGTACATCTGCAGAATGCTACCCAGGAGTGGTACCAGTTATCTTGAGGTGACAGAGGACAGGCATACAGACAAAGACATATGCTTTTATGGACTCTGGCAGTAATGCTGTATTTTGTGTTGATGCAGTGGTGAATAGGCTAAAGGAGAAAGGAAAAGCCATCAACATACAAGTGCAAACTTTGACTGACGAGAAGGTTGTGAAGGGTCATGTTTTGAGAGACTTAGAGATTATGGACCTACAGACTCACACAGTCATCAACCTTCCAGAGGTTTATACCGAAGCACACATACCAATGGCTACAGAGGACATCATCACCAATGATGACTTAAAGAAATGACCATATCTACATCATGTTGAGTTACCATCCATAGATGCTAAAGTGGGACTGTTAATTGGAAACAATGTCCCAAAAGCAGCAGAACTACTTGAAGTTATCAACAGTGAGAATGGTGGCCCTTTTGGTTGTCCATCAGTCCTTGCTTGGCAGGTTTATGGGTCAACAAAGAATCAAGATCAAAAGAGAGTCATCTCCCACAGAGTAAAAGTTAAGGCCAGAGATGACATTGATGAAAAGTTGGAGAAACTTTTCAACCAAGACTTCAATGACTTCTATGAGTCATAGACGATAAGCCAGAGAAATCAAAAGAGGTGGAAAATTTTATCAGAGTTGTTGATGGGCATTTTGAGATTGCGCTCCCACTGAGACATGATGAAGTTAAGATACCGAAGAAGAGATCACAAGCCGAGCAGAGAGCAGCCCATTTACAAAGGAAATTTCTGAGACAGCCACAACTCCAGAGTGAATACACAAACTACATGGAGTCCATGTTAAGCAATGGCTATATGGAGAAAGTTTCTAAGAGAGAGACAAAGACAGATGATGGTAGATTGTGATATCTTCCTCATCATGGCATAATGCACCCACAGAAAAATTAAAGGTGGCGTATGACTGCACAACCAACTACAAAAGGTGTGTCCCTCAATAAACAATTGTTACAGGGGCCAGACTTAACCAACAGCCTAGTTGGTGCATTAACAAGATTTAGGCAGGACAAAGGCACCCTCATGACTGATATTGAAGACATGTTTTTCCCAAGTCCTTGTACCAAGAGAGGACAGAGACCTACTGAGGTGGCAAGATAGTGATGTGAAAGAACTATTGACAGAATACTGCATGAAAGTGCATGTTTCCGGTGCAGTTTCCTCTCCTCATGTGTGAATTATGCTTTGAAGAGAACAGCAGATGACCAAGCAGAAAACTTCGGCCAAGAAATAACACACAATTTATCGTAACTTCTACTCGTGAAAGGTTTGAGTGAAGTATATAGAAGAGGATTCCATCTTACCAAATGGGTGAGTAACAAAAGGAAAGTTTTAGAAAACATTCCAGAAAATGAACTAGCAAACGGTATCAAAGATTTGATCTCACTGAGAGAGCACTCGGCATGATGTGACTCATTGGTGACTCGCAGATAACCCCCTCATCACAAGCACGTAATTTGGGTGTTATATTTGACTCAACAATGGCTTTAAAACCTCATATCTCCAACATTGTTCGTATATCATCATTCCATATCAGAAATATTAGCCGAATAAGAAAATACTTGAATAAAAGTGCTGCTGAACAAATTATACATGCGTTTGTCACATCACGGCTCGATAATGGGAATGCTCTCCTTTACGGTCTCCCACATAATCAAATATCTCGTCTTCAGCACATACAAAACACAGCAGCTCGTGTTGTAACTTTGTCCAGAAAGTCATGCCATATCACGCCAATCTCGAAAGAACTGCACTGGCTTCCTGTTTCACAGAGAATTGTTTTTAAACTTATGCTAATTGTTCACAAATCTTTTAATAGTATTCCTCCAATTTATATTTCTGAGCTGCTCAAAGTCTACAGTCCATCACACAACTTGCGCTCCAGCAACATGTCACTCCTAAACGGAACTGGGGTGATAGGTCTTTTTCTGTCGCGGCTCCGAGACTCTGGAATGATCTTCCAACTAAACTCAAATCTTGTCATAGTATAACTAGATTTAAGTCGATGCTTAAAACTTATCTTATGTCACAATGTTTCAAAGATGATGTATATTTGTAATTGCATTGTAGATACATGTATCTCAGTACATTTTATTTTCTCCTATGCTATCATTGTATATTATTTGTATTCATGTTTTGTTTTGTTTTTCTTTGTTTCTGCACCTTGAGCGCCCAGCAGGGTGGATATGTGTGCGCTACAAATCTTTATTATTATTATTATGTGGTCCATTGAAGAGGATGAGTTTGGATTCAGAATTGAGATGAAAGATAGACGACCGCAAAGAAGAGGTATTTTGTCTATAGTCAGCTCTATCTACGATCCTTTTGGATGTGTCTCTCCAGCAGTGCTCCCAGCTAAACAATTACTTCAAGCCATGTGTTGGTTGAAGTTGGGATGGGACAAAGAAATTCCTCTGGATCTGAGAAGGAAGTGGCATAGCTGGCAAGGCTAGCAGAGTAAAAGATGGAAAGATGCATGAAACCAAAAGAATTTGAGGATGAGCGAGTCAAGTCAGTCACTATTCATCACATTCAACTCCCTCTGGTCACCCAGGAGACAGATATCTTAAGTTAAGATAGTTAAGTGTGAAGACAAGCTATGAGCATGATATTGAAACATAGATCCAAGTGAAAGAATTTTTGTATCATTGGTGAAAATATTGCATCTCCATTGATAGAGGTGTGAGCAAAGCGCCACCTCTGTGTTTATTTGAGCAGAAGGATTTGCACTGATTGAATCAAGGATCAGAACAGTCTGATCAGTTTTTATAGATCTCCTTGTGTGAATATTACAATTTGATAATGAGGTGTGAGCCAAGCGCCACCTCTGCATTTGTGCATTAATGCAAGTACACTGTGTAATTGTGTATCATGCAGTTGGAATTCATATCTGTGGATCAAAGTCATAGGAACACCAAGCTATTCAAGGAGAATGGACTAGACCACTGACTGCATGAATCTTCAGGAGCATGGACCTATAAGCTGATTGAGTGAAAGATCCAAACTAGCCGCAAGATAAGCCAATTGCAATTGTGAGTCGTTGTACACACTCTTTATGCACATTGTGTGGTTTATAAGAAGTCTTACACATGTATTTACTGTATGGTGTGCATGCTCAAAGATTAACTGATTTAGAACATGAACATCTGCCAAGTTATATTGAACATCAGTAAAATGCATTTCAGTGAACTAGACAGCATTTGGCAAACTAGAATTGTCCAAGTCCATAGGATGTGATTACATATTCAGTGTGATTACATATCTCCAGAATGGCCTTCCTTAGAAATAGTCAATGTAGATTTTGTCTTTCTTTTCTTACCACAAGGCGGTACAAATATGAAAGATACTTTGCTGTGATTGCCTAACTTTTTTAGTGAAAATTGGAGACGAAAGTTTTCCTCATTATGTGTGTACATGACCTTATGTACCTAAGAGTATTGGATAAAACTTTCATGTATTTAAAGAATGTCTACAAATTTCTACATGTAAGTGTGTTCTCAGTTCTTTATGTTTCACAGCTCATGAAGTTTCATGAAGTGAAATTTACATTGTATAAGGTGCAGTATATATTTGGAATATGAGGAGATACAATAAAAAAAGGTGTTGTTTTAAATGTATAATTGTGATTACACAAAATTTCATCAATGTCCAGAATGTGCAAGTAGAAAATCATGCACAGGTTAATTATTTTTTTTTACCTGGTCTTATTCTGGGATAATGGTTTGTGTTTTGAAATGTCACTTTAGTAAACAATGATTTTCAGTTTAAGCAAGGCCACAAGGACATGTTTAAGAAGTTGTTTATCAGAAAATGTACATGAAGGACCCAGGTCAAAGTTGTATTCTCAGGCAGAAATGATACAATTGTTATTACTAGTGCAAAAGAGGTTTCCTGTTGTAGTTAAGAATTTTACTCGAGATATTGGTTATTGACATGCCGGAAAATGCCAGAATTGTTTTGTTTCCGAGTTGAGATTTTATTGTGAACCACACACAGTTGTGTTGTAACAAAATTTAAGATGTTTGTGTTTCGAACAATTGGACAAGATGTAAACCACTACCAGTAAAGAAGATTTGGTGGCTTCATGCTGTGTGACTAAATCATGACATGAAAACTACCAGGTAAGTGAGCTTTTGTAGACCATCAAATGTTCCTAGTGTACTGAACTGATCTTGTTCTTTCTAACATGGGAAAACAGTACGGTTAAAATTGTATTCAAGCCAATTTATCTGGTTATTTTCACCTATTTTCTTTGATTTCCTGAAATCAACTTGATGAAACGTTGTCATGGTGACACCATGTAGAAATTCTCTTTTGAGTAGTAAATAGTTCCAAAAAGAGTTGGTTGGTTGCAACTCAACATTTTGATCAGTATCCTCTGATCATATTCAGGAGAAACAAATTAAGTTTACTTTGTTTAGAAAATAAAACTACAAATGAATCTCATAGATAAATAGACAATGTATTGCATCAAATTAAGAACATAAAATAATTTCCTTGTCCTACAGCCATGTGTAACAGAGTTTTGATTAATGTTACATTTTATTTTGAAAAGCATATCCATGTACAGTATAATGAAGCATGCTGGTTCCACCTTTTGAACACAAATTTTACAAATATTTGTTGTCCCACAGGCTTCCCATTGACACGTTTTTCAATGGGCACACATGAACTTCCCACTTCACCTATATTTGTTTGCCATGAGATGTAACTTCAGTCAAGAGAAATTGGTTGCTCGATGCTGCGTGATTGAAATTGACGACATGAATACTTACAAGGTTTGAAGACTTTGTAGACCATTAAATGTTCCAGGTGCAATTTCACTGATTTTGTTGTCCTTCAACGATCTTAGATAGGAAAACAAAGTAGCGTTAAAACAAAATCATTAATGCCTGTTAATATGGTTATTTTCAACAATATTCTTAGATTTCCTGAAGAAAACGTTTTCATGTTATCAAACAAATTGACAATGCTTCGGGATGCAACATAACATTACAGTGTCCAGATTATGACCAGCCTAATCATGAAAACTTACAATTCAATGAGATTGTGTAGACCATCAAAAGTTCCTGGAGCAATTTCACTAATTTTGTTGTTGTACAGTTGTCTAATATGGGAAAACAAAGTATGGTGAAAAACATTGTATTGAAACATAAATCAATTGGTAATATTCAAAAATGTTTTCAGATTTCATTTCATGGAAGCATACTTAAATCTAAGTGATTGGTCAAATACTTACAGAAATTATTCTGCCAGCATTATATAGTAACTACAATCAAAAATATAAAACGTAATTTCGATAGACAACACTGGATGTGCATCGATATAAAAAAAAGATTCAGTGAAATGCTACCCTCCATTTACAAGTGTTATTGTATCGGACAAGTTATTAGTTAAAAATAAAAACCAAAAAAAATCAACAAAAAAAACAAGGTGTTTGCGCTATAGCTTGAACACCTAATTAAATATAGTACAAATGTTGTCGATTACGATGTATCATACGTAAACTAAAATGTCAATGCATAGACCTCAATATATTTCGCTCTGCAAAATCTAACTACACACTTCTAACATAATTTCCTTGCATGCAGTGAGAAGTAACTTCAGTCAAGATAAATTGTAGGCTCGATGCTGTGTGATTCAAATTTATGACATGAATACTGTAACAGCGCCCCTTGCTCTGAAATTAGGGGCCTACCGCCAGTCATGAAATGCCCATAAGAAAAGAAAGATTTACCAGCTGAAAAAAAAAATTACAGGAACCAACTAAAATAATTTTACAAGAAATAAAATAGGTTTAATAAAATATTCTGCCTCTCGCCACAAGCAGAGATGCCAACATTCCAAATTGAAAAAGAGTAATTCGCCACGTGGCATCCGCCTCGGACCCGAAAATACCCAAATTACCCCCCTTTTCAAACCTCACACTCGAGGCTTTACATTTTTAAATTACGTGTACTGTATATCACTGTGTATCATATAGATACCACTTAGTAGATTACGCCCAAATCGTAAATGTTGGCATCTCTGCACAAGTTACATTGTAGGCACCCAGGGGAAAGCAATTTTCATCAGTCAACTATAGACTACATTATAATAAAATCATAAAATAAGCAGTAGCAGAGCTAGCCAGAATAATTGAAGAGTAAGTTTATGAGGTTACTGCACTCTAGCTACAACTGAAATTGTAGTCAAGGGTACTGAACCTTAGGACAAAAATGGGATGTTAGGTGATAGGCACGGTAAATATCGACACAAGGCAAGTAATAACATAAAATAGTACTTACACAGCATAGTACATATGAGGAGGTGGATGGTGCAATTTAGAATAAGACAAAATACTCCCCTAATAAAATAAATAATTCCAAAATGGGGCACCTGTCCCTTGGCTAACTTGAGCCATTTTAGAGACAGAATGACAGCACCATCCACCACTGCTCACAATCATAGACTCCACACTGGACCATGCTGCCAGTAGTTTTTATAAAGGTGGCTGAAGTCTAAGCGGAAGTCTAAGATGAAATCAGACCATGCTAACTTTCAAAAGAGCTTATTCTCCACTGGACGAGCTAGGTGGGTCAATCGCAAAGGCCACATTCAAATAACAATGTAACTGATTCACTGTGGCCCTCCACAGCATGCAAAAGAAAACTAAGTCAATTTGACTAGGGGTGACCAACAGAGGGCTCTACGAATAATTTGAAATTTTAAAGAACAAACTAACATAAAAAATATGGGCCAAAATCTTTTGTTACACTGCCCTCCCCTGTAGAAAAGGTGCATTTCTGCACCTGAAAAATACAAAAACAATTTGACAAAATTTCATTTGTCCCCCCAAAAAAATTATGTATATACAGCCTCCGGCATCTACGTGTACATTATGACTTCACAGGTTATCCAACAGTTGGAGCAGAAAAACAGTAACGTCAAATTAGCACTAGATTTGTGATCACTCTAAACAATTTAGCTGTCTTCCATAAATGCAAATTAACTATTTTGAAGCATTCCACAATCCATTCATTAAATACAACTGACACAAGCTGTTTCTATCTGAAATTAGGGGCCTACCGTCAGTCATGAAATGCCCATAAGAAAAGAAAGATTTATTAGCTCAATTTTTTTTTTTGCAGAAACCAACTAAAACAATTTTACAAGAAATAAAATAGGTTGAATAAAATATTCTGCCTCTCGCAAGTTACATTGTAGACACCCAGGGAAAAGCAATTTTCATCAGTCAACTATAGGCTACGTTATAAATTCATAAAATAATTAGTAGCAGAGCTAGCCAGAATAATTGAAGAGTAAGTTTCTGAGGTTTCAGCACTCGAGCTACAACTGAAATTGTAGTCAAGGGTACTGAACCTTAGGACAAAAATGGGATAAGTGTTAGGGGATAGGCAGGGTAAATATCAACACAAGGCAAGTAATAAAATAAAATAGTACTTACACAGCACAGTACATATGAGGAGGTGGATGGTGCAATATAGAATAAGACAAAATACTCCCTGAATAAAATAAATAATTCCAAAATGGGGCACCTGACCCTAACAGCATGTATGGGTTAACATCTTGGTTGCTGGACATTTCTCCTCAGTCCCCCAGGTTCTCATCAGTAGCATCATTGCTGCCAGCCAATCCATCCATCTGTTCTGTCTCACTGTTGTCAATAGCATCTCTGGTAGTAACACCCTGACTGCTGTTATCGCCCAAGACTTCTTGTGAAAAAGAGCTTGAAACACACAATTTTAGTCTATCAAAATGAACAACTTTTCTATGTCGTTTCGCCATATGTTTGATACAGTAGACTATCTGAAATGCGTTTGATGACTTGATAAAGGTCCTCCTAGTGTGATTAGAGTTTAGGGCTAAGCCCAATTTTACGAAGATACCTGTAAAGCCAAACTCGGTCACCCTTTAATTTGGCATTGTACAACTGTTTTTGCCTTTTTTGCTCTCCTTGAATATTTTTTCTTGCCACTTCAAAGGACTTTCACATGCGGGTAAAGTTCGGATACTCATATAGACTTGTGTTTTTTCTCCTTTCGGGATGACTATCTAATAAATCTCTTCCAAACATTTTATTTGGGCTGTCGTTTCCTGCTCATTTGCTCATTTGCTCGATACGCCATCATGGCGTATGGAAGATGTACATCCCAATCAGACTGGTCTTCACTAACATACATACTGAGGATAGTCTGTATCGTACGGTTGAACCATTTGACAAGACCGTCTGACTGGGGGTGGTAAGGAGTCGTACGAGTTTTGTTTATTCCTAACAACTGACAAATTGACTGAAAAAGTGTAACACCAAAGCAACAAATAAACTGTTCAACTAACACTTTAGCAACTGTTTGTGCTTCTTGGTTGCGTAAAGGATACACTTCTGTCCACTTAGTAAAGTAATCCATGACTACTAAAATATATCTGTTGTCATGTTTCGAATGGGGCAACCGTCCAAAAACATCTATGCCCAATCTTTTTAATGGGGCAGCAACAGCAGAAGGTTGCAGAGGGGCTTGCAATCTTGGAGCTGGAGACTTTCTTCCGACACAGGCATCACATTGACTAAACGTTCTACCTCATCACGGTAGCCAACCCAGTAGTGCTGATTGCCCGACCTATGACAATTATCAAAATCAAAAGAACTTAGTGTATCTAACCACCTAGCAAGTTGTCCCTGGATATTTCTAAAATTGAAAAGCCATTGAAAAGAACCGTGATCGGACAAAATGAACAACGGCTAGAAGCTCACGCCTGGTGATGCTGTAACTGAGTTCTGCTTTGCTAAGCTTTCAGCTCGCATACCCAGATACCTTTTCTTGACTATTCTGAATTTGTGAAAGAACCATCTCCACTGGCATCTGTGTCAAGGATAAATGGTAATGAGAAATCTGGAAAAGTCAAAATTGGTGTAGAAGTTATTTTCTCTTTCAACAATGTAAAAGCCATCTCACATGATGTGTCCATTTAAATTTGACATCTTTCTGTGTAAGTCGGTGTAATGGTGCAGCAATACAGCCAAAGTTTCTTATAAATCACCTATAATACGAACACAACCCCAGAAAACTTTTAACATCTTTAAGATGACGTGGAGTAGGCCAGTCATGCACTTTAGCCGTCTTCTCTGGATTCGTTGACATACCTTGTGCTGATACAATATGACCAAGGTAACAGACTTCAGTTTGAAATAAAGAGCATTTCTTGGGTTTTAATTTAAGACCTGCTTCGGACAGTCTTTCAAAGATAGGTAAAACTTGTAGCTTTGCATGGTGAGGATGATAAGTACGACTAATTGCGGTGACACCATGTGAAATGCTCAATTGAGTAGTAATTAGTTCTGAAAAGAACTGGAGGTACAACTCGACGTTTCAATCAGTATGCTCTGATCGTCCTCAGGAGAATGCTAGGGGCATTAAAAAGCCCGAAGGGCATGATATTGAAATCAAACAGGCCACTACCTGTAGTGAACGCTGTCTTTGACTTGTCCTAAGGGTAGATTTCATCCTGCCAGTAGCCACTTGCAAGATCTAACGATGAAAACCACTTGGAGCTAGCAAGAGCATCGAGATTGTCGTCTATTCGTGGCAATGGATACGCATCTTTGAGTGTTACTTCATTTAGTTTTCTATAATCTATACAAAAACGTGTAGATCCATCCTTTTTAACCAACACCACTGGGCTTGCGCAAGGACTGGAAGATGGAGAAATAACACTTGCATCAATCACATCTACCCGTTTCTGTGCTTCATGTCTTTAGTGGTAAGGTAATCGTCGCGCGTTGCTTGGCATTACCTGTGTTATGCTGTGATACAAGCTCTACTCAGCAAGGTGGTTGAAGAAAGTGAAAGAAAAGGACTAAGCATCAAATGCAAAACGACTGAATGTATGGTAATAAGCAAGAGAAAAGATGTTCAAAAAATGTATACTAAAGGTTGGAGACAAGACAATCAAACAAGACGAGACAAGACGTTCAACTGTCATATATCAAAGGTATTAACCCTAACTCCCTAGGCATTGTACTATAACAATAAAAATCCTTCAAAATCCTCCAACTGGCTTTGTTGTCTAGGGAGTTAGGGTTAAGCAAAGTGTACTATATCGTATCTAGTTTAGCTTATATCGTGTCATTTTTTAATAAAGGAGCGAAAGAAAATGTATTTAATTCTGTTATACTGCTGCATATTATTTATGCTGTACCTGTTTGGTATCACTTTATATCATGTAAAGATAAGAATAGAATAATGAAGTTTCTTAAGTATACTGCACATATACTGAAAGTAGATTACCATTCATTAAGAGAAATCGTGAATACTTCTGCTAAGATTGAATTCATGAGAACGACAAACAACATTAAGATTATCCAAAACTACCCATTACATGCTCCACTTATGAGTCTTTTAACTACATCCAGCAGAAACCTTAGAAATCCCCATATCTTGCCAAAATACAGAATTCAGCTGTTCAGAAATTATTTTATTTATCGTGCTGCAATATTTATTCAGTCTGATAGTTTGGAGCCTCTAATATAGTCTTGTGTTTGTTCATTTTATGTATTAACCTTTTAATAAGTAATCTTAACTAATATTTGATCACATATATTTATATTTTTAAATGTAGGCTATTTTGTACTCCTTTTTATAAATATTTTTGATATTTATACAGGTTTCAATAAATCAATAAATAAATAAATAAATGTGTAATTTACCAGGGACAATTGTCTCTTGGTTAGTAGGGATTACAACTGTCTCTGCAACTGAAATGCGACGTCAACACATATAAGTGGTAATCTCTGATTACCTGAACTGTTACTTTCCCAAACCTAATTTTGCATTGAGGAATGTCGAAAATTTGACCACAGCTTGTCAAGAAATCCAACCCCAAAATACCATAGTTGCCAAGTTCAGAATGACTTTATGTTTTGCAGTAACAATCCTTGGAATTCCTAGATGTAAATAACAGCGACGATGTAAGAATTTCACTTCTGATTGATTTTATAATTAATTGTTTGTAATTAGATATATTCAGCCCTCAATGCCTCAGACTGAACGAACGTTATGCATGTGTGTATTGAGTTAAATATTAAACGGTTAATTCGCAATCTAGATGCGCACACAAGCCTGCAGCTGTACATACCAAGGTCACCAGTACATGTAGCATGGATTGTAAAAATGTTAATATAAAACTGCCCTCTGGTGTTTTCACTGGTTGTCTAGACAGGTCAACGGGTATTTACTTTCTGTAACGGGTATTTACTTTCTGTAACGGGTATTTACTTAATGTCAGCATGTGCCTTGACATGGTCAACTCGCAATTGGTGCACAAATATTGCCAAACGTTCGGTGCTGGTCATTGTACTCTAACGTCGCATTCACCATGTTGGAAGAATATCTCTTTTTATGGCAGCAGAGTTATCAGCTGGTTTCAAGCTTACATATGAATTTGGAAAGAAGTGTTTAAATTGTTAAAGAAGCAGAACAAACAGAGACATTTCACATGTTCATGTCATTTCATTCTCTGTTTTTGATCATGATGCACGTGCATATTAAGATGTAAGCTTTCCGATATCGCCATTGGAGGAGCAACAATTTTTTCCAAATGAATGTTTGAATTAGTATAGTTATATTCAAGTATGCCTCATTCACATGGCTTATAAACCCACTGCTCATGAATGCTAATAATATAAAAATGCACTGATGGCAAGAATACATGTTCAACCCCCCTCGTCTAAAAAGAGGGGGTTTTCAAAAACAAACAAGTTTGCAAAACACAATAAACCTAGTAAAAGTTTTTTCAAGTCTGAAAAAGTCGTGGATTCTTCAAGAAGATGCAAATCTTAAACACAAATTGTAACTATGAACACCTTTTGAAATTGTTCGGTTTTTAGGTGTTAGAATTAATTAGTATAGTTATGTTGAGTGAGGTCAGACCTTTTAAAATATTGTTAGGAATGTCATTAGTGCTGAAAGGATGAAATCTGGAAAACATGAAATCGCAATGACTTCATAATTACATCATCAGGTGTCAAAATTACATTAAAACAAAGGTTATTATTACATCAGAAAATCTTCTGAACAAAAAACGGAAATATTGTAATTATATGAAACTATTATACTCTTCAAAAAAAGAAACGCAAAACCACATTTTGGTGACATTGGGAAGATAATTTTAATTGCTGTATGGTAGGTCCGAGAATATCTAAATTTTGCGCAGTCGGTCAAATGTGACCGAAGTCGCTCTTGCAAAAATGACAGGTCACAGGTCAAAGGTCATGGTCACCTACAGTCAATAGCGTGTGTGTCCTCCATGTGAGTTGAGAACTGCTTGACACCTCCTGCCCATGGAAGCAATCAGAGTACGGATCAGACCCTGGGGAATGGTGGCCCACTCAGCCTGCAATGCTAGTGCCAGCTGTGGCAGGGTCTGTGGTTGTGGTTGTCGCTGTCGCTGTCGCAGGCGTCTGTCCAACTCGTCCCATAAATGTTCGATAGGGTTCAAATCCGGCGATTTTGATGGCCAAGGGAGGACATCAATGTTGTTGTTCTGCAGGTAGGCTGTCGTTAGTCTTGCAGTGTGAGGCCTGGCATTGTCATGCTGGTATACGGCATTGGCGTTGGCCATAACGGGAACCACGTGTGGCCAGGGACGGATTAACCCCCACTACGGCCCCTGGGCCGATCATTTTTCAAGGCCCCCCTTGGCGCAGTGCGTGGACCCCGATATTTTTCGGGTTTTTTGGTTTTATATCATCTTTTTGACCTAAATTTAACACAATCAACGGCCAGTGACGGGCCGGCGGGCCGCCCGTCAGAACACAATATAATAGGCATATAGGTCCTATATAACATTTGCAGCAGAAGTTGGCAGCACAGCGCAGTGCGTGCGAAGCCGGGCCTGCCCCCCCACCCTCCCGACGCGCACTACCCACAACGGGTGGACACACAAGGGCCTGTGAGAGACAAGTGCTAGCCTACACTGTACAAAGCTGGGCTTTGTACGGTGTAGCAGTGGTCCTCAAAGGGCCCACTTTAAGGGGTCCCCAGCAGGGACCTGGGGGGGGGGGGGGGGGCCCGGAAGGCCGGGCCCCAGGAGCCCTTGTCAGGGCCTCAAACCCAGTACCGCGCCGCGCGGTCCAGTTTCCCCGAAGGGCCCCTGAGAGCCAAGGGCCCCTGGGCCCCGGCCCCACCGGCCCAATGGCTAATCTGGCCCTGCGTGTGGCTGCAGAATGGCATCAATGTAGCGCTGAGCAGTCAGGTTGCCTTGAACGTGTACCAAGTTGGTTCTGCCAGTGTAGGATATGGCTGCCCACATCATGACGCTGCCACCGCCAAATCTGTCAACCTCCCGTACGCAGTTGGCAGCAAAACGTTCATTACGGCGTCTATACAAACGACATCTGCCATCGTGACGACGGAGCAAAAATCTTGACTCGTCGCTAAACCAGACACGTCTCCAACGCTGTTGAGGCCATACTCTACGCACCTGGCACCACTGACGCCGTCGTAGAGCGATGTTGTTGTGTCAAATGACACCTCGGACAGGCCGCCTGGCAAAGGCCTGCCTCACGAGGCGGTTTCGCACGGTCTGGTCCGATATTCCACGCACACCTGGTAACGCTGTTGCTGTGGAGGTTGCTGTTGTCGCCCTGTCCCATAGGTGGCGACCGCATGTACCGGTCCTGAGCGGCGGTGGTCACACGTGGTCTGCCGGATCTGGGACGATCACGTGTTGACCCATGTTGTTGGTATCGGTCCCACAGTCTTGTGATCGTGCTTGGGGATACATTGAACGCCCTGGCTACGGCCAACCTGGCTTCACCTGCTTGCAAGCGGCCGATGGCATTGTTCCTCTGTGCTTCATTGAGTCAGGGCATTTCTTTCTGGTTCTGCAGTCGGCTAGGTATTGAGGTCAGGCAATCGAAAACCCCGCAATTTTATACTGGTGGTGTCCATGTTGCACGTGTATCAAACGCACATGCATTGACCACATGGTTTGCACCTGGCCGCGTTTTGGCGATTTTGCATGTTTTTGATTAGCATTTTCAGGAGTATGCGTTTATGCGACTGTTACAATGGGGATGTGTTTGGGACCCCGAATGACATTATATTCACAAATCTTGTAGCGCTCAGTCGACTATTCTGCTTTTTATTACCGATTTTATCCATTTTGCGTTTCTTTTTTTGAAGAGTATATATTAACGTTATTTTTTTCATGAACATGAGTAAGTTTTATTGTGTCAGATGTCTGACCAAATAACCTCATCTGACATTTACTTCCAAACAGGACGTTCAAATTCAACACATTCTTATGAAATTGATATTTTTATAATAAAAGATGACCCACTTTTGAAAAATATGATTGTGACATCAGTGATAATTTCATTGAACCGCAAGTTCTCACGACCACCCTATGTTCGTACCAACAAACACTTGAGCTCTAGTTTTATGCTTGTGTTTGGAGTGTTGGAAACTTACGTGAGATCTAGTTCTGTTGGAAGTATACGTGAATTAACGTTACATACCAGAAGATAGGCATGTACATTTAAGTTGAAAAACAGTTTTGCTAAAATTGAGTTTCATCAGAATAAGCAAAAATGGATGAACTTGAGAAGGACAGTGTAATGATGTCCAGTGTAGATCTATGGTTACCGGCACCTAGAGCCAGTCCAGTCATGCCAAGTGAAGATTTTAGCATTACTACTACTGGCATGACTAGTGAGAGTGGAGGCAACGTACAGGATAATGCTCTGTCCTCTTTTCTTCAACATCAAGGGGAAACAATGATGCAACAAAAAAACTTATGAACTTGTAGGTTGAATGCCACATGAGGTCAGCCCTCCCTCAAAGACAAATGCAACCATTCAGTGGAAATCTGCTTGATTATCATGCTTTTGTAAGGGCTTTCGAACATTCCATTGAATCTAAGACCAACAATGATAACGACAAAGTCCATTAATTTTGTTATGTTCAACAATGTTCTTAGGTTTTCCTGAATTTCACTCTCTGAAACATTGTAGTGATATGAGACAATCTTGACATTTATCATGCCCAAGGTTATTTGGGAAAAACAAAATCACAATAAACATCAATAGACAACAATTGAGTGCATCAAAATTTTAAAAAGTTTGTTGTCCAACAGGCCTCCCATTGACAAGTGTTTTTGGATCGCCAGACATGAACTTCGCACTCCATCAAATTTGTTACCAAGAGAAATTGGATGCTCGATGCTGCGTGATTGAAATTGATGACATGAATACTTACAAGGTTTGAAGACTTTGTAGACCATCAAATGTTCCTGGTGGAATTTCACTGATATTGTTGGTGTGCAGTACTCTTAGATGGGAAAAGAGAAGCATTAAAACAAAATCATTAAAGCCCGTTAATATGGTCATTTTCAACAATGTTCTTAGATTTTCTTTAAGAAAACGTTAGTTAGTGAAACGTTTTTATGGTATCAAACAAGTTGAAAATATTCTTGCCTAATGTTGAATCATTTTATAAAATTAAGTTTACAAATAATTCTCAATAGACAACAGTTCAGTGCATCAAGAAATAAAAGGAAAAAAATCAAATGTTCACTGTACTTTTTAGAAATTTAAAATTGCAAGTGAATCACAAAGTTGCAGGTTGAATGCCACATGAGGTCAGCCCTCCCTCAAAGACAAATACAACCATTCACTGGAAATCCGCTTGATTATCATGCTTTTGAAAGGGCTTTCGAACGTTCCATCAAATCTAAGACCAACAATAAGGACAAACTATTTCTTAGAGCAGTATACCAGAGGGGAAGCAAATGCCATTGTGAAAAGCTGCATATATGGTGAGGATTCAGCACAAGCTCTCTCAAAGGCTAAACTTCTGCTGAAAAGGACGTTTAGAGATAAGCACCGCATCATGGACAGCATGGTGTCAAAGGCAGTTGAATGCCACCATGACATCAAACCAGAAGACAAAGATGAGCTGCACAACCTGGCAAAAGATCTCACAATGGAACAAGAGATCAATCACTCTCAGAATATTCAAATGATCACATCAAAATTGCCCTACAAGGCCAGAGATAGATGGAGGAATTTGACTGATGACATTCAGAAAGAGAAGAGAAATGTCATTTTTGATGATGTTACTTTCGTCAACAAACAAGCACACACTGCATATAACCGAGTCTATGGAGACAGAGTTAAAGCAAGTGACAAAAGGAAAGGGAAATAATATCAAGTCAAGCCCAAGAAGTACTAAAACACCATCAACTACCAGTTTCTACACAGCTGTGAGTATTGATGACGTTGATGGGGTCAAAGGAGCTTGTATTTATTGTAGTGTTTCCAGCCATTTCTTGAGTGATTGTCCAGTGCTAGCAATCAAGCCATACAAAGAAAGAATAAAGTTTTGTCGCTCCAAAGGCTTGTGTTTTGGCTGCTTAAAGGGATCATCACATTTTGTGAATGATTGCAGGAAGAGGCAGAAATGTAACATATGCAGAAGGTGGCATCCAACAGTGCTACACAGATAGTGGAAAGAAAAATCTGCTCTACAAACTGACTCTAAGAAAAAACAGATGCTGGCAGTAATTCTCCCCATGAAGAAAGCGAGGTGGAGGACAATGTTAAATGTGGTTTGACAAACTCTGCCAATCACAGTACATCTGCAGAATGCTACCCAGGAGTGGTACCAGTTATCTTGAGGTGACGGAGGACAGGCATACAGACAAAGACATATGCTTTTCTGGACTCTGACAGTAATGCTGTATTTTGTGTTGATGCAGTGGTGAATAGGCTAAAGGAGAAAGGAAAAGCCATCAACATACAATTAGTGCAAACTTTGACTGACGAGAGACTTAGAGATTATGTTCTGAGAGTCTTAGAGATTATGGACCTACAGACTCACACAGTCATCAACCTTCCAGAAGTTTATACCCAGGCACAAATACCAATGGCTACAGAGGACATCATCACCAACGATGACTTAAAGAAATGACCATATCTATATCATGTTGAGTTACCATCCATAGATGCTGAAGTGGGACTGTTAATTGGAAACAATGTCCCAAAAGCAGCAGAACCACTTGAAGTTATCAGTCCTTGGTTGGCAGGTTTATGGGTCAACAAAGAATCAAGATCAAAAGAGAGTCATCTCCCACAGAGTGAAAGTTAAGGCCAGAGATGACATTGATGAAAAGTTGGAGAAACTTTTCAACCAAGACTTCAATGACTTCTATGAGTCGTAGACGATAAGCCAGAGAAATCAAAAGATTTACTTTTCACCAAGGTGGAAAATTTTATCAGAGTTGTTGATGGGCATTTTGAGATTGCGCTCCCACTGAGACATGATGAAGTTAAGATGCCGAAGAAGAGATCACAAGCTGAGCAGAGAGCAGCCCATTTACAAAGGAAATTTCTGAGACAGGCACAACTCCAGAGTGAATACACAGACTACATGGAGTCCATGTTAAGCAATGGCTATATGGAGAAAGTTTCTGAGAGAGAGACAAAGAGGGATGATGATAGATTGTGATATCTTCCTCATCATGGCGTAATGCACAGAAAAACAAATTAAAGGTGGCGTATGACTGCACAGCCAACTACAAAAGTTGTGTCCCTCAATAAACAGTTGTTGCAGAGGCCAGACTTAACCAACAGCCTAGTTGGTGTGTTAACAAGATTTAGGCAGGACAAAGTCGCCCTCATGACTGATATTCAAGACATGTTTTTCCCAAGTCCTTGTGCCAAGAGAGGACAGAGACCTACTGAGGTGGCAAGATAGTGATGTGAAAGAACTATTGACAGAATACTGCATGAAAGTGCATGTTTCCGGTGCAGTTTCCTCTCCTCATGTGTGAATTATGATTTGAAGAGAACAGCAGATGACCAAGCAGAAAACTTCGGCCAAGAAATAACACACATAATTTATCGTAACTTCCACTCGTGAAAGGTTTGACTAAAGTATATAGAAGAGGAGGATTCCATCTTACCAAATGGGTGAGTAACAAAAGGAAAGTTTTAGAAAACATTCCAGAAAATGAACTAGCAAATGGTATCAAAGATTTGATCTCATCGATGAGAGGTTGCCCACTGAGAGAGCACTCGGCATGATGTGACTCATTGGTGACTCGCAGATAACCCCCTCATCACAAGCATGTAATTTGGGTGTTACATTTGACTTTAAAACTTCATATCTCCAACATTGTTCGTATATCATCATTTCATATCAGAAATATTAGCCGAATAAGGAAATACTTGAATAAAAGTGCTGCTGAACAAATTATACATGCGTTTGTCACATCACGGCTCGATAACGGGAATGCTCTCCTTTACGGTCTCCCGCATAATCAAATATCTCGTCTTCAGCACATACAAAACACAGCAGCTCGTGTTGTAACTTTGTCCAGAAAGTCATGCCATATCACGCCAATCTTGAAAGAACTGCACTGGCTTCCTGTTTCACAGAGAATTGTTTTTAAACTTATGCTAATTGTTCACAAATCTTTTAATAGTATTGCTCCAATTTATATTTCTGAACTGCTCAATGTCTACACTCCATCACGCAACTTGCGCTCTAGCAACATGTCACTCCTAAAGGAACCAACTTCAAAACGGAACTGGGGTGATAGGTCTTTTTCTGTCGCGGCTCCGAGACTCTGGAATCATCTTCCAACTAAACTCAAATCTTGTCATAGTATAACTAGATTTAAGTCGATGCTTAAAACTTATCTTATGTCACAATGTTTCAAAGATGATGTATATTTGTAATTGCATTGTAGATACATGTATCTCGGTTCATAATTTTTTTTCTCCTATGCTATCATTGTATATTATTTGTATTCATGTTTTGTTTTGTTTTTCTTTGTTTCTGTGCCTAGAGCGCCCAGCAGGGTGGATATGTGTGCGCTAAAAATCTTTATTATTATTATTATTATTATTATTATTGTGTGGTCCATTGAAGAGGATGAGTTTGGATTCAGAATTGAGATGAAAGATAGACGACCGACAAGAAGGGGTATTTTGTCTCTAGTCAGCTCTATCTACGATCCTTTTGGATGTGTCTCTCCAGCAGTGCTCCCAGCTAAACAGTTACTTCAAGTTGGTTGAAGTTGGGATGGGACAAAGAAATTCCTCTGGATCTGAGAAGGAAGTGGCATAGCTGGCAGATAGAACTACCAAGGCTACCAGAGTAAAAGATGGAAAGATGCATGAAACCAGAAGAATTTGAAGATGAGTGAGTCAAGTCAGTCATTATTCATCACATTGCTGATGCCAGTGAGTCAGGCTATGGTACTGTTTCATATTTGAGATTGTTGAATGATGGAGAGATCAAGTAAATCATGAGTTGCCCCACTCAAGCAGGTGATGATTCCAAGAATGGAGCTGACAGCAGCAACAGTAGCAGTTTGAGTTGATCATATGATAAAAGGGGACCTTTAAATTGAAGTGGATAACACCTACTTTTGGACTGACAGTATGTCTGTGCTATGGTATGTCAACAGCGGAACAACACACTTTAAGACATTTGTGGCTAACAGATTAGCAGTTATCCTTGATGGCTCCAACCCAACTCAGTAGCGTCATGACCTGCCTTCTGATTCGCTCAGACCTGACGAGCCTACTCTACTCTACAAAGGTTTTTGATGATGTGAACGACTTGGAAGCATTGACCCCAAATCACTTGCTTCTTTTGAGGTCGACCCAGGAGACAGATATCTTAAGTTAAGATAGTTAAGTGTGAAGACAAGCTATGAGCATGATATTGAAACATGGATCCCAAGTGAACGAGTTGTTGCATCATTGGTGAAAATATTGCATCTCCATTGATAGAGGTGTGAGCAAAGCGCCACCTCTGTGTTTATTTGAGCAGAAGGATTTGCACTGATTGAATCAAGGATCAGAACAGTCTGATCAGTTTTTACAGATCTCCTTGTGTGAATATTGCAATTTGATAATGCCAAGCACCGCCTCTGCATTTGTCCATTAACCCTGCTACTATAGCTGCACTTTAGTGGCAAGTAGCTATAGTGGTCAAAATCAGTCAACTGCCTTTTTTGACTGTTGACCCAAATGTGCACACAGGGGCATTTTTGACTGGTTTTTACTGTCATTTTGACCACCCTGAACAATACCAGACAATGCTTTTACCAGTCAAAAACAGTTGACTCATTTTGACCAGTAAATGTACTTACTACACGTAAGGTTTGACAGTGTTCGACTTTCAGGTGCACTAGATATACCTTGGCAAGTATATCAAAATTTTGACTGATTTTGACCCTTGCAGTCATAGGAGGGTTAATGCAAGTACACTGTGTAATTGTGTACCGCTCAGTTGGAATTCATATCTGTGGATCAAGTCATAGCAACACCAAGCTATTCAAGGAGAATGGACTAGACCACTGACTGCATGAATCTTCAGGAGCATGGACCTATAAGCTGATTGAGTGAAAGATCCAAACTAGCCGCAAGATAAGCCATTTGTAATTGTGAGTCGTTGTACACACTCTTTATGCACGCTGTGTGGTTTATAAGAAGTCTTACACATGTATTTACTGTATGGTGTGCATGCTCAAAGATTAACTGATTTAGAACATGAACATCTTCCAAGTTATATTGAACATCAGTAAAATGCATTTCAGTGAACTAGACAGCATTTGGTAAACTAGAATCGTCCAAGTCCATAGGATGTGATTACATATTCAGTGTGATTACATATCTCCAGAATGGCCTTCCTTAGAAATAGTCACTAGATTTCGTCTTTCTTTTTTTTTACCACAAGGCGGTACAAATATGAAAGATATGAAAGACTTTGCTGTGATTGCCTAAGTTTTTAAGTGAAAATCACAGACGGAAGTTTTCCTCATTATGTGTGTACATGACCTTATGTACCTAAGAGTATTGGATAAAACTTTCATGTATTTAAAGAATGTCTACAAATTTCTACATGTAAGTGTGTTCTCAGTTCTTTATGTTTCACAGCTCATGAAGTTTCATAAAGTGAAATTTACATTGTATAAGGTGCAGTATATATTTGGAATATGAGGAGATACGATAAAAAGGTGTTGTTTTAAATGTATAGTTGTGATTACACAAAATTTCATCAATGTCCAGAATGTGCAAGTAGAAAATCATGCACAGGTTAATTGTTATTTTTTACCTGGTCATATTCTGGGATAATGGTTTGTGTTTTGAAATGTCACTTTAGTAAACAATGATTTTCAGTTTAAGCAAGGCCACAAGGACATGTTTAAGAAGTTGTTTATCAGAAAATATACATGAAGGGCCCAGGTCAAAGTTGTATTCTCAGGCAGAATGATACAATGGTTATTACTAGTGCAAAAGAGGTTTCCTGTTGTAGTTAAGAATTTTACTTGAGATATTGGTTATTGACATGCCAGAAAATGCCAGAATTGTTTTGTTTCCGAGTTGAAATTTTATTGTGAAACACACACAGTTGTGTTGTAACAAAATTGAAGATGTTTGTGTTACGAACAATTGGAGAAGATGTAAACCACTATCAGTAAAGAAGATTTGGTGGCTTCATACTTTGTGACTAAATCATGACATGAAAACTACCAGGTAAGTGAGCTTTTGTAGTGTAATGAACTGATCTTGTTCTTGGAGCAATTTCACTGATTCTAATTTTGGACATGAATCTTAGGTTGGAAAACAAAGTAGCGTTCAAACAAAATCATCAAAGCTCATTCATTTGGTCATTTTCAAAAATGTTCTTAGATTTTCTTTAAAAAAACGTCAGTGAAACATTTTTATGACATCAAAAAATATTCCTGCCTAATGTTCAATCATTTTATAAAATTAACTTTACAAACAGACAACAGTTAAGTGCATCGAGAAATAAGAGGGGAAAAATAAAACATTCGCTGTACTTTTCAGAAATTTAAAATTACAAGTGAATCATGATAGACAAGACTTGGGTGCATCAAAAATACTCAAATTACAGTTGGACAAAATCTAACAGAACAGTGTTCAGATTATGACAAGCCTAAACACGAAAACATGCACAGTGGGTACTGCGTTCAAAACATGAAAACTTACAATTCGATGAGATTGTGTAGATCATCAAATGTTCCTGGAGTAATTTCACTGATATCGTTGTTCCACAGCTTTCTAACATGGGAAAACAGTAGGGTTAAAATTGTATTCAAGCCAATTTATCTGGTTATTTTCACCTATTTTCTTTGATTTCCCGAAAACAACTTGATGAAACGTTGTCATGGTGACACCATGTAGAAATTCTCTTGAGTAAAAAATAGTTCCAAAAAGAGTTGGTTGGTTGCCACTCAACATTTTGATCAGTATCCTCTGATCATATTCAGGAGAAACAAATTAAGTTTACTTTGTTTAGAAAATAAAACTACAAATGAATCTTATAGATAAATAGACAATGTATTGCATCAAATTAAGAACATGAAATAATTTCCTTGTCCTACAGCCATGTGTAACTGAGAGTTTTGATTAATGTTACATTTTATTTTGAAAAGCATATCCATGTACAGTATAATGAAGCATGCTGGTTCCACCTTTTGAACACAAATTTTACAAACGTTTGTTGCCCCACAGGCTTCCCATTGACACGTTTTTCAATCGGCACACATGAACTTCCCACTTCATCTATATTTGTTTGCCATGAGATGTAACTTCAGTCAAGAGAAATTGGTTGCTCGATGCTGCGTGATTGAAATTGACGACATGAATACTTACAAGGTTTGAAGACTTTGTAGACCATTAAATGTTCCAGGTGCAATTTCACTGATTTTGTTGTCTGTCAACGATCTTAGATAGGAAAACAAAGTAGCGTTAAAACAAAATCATTAATGCCTGTTAATATGGTTATTTTCAACAATATTCTTAGATTTCCTGAAGAAAACGTTTTCATGTTACCAAAGAAATTGACAATGCTTCGGGATGCAACATATAACAGAACAGTGTTCAGATTATGACCAGCCTAATCATGAAAACTTACAATTCAATGAGATTGTGTAGACCATCAAAAGTCCTGTTTGCAAGATTACTGATGTCGTTGTTGTGCAGTAATCTAAGATGGGAAAACAAAGTATGGTGAAAAACATTGTATTGAAACATAAATCAATTGGTAATATTCAAAAACGTTTTCAGATTTCAGTTCATGAAAGCATACTTAAATCCAAGTGATTGGTCATATACATACAGAAATTATTCTGCCAGCATTATATAGTAACTACAATCAAAAATATAAAACGGAATTTCGATAGACAACACTGGATGTGCATCGATATAAAAAAAGATTCAGTGAAATGCTACCCTCCATTTACAAGTGTTATTGTATCGTACAAGTTATTAGTTAAAAATAAAAACAAAAAACAAGGTGTTCGCGCTATAGCTTGAACACCTAATTAAATATAGTACAAGTGTTGACGATTACGATGTATCATACGTAGACTAAAATGACAATGCATAGACCTCAATATATTTCGCTCAGCAAAAGCTAACTACACACTTCTAACGTAATTTCCTTGCATGCAGTGAGAAGTAACTTCAGTCAAGATAAATTGTAGGCTCGATGCTGTGTGATTCAAATTTATGACATGAATACTGTAACGGCGCCCCTTGCTCTGAAATTAGGGGCCTACTGCCAGTTATGAAATGCCCATAAGAAAAGAAAGATGTACCAGCTCCAAATTTTTTTTTACAGAAACCAACTAAAATAATTTTACAAGAAATAAAATAGGTTTAATAAAAAATTCTGCCTCTCGCCACAAGCAGAGATGCCAACATTCCAAATTGAAAAAGAGTAATTCGCCACGTGGCATCCGCCTCGGACCCGAAAATACCCAAATTACCCCCTTTTCAAACGTCACACTCGAGGCTTTACATTTTAAAATTACGTGTACCGTATATCACTGTGTATCATATAGATACCACTTAGTAGATTACGCCCAAATCGTAAATGTTGGCATCTCTGCACAAGTTACATTGTAGGCACCCAGGGGAAAGCAATTTTCGTCAGTCAACTATAGACTACGTTATAATAAATTCATAAAATAAGCAGTAGCAGAGCTAGCCAGAATAATTGAAGAGTAAGTTTATGAGGTTACTGACAAGACCGTCTGACTGGGGGTGGTAAGGAGTCATAGAGTTTTGTTTATTCCTAACAACTGACAAATTGACTGAAAAAGTCGGCTTTCAAAATTAGTTCCTTTGTCAGAGTGTATACTAAGTGGAACACCAAATCAACAAATAAACTGTTCAACTAACACTTTAGCAACTGTTTGTGCTTCTTGGTTGCGTAAAGGATACACTTCTGTCCACTTAGTAAAGTAATCCATGACTACTAAAATATATCTGTCGTCATGTTTCGAATGGGGCAACCGTCCAAAAACATCTATGCCCAATCTTTTTAATGGGGCAGCAACAGCAGAAGGTTGCAGAGGAGCCTGCAACCTTGAAGCTGGAGACTTTCTTCTGACACAAGCATCACATTGACTAAACGTTCTACCTCATCACGGTAGCCAACCCAGTAGTTTTGTGCTGATTGCCCGACCTATGACAATTATCAAAATCAAAAGAACTTAGTGTATCTAACCACCTAGCAAGTTGTCCCTGGATATTTCTGAAATTAAAAAGCCATTGAAAAGAACCGTGATCGGACAAAATGAACAACGGCTAGAAGCTCACGCCTGGTGATGCTGTAATTGAGTTTTGCTTTGCTAAGCTTTCGACTCGCTTACCCAGATACCTTTTCTTGACTATTCTGAATTTGTGAAAGAACCACACCTACACCATCTCAACTGGTGTCTGTGTCAAGGATAAATGGTAATGAGAAATCTGGAAAAGTCAAAATTGGTGTAGAAGTTAATTTCTCTTTCAACAATGTAAAAGCCATCTCACATGACGTGTCCATTTAAATTTGACATCTTTCTGTTTAAGTCGGTGTAATGGTGCAGCAATACAACCAAAGTTTCTTATCAATCACCTATAATACGAACACAACCCCAGACAACTTCTAACATCTTTAAGATGACGTGGAGTAGGCCAGTCATGCGCTTTAGCCATCTTCTCTGGATTCGTTGACATACCTTGTGCTGATACAATATGACCAAGGTAACAGACTTCAGTTTGAAATAAAGAGCATTTCTTGGGTTTTAATTTAAGACCTGCTTCGGACAGTTTTCCAGTGGAGCCCACTTAAAACCAACTCCATCAGTCTTTCAAAGATAGGTAAAACTTGTAGCTTTGCATGGTGAGGAGGATAAGTACGACTAATTGTGGTGACACCATGTGAAATGCTCAATTGAGTAGTAATTAGTTCTGAAAAGAACTGGAGGCACAACTCGACGTTTCAATCAGTATGCTCTGATCGTCCTCAGGAGAATGCTAGGGGCATTACAAAGCCCGAAGGGCATGATATTGAAATCAAACAGGCCACTACCTGTAGTGAACGCTGTCTTTGACTTGTCCTAAGGGTCGATTTCATCCTGCCAGTAGCCACTTGCAAGATCTAATGATGAAAACCACTTGGAGCTAGCAAGAGCATCGAGACTGTCATCTATTTGTGGCAAAGGATACACATCTTTGAGTGTTACTTCATTTAGTTTTCTATAATCTATACAAAAACGTGTAGATCCATCCTTTTTAACCAACACCACTGGGCTTGCCCAAGGACTGGAAGATGGAGAAATAACACTTGCATCAATCACATCTACCCGTTTCTGTGCTTCATGTCTTTAGTGGTAAGGTAATCGTCGTGCGTTGCTTGGCATTATCTGTGTTATGCTGTGATACAAACTCTACTCAGCAAGGTGGTTGAAGAAAGTGAAAGAAAAGGACTAAGCATCAACTTCAAAAAGACTGAATGTATGGTAATAAGCAAGAGAAAAGATGTTCAAAAAATGTATACTAAAGGTTGGAGACAAGACAATCAAACAAGATAGCAAGTTCACGTACTTAGGAAGTGTTATTACAGAAGATGGAAGATCCAACACAGAAATAAAGCAACAAATTGGAATAGCGAAAGACACATCCGGTCAACTGGGCAGAACTACACTCAAGCAGTTCCTCCACAGCTATGCCTAATGTATTATCTGAAGTGTGTGCTTGCTCATTTTCCACTGGATCTCCTGGTTGAAACTAAGCAATGTGTGTGCCTTTATGCAACACATAAGACTTGGGTTGCACATTAAGGACTCGTATTGGAATCAAGTTTTTGTGAGGGTTTGCAAACACTCGTCCAACCAAAATACCATTGTCACTATCTGCAAATCTTCCTGAAGATTCTACTATTCCTGAAGTTACTTTACCACGCATGTGTAATTTACCAGGGACAATTGTCTCTTGGTTAGTAGGGATTACAACTGTCTCTGCAACTGAAATGCGACGTCAACACATCTAAGTGGTAATCTCTGTGATTATTGGAACTGTTACTTTCCTTAACCTAATTTTGCATTGAGGAATGTCGAAAATTTGACAACATCTTGTCAAGAAATCCAACCCCATAATACCAGCATAGGCTATTTCTGCTACAAGGACTTTGTGACGTCTGCATAATCCACCAACTCTAATCGTCAACATAGCACAACCCTCAACCTGTAAGGTACTACCTTCCACATCAACTACTGAATAATTACCAGCATTACATGTATATAGTAACTATAATAAAAACAGAATTTCGACAACACTGGATGTGCCCTGATATAAAAAAAAACTGTTCAGTGGAATGCTACCCTCCATTTGCAAGTGTTATTGTATGGGACATGTTATTTATTATTTGAAAAAAATAAATAATAAATAAATAAATTAAAAAAATAAATGATTTGTACAAATGTTGATTATGTGTCATACATAGACTAAAGTGACAATGCATAGACCTAAATATATTTCAATCGGCAAAAATGAACCACACACTTCTAATCTTCTTTGTTTGCATGCAGTGAGAAGTAACTTGAGTCAAGATAAATCCTAGGCTCCATGCTGCGTGATTGATATTTATGACATGAATACTTACAATTTATTGAGATTTTGTAAACCATCAAATGTTCCTGGTGTAATATCACTGATTCTGTTGTTGTACAGCCATCTAAGATGGAAAACAAAGTAGTGTTATAGTCCATTAATTTTGTTATTTTCACCAATGTTCTTAGGTTTTCCTGAACTTCACTCTCTGAAACATTGTAGTGGTATCAGACAATCTTAACATGTATCATACTCAAAGTTCACATATTTGGGGAAAATAAAATCACAATAAATATAAATAGACAACAGTTGAGTGCATTGAAATTTTAGAAAGTTTGTTGTCCTACAGGCCTCCCATTGACAAGTGTTTTTCGATCGCCAGACATGAACTTCGCACTCTTGTCAAATTTGTTGCCGAGAGATATAACTTTAATCAAGAGAAATCAGTTGCTTGATGCTGATGACATAAATACTTACAAGGTTTGAAGACTTTGTAGACCATCAAATATTCCTGGTGGAATTTCACTGATATTGTTGGTGTGCAGCACTCTTAGATGGGAAAACAGAAGCATTAAAACAAAATCATTAAAGCCTGTTAATATGGTCATTTTCAACAATGTTCTTAGATCTAACTTCAGTCAAGAGAAATTGGTTGCTCGATGCTGCGTGATTGAAATTGATGACATGAATACTTACAAGGTTTGAAGACTTTGTAGACCATTAAATGTTCCAGGTGCAATTTCACTGATTTTGTTGTCTTCCAGCGATCTTAGATAGGAAAACAAAGTAGCGTTAAAACAAAATCATTAATGCCTGTTAATATGGTTACTTTCAACAATATTCTTAGATTTCCTGAAGTAAAACGTTTTCATGTTATCAAACAAATTGACAATGCTTCGGGATGCAACATATAACAGAACAGTGTCCAGATTATGACCAGCCTAATCATGAAAACTTACAATTCAATGAGATTGTGTAGACCATCAAAAGTCCTGTTTGCAAGATTACTGATGTCGTTGTTGTGCAGTAATCTAAGATGGGAAAACAAAGTATGGTGAAAAACATTGTATAGGATGAGATTGTGTAGACCATCAAAAGTCCTGGGTGCAAGTTATTGTATGGGACAAGTTATTAGTTAAAAAAAAAAATAATAAAAATAAAAAAATTTAAAAAAATATTTAAAAAAACCCAAGGTGTTCACGCTATAGCTTGAAACACCTAATTAAATATAGTACAAATGTTGCCGATTACGATGTATCATACGTAGACTAAAATGACAATGCATAGACCTAAATATATTTCGCTCTGCAAAAGCTAACTACACACTTCTAACGTAATTTGCTTGCATGCAGTGAGAAGTAACTTCAGTCAAGATAAATTGTAGGCTCGATGCTGTGTGATTCAAATTTATGACATGAATACTGTAACGGCGCCCCTTGCTCTGAAATTAGGGGCCTACCGCCAGTCATGAAATGCCCATAAGAAAAGAAACATTTACTAGCTCAACAACAAAAAATTACAGGAACCAACTAAAATAATTTTACAAGAAATAAAATAGGTTTAATAAAATATTCTGCCTCTCGCCACAAGTTACATTATAGGCACCCAGGGGAAAGCAATTTTCATCAGTCAACTATAGACTACATTATTAAATAAAATAAGCAGTAGCCAGTATAATTGAAGAGTAAGTTTATGAGGTTACTGCACTTTAGCTACGACTGAAACCGTAGTCAAGGGTACTGAACCTTAGAACAAATATGGGATAAGTGTTAGGGGATAGGCATGGTAAATATTGACAATAAAATAAAATGGTACTTACACAGCACACTACAGACGAGGAGGTGGATGGTGCAATACCCACCTAATAAAATAAATAATTCCAAAACGGGGCACCTGACCCTAACACAGCATGTAGAAGAAAACTAAGTCAACTTGACTAGGAGTGACCAACAGAGGGCTCTACTAATAATTTGAAATCTTAAAGGAACAAACTAACATAAAAAATATGGACAAACATTTTTTTGTTACACTGCCCTCACCTGAAGAAAAGGTGCATCTGTGCACCTGAAAAATACAAAATCAATTTGACAAACTTCTAAGTCAACTTGACTAGGAGTGACCAACAGAGGGCTCTACTAATAATTTGAAATCTTAAAGGAACAAACTAACATAAAAAATATGGACAAACATTTTTTTGTTACACTGCCCTCACCTGAAGAAAAGGTGCATCTGTGCACCTGAAAAATACAAAATCAATTTGACAACATTTCATTTGCCCCCCCCCCCCCCCCTCACAAAAAAATATATGTAAACACAGCCTCCGGAATCTACGTGTACATTATGACTTCACAGGTTTTCAAACAGTTAGAGCAGAAAAACAACATCAAATTAGCACGAGATTTGTGATCACTCTAAACAATTTAACTGTCTTACATAAACGCAAATTAACTATTTTGAAGCATTCCACAGTCCATTGATTAAATACGACTGAAACAAGCTGTTTCTATCTCACTTTAGTGTCCATCTCATCTGGTCTGCAGCCCAAATAATGCACAGTGTTCTTATGCAGTTATATTCAATAATCATAACTGTTCAGTTTACTTCATGTCACAAAATCTCCTGTGCATAGCCACATCAGTAGTCGTTGTCGTTGAATATGTCTTAGCGCAAACTCCACATCTTTGTGACTTGACTGACCTGCCTCCTGTAGTTCTCCCTGTTCTGATGTTGCTACTCCCTATTTCCCAGTGAAAGTTCCAGCGATGTTTTCCTCTGGTAAGGTATGGTTTAACATCTTGGTTGCTGGATGTTTCTCCTCCGCCCCCCAGGTTCTCATCAGTAGCATCATTGCTGCCAGCCAATCCATCCATCCATCCATCTGCTCTGTCTCACCGTTGTCAATAGCATCTCTGGCAGTAACACCCTGACTGCTGTTATCGCCCAAGACTTCTTGTGAAAAAGAGCTTCAAACACACGATTTTAGTCTATCAAAATGAACAACTTTTCTATGTCGTTTCTCCATATGTTTGATACAGTAAACTGTATCTGAAATGCGTTTGATGACTTGATAAGGGCCCTTCAAGTGTGATTGGAGTTTAGGGCTAAGCCCAATTTATGAAGATACCTGTAAGCCAACCGGTCACCTGGAGAGTACAGACTGCCCTTTAATTTGGCATTGTACAACTGTTTTGCCTTTTTGCTCTCCTTGAATATTTTCTTGCCACTTCAAAAGGACTTTTTCACATACATGGTAAAGTAAAGTTCGGATGCATACACAAATGAACTTGTAATTTTTTTCCTTTCGGGATTACTAAACAAATCTAGTGGCAATGACAACTCTCTACCTAACATTTTATTTGGGCTAACCCCAATCGTTTCCTGCTCAATTGCTTGACACGCCATCATGGCGTATGGAAGATGTACATCCCAATCAGACTAGTCTTCACTAACATACACACTGAGGATAGTCTGTATCATACGGTTGAACCGTTTGACAAGACCATCTGACTGGGGGTGGTAAGTTTTGTTTATTTCTAACAACTGACAAATTGACTGAAAAGTGTATTTCAAAATTAGTTCCTTTGTCAGAGTGTATACTAAGTGGAACACCAAAGCAACAAATAAACTGTTCAACTAACACTTTAGCAACTGTTTGTGCTTCTTGGTTGCGTAAAGGATACACTTCTGTCCACTTAGTAAAGTAATCCATGACTACTAAAATATATCTGTTGTCATGTTTCGAATGGGGCAACCGTCCAAAAACATCTATGCCCAATCTTTTTAATGGGGCAGTAACAGCAGAAGGTTGCAGAGGGGCCTGCAACCTTGGAGCCGGAGACTTTCTTCTAACACAGTCATCACATTGACTAAACGTTCTACCTCATCACGGTAGCCAACCCAGTAGTTTTGTGCTGATTGCCAGGCCTATGACAAATATCAAAATTAAAAAAACTTATTGTCTCTAACCACCTAGGAAGTTGTCCCTGGATATTTCTGAAATTGAAAAGCCACTGAAAAGAACCGTGATCGGACAAAATGAACAACGGCTAGAAGCTCACGCCTGGTGATGCTGTAACTGAGTTCTGCTTTGCTAAGCATTCAGCTCGCATACCCAGATACCTTTTCTTGACTATTCTGAATTTGTGAAAGAACCACACCTACACCATCTCCACTGGTGTCTGTGTCAAGGATAAATGGTAATGAGTAATCTGGAAAAGTCAAAATTGGTGTAGAAGTTAATTTCTATCAATAATGTAAAAAGCCATGTCACATTGATGTGTCCATTTAAATTTGACATCTTTCTGTAAGTCGGTAGGGTGTAATAGTGGTGCAATACAGGCAAAAATTTCTCATATATCGCCTATAATACCTAACACAACCCCAGAAAACATCTTTAAGATGACGTGAGTAGGCCAGTCACATGCTTTAGCGTCTTCTCTGGATTCATGGACACACCTTGTGCTGATACAATGTGACCAAGGTAACAGACTTCAGTTTGAAATAAAGAGTATTTATTGGGTTTTAATTTAAGACCTGCTTCGGACAGACGTCTAAAAACTTCACCTAAGTGGGTGACATGTTCTTCAAAGGATGGTGCAAAAATAAGAATATCATCTAAATAGACAAGACAAGTTTTCCCAGTGGAGCCATTTTTCCACTTAAAACCAACTCCAGTCTTTCCAGGGTGCTAGGGGCATTACAAAGCCCGAAGAACTGGAGGTACAACTCGACGTTTCCATCAGTATGCTCTGATCGTCCTCAGGAGAATGCTAGGGGCATTACAAAGCCCGAAGGGCATGATACTGAAATCAAACAGGCCACTACCTGTAGTGAACGCTGTCTTTGACTTGTCCTTAGGGTCGATTTCATCCTGCCAGTAGCCACTTGCAAGATCTAATGATGAAAACCACTTGGAGCTAGCAAGAGCATCGAGACTGTCGTCTATTTGTGGCAAAGGATACACATCTTTGAGTGTTACTTCATTTAGTTTTTTATAATCTATACAAAAACGTGTAGATCCATTCTTTTTAATCAAAACCACTGGGCTTGCCCAAGGACTGGAAGATGGAGAAAGAACACCTACATCAATCACATCTACCCGTTTCTGTGCTTCATGTCTTTAATGGTAAGGTAATCGTCACGCGTGGTTTGGCATTATCCGTGTTTATGCTGTGATAAAATCTCTACTCAGCAAGGTGGTTGAAGAAAGTGAAAGAAAAGGACTAAGCATCAACTTCAAAACGACTGAATGTATGGTAATAAGCAAGAGAAAAGATGTTCAAAAAATGTATACTAAAGGTTGGAGACAAGACAATCAAACAAGATAGCAAGTTCACGTACTTAGGAAGTGTTATTACAGAAGATGGAAGATCCAACACAGAAATAAAGCAACAAATTGGAATAGCGAAAGACACATCCGGTCCACTGGGCAGAACTACACTCAAGCAGTTCCTCCACAGCTATGCCTAATGTATTATCTGAACTGTGTGCTTGCTCATTTTCCACTGGATCTCCTGGTTGAAAAAAAGCAATGTGTGTGTGCCTTTATGCAACACGGAAGGCTTGGGTTGCGCATTAAGGACTCATATTGGAATCAAGTTTTTGTGAGGGTTTGCAAACACTGCCCAACCAAAATACCATTGTCACTATCTGCAAATCTTCCTGAAGATTCTACTACTCCTGAAGTTACTTTTACCTGCGCATGTGTAATTTACCAGGGACAATTGTCTCTTGGTTAGTAGGGATTACAACTGTCTCTGCAACTGAAATGCGACGTCAACACATCTAAGTGGTAATCTCTGTGATTATTGGAACTGTTACTTTCCTTAACCTAATTTTGCATTGAGTAATGTCGAAAATTTGACAACAGCTTGTCAAGAAATCCAACCCCATAATACCAGCATAGGCTATTTCTGCTACAAGGACTTTGTGACATCTGCATAATCCACCAACTCTAATCGTCAACATAGCACAACCTTCAACCTGTAAGGTACTACCTTCCACATCAACTACTGAATAATTACCAGCATTACATGTATATAGTAACTACAATAAAAACAGAATTTCGACAACACTGGATGTGCATTGATATAAAAAACTGTTCAGTGGAATGCTACCCTCCATTTGCAAGTGTTATTGTATGGGACAAGTTATTTATTATTTGGAAAAAATAAATAAATAAATTTAAAAAAATGATTTGTATAAATGTTGATTATGATGTGTCATACATAGACTAAAGTGACAATGCATAGACCTAAATATATTTCGATCGGCAAAAATGAACCACGCACTTCTAATCTAATTTGTTTGCATGCAGTGAGAAGTAACTTGAGTCAAGATAAATACTAGGCTCCATGCTGCGTGATTGATATTTATGACATGAATACTTACAATTTATTGAGATTTTGTAAACCATCAAATGTTCCTGGTGTAATATCACTGATTCTGTTGTTGTACAGCCATCTAAGATGGAAAACAAAGTAGTGTTATAGTCCATTAGTTTTGTTATTTTCACCAATGTTCTTAGGTTTTCCTGAACTTCACTCTCTGAAACATTGTAGTGGTATCAGACAATCTTCACATGTATCATACTCAAGGTTCACATATTTGGGGAAAATAAAATCACAATAAATATAAATAGACAACAGTTGAGTGCATTGAAATTTTAGAAAGTTTGTTGTCCTACAGGCCTCCCATTGACAAGTGTTTTTCGATCGCCAGACATGAACTTCGCACTCTTGTCAAATTTGTTGCCGAGAGATGTAACTTCAATCAAGAGAAATCAGTTGCTTGATGCTGATGACATAAATACTTACAAGGTTTGAAGACTTTGTAGACCATCAAATATTCCTGGTGGAATTTCACTGATATTGTTGGTGTGCAGCGCTCTTAGATGGGAAAACAGAAGCATTAAAACAAAATCATTAAAGCCTGTTAATATGGTCATTTTCAACAATGTTCTTAGATCTAACTTCAGTCAAGAGAAATTGGTTGCTCGATGCTGCGTGATTGAAATTGACGACATGAATACTTACAAGATTTGAAGACCTTTGTAGACCATTAAATGTTCCAGGTGCAATTTCACTGATTTTGTTTGTCTTCCCAGCCATCTTAGATTGGAAAACAAAGTAGCGTTAAAACAAAATCTATTAATGCCTGTTAATATGGTTAACAATATTCTTAGATTTCCTGAAGAAAAGCGTTTTCATGTTATCAAACAAATTGACAATGCTTCGGGATGCAACATATAACAGAACAGTGTCCAGATTATGGCCAGCCTAATCATGAAAACTTACAACAATGAGATTGTGTAGACCATCAAAGTCCTGTTTGCAAGATTACTGATGTCGTTGTTGTACAGTAATCTCAAGATGGGAAACAAAGTATGGTGAAAAACATTGTATTGAAACATAAATCAATTGGTAATATTCAAAAACGTTTTCAGATTTCAGTTCATGAAAGCATACTTAAATCCAAGTGATTGGTCATACATACAGAAATTATTCTGCCAGCATTATATAGTAACTACAATCAAAAATATAAACGAATTCAGTTAGACAACACGGGATGTGCATCGATATAAAAAAGATTCAGTGAAAATGCTACCTCCATTAACCCTTTGGGCGCTAAATTTATTTTGAAATATTTTATAATATTTCATGTACTTTTTCAAAGTCCTGTGACTTCTTAGATAGAGGAGATATGCATTTTATGTAAATACAACATTTGATGGGCATGAACCAAAACATTGTTCAGAATTTTTAAAAACCTAATTTGCATATATGACGCCATCAAGTGGGCGCCATCTTGGATTTTAAAATATTTTCAGAGAAATTCCCTTTTTTGACATATTTTATCATTATATCTTCACAATTTCAAAAATAAAATCATGAGAAAAAACAAACCAGTGTTATTTTGTTGTGTTAGATGGACAACTTTTACTAATATAACTGTGAATAAGTGGCATTTACCCTCAGAACTGACAACTGCTATTACCTATTGAGGTTCGTCAAGATGGCACCGCTTATAATGTGTAACAGTGTGGTATCTTTCAAAGCATGGAGGACACAAAGACCAATTTGGCATTGTCTGCATCTATAATGAGTCTGTCTTCGCCCTCCTGGTCTTGAACCATCACTGCAAACTTGACAGACTGGTCTCGCCTTTATCGGTGTGCTCGATCCAATGCCGCCTCTGTGAGGCTTATCACCTGTGCTTGGTCGACCTGCCCTAGGTTGTTGCACTGGTAGCCCTCCAACAAACCAGTACATATCTTATAACAGAATTCCTTCAGTTGGAGTGATTGCCTGCCTACAATTTCTCGGTAGATGATATGCGAGTTCACAATCGCTATGCTAATCAAGGCATTGATGATCCTATGGTACCATTTTGTCAACCGGTGGGGAAAGAGGTATGTTTTCATTCTCTGATCTGTGGTGTCTACCCCTCCCATATATTTGTTGTACCTATCCACACAGAAAGGCTTTTTGACAGTCCTTAGCCCAGTGGCACTATCCTTTGTCCGGATCTCCTTTTCAACACAAGAATTATTGTGAATAGTTGACAGCATGTGTAATCGCTTTGTGTCGCGGTTACATGCACATGACAACATTCTGTTGTTACGTAAGGAACACAGGGTCATCCCTTTACGTAGCGGCAAGTTGGTTGGCTTGAGACCCGCGGGCATTCCCCTTCGATTGACATTTACAGTTCCAAGACAATCCTGCATCAGCTTCGCCAATTCGGGTAGCAAGGGCAGGACTGGTGTAGTAGCTGTCTGTATATACTTCATGCCCCTTCCCGAAAATATTGACGCAACAAGGTTACAGACTACACGGTGAGTGACACCTACAATTGGATTATCTTCATTTTCTTCCTGCCAGCATAAAGTTTCCAATCTGAGGCATACCCATTTGTAGCCTCACTGAGAACAAAAGGCCTTATACCCCCATTTATCAGGCTTTAGGGTTGTATTGTTTCAGTGAGTACGGCCTTTGAATGCAATTGTCTGTTCATCGAGGAAAGTTGTTTCCTGGTTTGTACACCTGTGAAAACTTTGGCACCAACATGTCAATTACAGGACGGATTTTATAAAGTTTGTCGCTGGCCAAGCTGTCCGTTAAGTAATCTGGTTGTCATTATTTACAAAATGAAAAATGACAAAATATTTTCAAATCTGTTCCTGGACATAACTTTCAAAAACCTGAGTTTCGATGAGCCAGAAGGTTGACCAGTAGTCCTCTATTTCATGTTTTTCTACAAGTCCCATAGTTAGATGTAACGAAGAAATGCTTTCATTTCTGAATTGTCACAGGCTTTCCACTTTCTAAACCTTGACTGAGGGCCAAGTTCACGGTTTCTAAAAATTGCTCATGATTCGTTAGTTTCAACCACCAACAAATTGTAAAAGTCAAAATCAAGAAATAATTTGATGAAGTCTATTGGTGTAGCATCAATCATAGGCTGACGTTGCCAGAGTAGCCAGTATTCTGAGTAAAATCTGGCAACCAACTTACATTGTTCTCTAAATCATTCAGTTCTAACCAGTCATTTTGATCAGCGCATTAGGCCCATCAGCTAATCTAGGATCCACTCACCACGCCCTCTCTTCGAGGGGGTCTTCCCATGGCGCCCCTGGCCCCACAGTTACGGCCTCTTTTCGGAGGGGCAGGTGTAGACCCATGGCCATGATCAGATTCATTTTGTGCATCAAATTCAATATTACCTTCCATACTGTCACTTGCACTGTCTGCCACTTCACAATCAGCTTCAGAAACCTCCAAATCACTCCCTGAATCTTCATCAGCCATTATTCTGCTGGCAGTTTCATCAACAGTAAACCTTCTTCCACTCATCTTTACTCAGTTGCAAATTCAGACGGCCGAAAAAAATCCGATTTTTTAGCGTGAATTTACTGGAAAGTTTTCAATACAAACCTATGCTGATACACATATCAAATGAAAGCTTGACTAGTGCGCCACCTATTGGTAATGATTAGGACTATGTACTGACGATCTATTTACGTTGAGGGCGCCAATTTTGAAAGGATGTCTCAAGTCGCCGATCGGCGATGTTGGCGCCCAAAGGGTTAACAAGTGTTATTGTATCGCATGTTATTAGTTAAAAAAAAAAAAAAAACAAGGTGTTCGCGCATATAGGCTTTTAACACCTAATTAAATATAGTACAAATGTTGCCGACACGATGTATCATACGTGAGACTAAAATGACAATGCATAGACCTAAATATATTCGCTTCAGCAAAAGCTAACTACACACTTCTCACAGTCACATAATTTCCTTGCATGCAGTGAGAAGTAACTTCAGTCAAGATAAATTGTAGGCTCGATGCTGTGTGATTCAAATTTATGACATGAATACTGTAACGGCGCCCCTTGCTCTGAAATTAGGGGCCTACCGCCAGTCATGAAATGCCCATAAGAAAAGAAAGATTTACTAGCTCAACAACAAAAAATTACAGGAACCAACTAAAATAATTTTACAAGAAATAAAATAGGTTTAATAAAATATTCTGCCTCTCTCCACAAGCAGAGATGCCAACATTCCAAATTGAAAAAGAGTAATTCGCCACGTGGCATCCGCCTCGGACCCGAAAATACCCAAATTACCCCCTTTTCAAATGTCACACTCGAGGCTTTACATTTTAAAATTACGTGTACTTTATATAACTGTATCATATAGATACCACTTAGTAGATTACCCAAATCGTAAATGTTGGCATCTCTGCACAAGTTACATTGTAGGCACCCAGGGAAAGCAATTTTAGTCAACTATAGACTACGTTATAATAAAATCATAAAATAAGCAGTAGCAGTGAGCTAGCCAGAATAATTGAAGAGTGTTGATGAGGTTACTGCACTCTAGCTACAACTGAAATTGTAGTCAAGGGTACTGAACCTTAGACAAAAATGGGATGTTAGGTGATCGGCATGGTAAATATCGACACAAGGCAAGTAATAAAATAAAATAGTACTTACACAGCACAGTACATATGAGGAGGTGGATGGTGCAATTTAGAATAAGACAAAATACTCCCTCAACAAAATAAATAATTCCAAAATGGGCACCTGTCCCTTGGCTAACTTGAGCCATTTTAGAGACAGAATGACAGCACCATCCACCACCGCCTCACAATCATATAGTCCACACTGGACCATGCTGCCAGTAGTTTTTATAAAGGTGGCTGAAGTGTAAGCAGAAATTTCCACCTGGGGTACTATTGTAGATGAAATCAGACCATGCTAATCCTCGAAAAGAGCTTATTCTCCACTGGACGAGCTAGGTGGGTCAATCACAAAGGGCCACATTCGAATAACAATGTAACTGATTCACTATGGCCCTCCACAGCATGCAAAAGAAAACTAAGTCAATTTGACTAGGGTGACCAACAGAGGGCTCTACTAATAATTTCAAATTTTAAAGGAACAAACTAACATAAAAATATGGGCCAAAATCTTTTGTTACACTGTCCTCCCTCAGAAAAAGGTGCATCTCTGCACCTGAAAAAATACAAAACAATTTCTTGACAAAATTTCATTTTTAAGATGACGGGAGTAGGCCAGTCATGCACTTTAGCCATCTTCTCTGGATTCGTTGACATACTCTTGTGCTGATACAATATGACCAAGGTAACAGACTTCAGTTTGAAATAAAGAGCATTTCTTGGGTTTTAATTTAAGACCTGCTTGGACAGTTTTCCAGTGGAGCCCACTTAAAACCAACTCCATCAGTCTTTCAAAGATAGGAAAAACTTCTAGCTTTACATGATGAGGAGGATAAGTAACACTAATTGCGATGACACCATGTGAAATTGAGTAGTAATTAGTTCTGAAAAGAACTGGAGGTACAACTCGACGTTTCGATCAGTATGCTCTGATCGCCCTCAGGAGAATGCTAGGGCATTACAAAGCCCTCGAAGGGCATGATATTGAAATCAAACAGGCCACTACCTGTAGTGAACGCTGTCTTTGACTTGTCCTAAGGGTAGATTTCATCCTGCCAGTAGCCACTTGCAAGATCTAACGATGAAAACCACTTGAGCTAGCAAGAGCATCGAGACTGTCGCTCTATTTGTGGCAAAGGATACACATCTTTGAGTGTTACTTCATTTAGTTTTCTATAATCTATACAAAACGCGTGTAGATCCATCCTTTTTAACCAACACCACTGGGCTTGCCCAAGGACTGGAAGATGGAGAAATAACACTTGCATCAATCACATCTACCCGTTTCTGTGCTTCATGTCTTTAGTGGTAAGGTAATCGTCGTGCGTTGCTTGGCATTATCTGTGTTATGCTGTGATACAAGCTCTACTCAGCAAGGTGGTTGAAGAAAGTGAAAGAAAAGGACTAAGCATCAACTTCAAAAAGACTGAATGTATGGTAATAAGCAAGAGAAAAGATGTTCAAAAATGTATACTAAAGGTTGGAGACAAGACAATCAAACAAGATATGCAAGTTCACGATTTAGGAAGTGTTATTACAGAAGATGGAAGATCCAACACAGAAATAAAGCAACAAATTGGAATAGCGAAAGACACATCCGGTCAACTGGGCAGAACTACACTCAAGCAGTTCCTCCACAGCTATGCCTAATGTATTATCTGAAGTGTGTGCTTGCTCATTTTCCACTGGATCTCCTGGTTGAAACTAAGCAATGTGTGTGTGCCTTTATGCAACACATAAGACTTGGGTTGCACATTAAGGACTCGTTGAATCAAGTTTTGTGAGGGTTTGCAAACACTGGCCCAACCAAAATACCATTGTCACTATCTGCAAATCTTCCTGAAGATTCTACTATTCCTGAAGTTACTTTACCACGCATGTGTAATTTACCAGGGACAATTGTCTCTTGGGTTAGTAGGGATTACAACTGTCTCTGCAACTGAAATGCACGTCAACACATCTAAGTGGTAATCTCTGTGATTATTGAACTGTTACTTTCCTTAACCTAATTTTGCATTGAGGAATGTCGAAAATTTGACAACAGCTTGTCAAGAAATCCAACCCCATAATACCAGCATAGGCTATTTCTGCTACAAGGACTTTGTGACGTCTGCGTAATCCACCAACTCTCATAGTCAACATATCACAACCCTCAACCTGTAAGGTACTACCTTCCACATCAACTACTGAATAATTACCAGCATTACATGTATATAGTAACTATAATAAAAACAGAATTTCGACAACACTGGATGTGCCCTGATATAAAAAAAACTGTTCAGTGGAATGCTACCCTCCATTTGCAAGTGTTATTGTATGGGACATGTTATTTATTATTTGAAAAAAATAAATAATAAATAAATAAATTAAAAAAATAAATGATTTGTACAAATGTTGATTATGATGTGTCATACATAGACTAAAGTGACAATGCATAGACCTAAATATATTTCAATCGGCAAAAATGAACCACGCACTTCTAATCTAATTTGTTTGCATGCAGTGAGAAGTAACTTGAGTCAAGATAAATCCTAGGCTCCATGCCATGTAATTGATATTTATGACATGAATACTTACAATTTAGTGGAGATTTTGTAAACCATCAAATGTTCCTGGTGTAATATCACTGATTCTGTTGTTGTACAGCCATCTAAGATGGAAAGCAAAGTAGTGTTATAGTCCATTAATTTTGTTATTTTCACCAATGTTCTTAGGTTTTCCTGAACTTCACTCTCTGAAACATTGTAGTGTATCAGACAATCTTAACATGTATCATACTCAAGGTTCACATATTTTTGGGGGAAATAAAATCACAATAAATATAAATAGACAACAGTTGAGTGCATTGAAATTTTAGAAAGTTTGTTGTCCTACAGGCCTCCCATTGACAAGTGTTTTTCGATCGCCAGACTTCGCACTCTTGTCAAATTTGTTGCCGAGAGATATAACTTTAATCAAGAGAAATCAGTTGCTTGATGCTGATGACATAAATACTTACAAGGTTTGAAGACTTTGTAGACCATCAAATATTCCTGGTGCAATTTCACTGATTTTGTTGTCATTCAGTCCTCTTAGATGGGAAAACAGAAGCATTAAACAAAAATCATTAAAGCCTGTTAATATGGTCATTTTCAACAATGTTCTTAGATCTAACTTCAGTCAAGAGAAATTGGTTTGCTCAATGCTGCGTGATTGAAATTGGCGACATGAATACTTACAAGGTTTGAAGACTTTGTAGACCATTAAATGTTCCAGGTGCAATTTCACTGATTTTGTTTGTCTGCCAACGATCTTAAATAGGAAAACAAAAGTAGCTGTTAAAACAAAATCATTAATGCCTGTTAATATGGTTATTTTCAACAATATTCTTAGATTTCCTGAAGGAAGCGCTTTTCATGTTACCAAACAAATTGACAATGCTTGGGATGCAACATATAACAGAACAGTGTCCAGATTATGACCAGCCTAATCATGAAAACTTACAATAGGATGAGATTGTGTAGACCATCAAAAGTCCTGTTTGCAAGATTACTGATGTCGTTGTTGTACAGTAATCTAAGATGGGAAAACAAAGTATGGTGAAAAACATTGTATTGAAACATAAATCAATTGGTAATATTTAAAAACGTTTTCGGGATTTTTAGTTCATGAAAGCATACTAAATTCAAGTGATTGGCCATATATACTTATAGAAATTATTCTGCCAGCATTATATATTAACTCAATCAAAAATATAAAATGGAATTTCGATAGAAAACACTAGATGTGCATCGATATAAAAAAAGATTCAGTGAAATGCTACCCTCCATTTACAAGTGTTATTGTTTGGGACAAGTTATTTGTTAAAAAAACAAAACAAAAAACAAGATGTTCAAGGCTTATAGCTTGAATACCTAATTAAATATAGTACAAATGTTGCCGATTACGATGTATCATCACGTAGACTAAAATGACAATGCATAGACCTAAATATATTTAGCTATGCAAAAAGCTAACTACACACTTCTAACGTAATTTGCTTGCATGCAGTGAGAAGTAACTTCAGTCAAGATAAATTGTAGGTTCGATGCTGTGTGATTAAAATTTATGACATGAATACTGTAACGGCGCCCCTTGCTCTGAAATTGGGGCCTACACTTGCCAGTCATGAAATGCCCATTAGAAAAGAAAGATTTACTAGCTCAACAACAAAAATTACAGGAACCAACTAAAATAATTTTTACAAAGAAATAAAATAGGTTTAATAAAATATTCTGCCTCTCGCCACAAAGTTACATTATATAGGCACCCAGGAAAGCAATTTTCATCAGTCAACTATAGACTACATTATTAAATAAAATAAGCAGTAGCCAGTATAATTGAAGAGTAAGTTTATGAGGTTACTGCACTTTAGCTATGACTGAAACCGTAGTCAAGGGTACTGACATTAGAACAAATATGGGATAAGTGTTAGGGGATAGGCATGGTAAATATTGACAATAAAATAAAATGGTACTTACACAGCACACTACAGGCAGGAGGTGGATGGTGCAATTTAGAATAAGACAAAATACCCCCTAATAAAATAAATAATTCCAAAACGGGGCACCTGACCCTAACACAGCATGTAGAAGAAAACTAAGTCAACTTGACTAGGGGTGACCAACAGAGGGCTCTACTAATAATTTTAAATCTTAAAGGAACAAACTAACATAACAAATATGGACAAACATTTTTTTGTTACACTGCCCTCACTTGAAGAAAAGGTGCATCTCTGCACCTGAAAAATACAAAATCAATTTGACATTTCATTTGTTGCCCCCAAATATATGTATACACAGCCTCCGGCATCTACGTGTACATTATGACTTCCCAGGTTTTCAAACAGTTAGAGCAGAAAAACAACATCAAATTAGCACGAGATTTGTGATCACTCTAAACAATTTAGCTGTCTTACATAGCATAAATTAACTATTTTGAAGCATTCCACAGTCCATTGATTAAATACTGACTGAAACAAGCTGTTTCTATCTCACTTTAGTGTCCATCTCATCTGGTCTGCAGCCCAAATAATGCACAGTGTTCTTATGCAGTTATATTCAATAATCATAACTGTTCAGTTTAGTTCATGTCACAAAAATCTCCTGTGCATAGCCACATCAGTAGTCGTTGTTGAATATGTCTTAAAGCGCAAACTCCACATCTTTTGTGACTTGACTGACCTGCCTCCTGTAGTTCTCCCTGTTCTGATGTTGCAACTCCCTAGTTCCCAGTGAAAGTTCCAGCGATGTTTTCCTCGGATGTATTTTCCGCATGGTAGGATTCCTCCTCTACATCCGTCTCACCACCACCAGCGGTTGCTGCTGCTTCTCTGGTCAGGTATGGGTTAACATCTTGGTTGCTGGATGTTCTCCTCCACCCCAGGTTCTCATCAGTAGCATCATTGCTGCCAGCCAATCCATCCATCCATCTGCTCTGTCTCACCGTTGTCAATAGCATCTCTGGTAGTAACACCCTGACTGCTGTTATCGCCCAAGACTTCTTGTGAAAAAGAGCTTGAAACACACGATTTTAGTCTATCAAAATGAACAACTTTCTATGTCGTTTCTCCATATGTTTGATACAGTAGACTGTATCTGAAATGCGTTGATGACTTGATAAGGGCCCTTCAAGTGTGATTGGAGTTTAGGGCTAAGCCCAATTTGAAGATACCTGTAAAGCCAATCTCGGTCACCTGGAGAGTACAGACTGCTTTAATTTGGCATTGTACAACTGTTTTTGCCTTTTGCTCTCCTTGAATATTTTTCTTGCCACTTCAAAGGACTTTCACACGGGTAAAGTAAAGTTCGATGCATACACAAATGAACTTGTAATTTTTTCCTTTCGGGATTACTAAACAAATCTAGTGGCAATGACAACTCTCTACCTAACATTTTATTTGGGCTAACCCCAATCGTTTCCTGCTCAATTGCTTGACACGCCATCATGGCGTATGGAAGATGTACATCCCAATCAGACTAGTCTTCACTAACATACACACTGAGGATAGTCTGTATCATACGGTTGAACCGTTTGACAAGACCATCTGACTGGGGGTGGTAAGTTTTGTTTATTTCTAACAACTGACAAATTGACTGAAAAAGTCGGCTTTCAAAATTAGTTCCTTTGTCAGAGTGTATACTAAGTGGAAACACCAAATCAACAAATAAACTGTTCAACTAACACTTTAGCAACTGTTTGTGCTTCTTGGTTGCGTAAAGGATACACTTCTGTCCACTTAGTAAAGTAATCCATGACTACTAAAATATATCTGTTGTCATGTTTGAATGGGGCAACCGTCCAAAACATCTATGCCCAATCTTTTAATGGGGCAGTAACAGCGAGAAGGTTGCAGAGGGGCCTGCAACCTTGGAGCCGGAGACTTTCTTCTAACACAGGCATCACATTGACTAAACGTTCTACCTCATCACGGTAGCCAATCCAGTAGTTTTGTGCTGATTGCCAGGCCTATGACAAATATCAAAATTAAAAAACTTATGGTCTCTAACCACCTAGGAAGTTGTCCCTGGATATTTCTGAAATTGAAAAGCCACTGAAAAGAACCGTGATTGGACAAAATTAACAACGGCTAGAAGCTCACGTCTGGTGATGCTGTAACTGAGTTCTGCTTTGCTAAGCATTCAGCTCGCATACCCAGATACCTTTTCTTGACTATTCTGAATTTGTGAAAGAACCACACCTACACCATCTCCACTGGTGTCTGTGTCAAGGATAAATGGTAATGAGTAATCTGGAAAAGTCAAAATTGGTGTAGAAGTTAATTTCTCTATCAATAATGTAAAAAGCCATGTCACATTGATGTGTCCATTTAAATTTGACATCTTTCTGTGTAAGTCGATTGTAATAGTGCACAGCTGTTCAAAATGCTCTGCAGGCGACATGTGGTTTGGGTGCATGCCGAGAATTTTGAAGGTCATACAAAAATGCATATTCATAACGTGACCTTTAATTTTTTTTTCCGTAAGCTGGAGTTCATTGATAAAACGCCTGTTACATACCGAAAATTAAATTTCAAATAGAATTTTTAACCAATAGGATTAGAAAGAATATGTCGTCTGCAAATACTGAACTAACATTACAGCAATATGGTAAACGCTGTGTGAATTTCCTTGAAGGTTTTTGTGCACAACTCTGGCCCTTGACAAGAAGCGCGCACGCTGAAAAAGGTAATATTTCAAAGCGGATTTTCTTCCTGAAGATGAATTTTCCTTGAGACATAAAAAGTATGATAGGTGAAAGAACTCTTATTTTAACTAATTATTACTTTGTTATTTGAGCAAACCCTGTAGCTAACTTTTAAACGGTGGGATTCCCCTGCGGATTTAGCGTTGTTAAACAAAAGATTTATGGGGAACCCGTTACGGTTTTTGGGATGACATCATTGTGTATGCGTGTGCATATACACACACGGATTAGATTGTGGGCATTTTCATTGTAAGGGGGGTTACATAATTTTTTAATAACGTTAGAATATAAAACAAACGGGGAATGATTTGAGTTTATAAGCCAATATGAACCAATATTTAATACATATATTCTCTTCACTCTTCCATTTTAAATTAATTTAAGGATTTTTTCCTTTCTATGCACTCCAAATCCATTATTTAAACAGCGAAGATGTAATCAATAGCAATATTTCACCTTTTTGAATTGCTGCCCAGAGGCCGTTACTTGGGTTTGCTCAAGTATAATCACCATGAAACTGTTCTTCGTGAGTTTAACTACCCTCCTATGCTTGATTTTTCAAGAAAAAAATTCATGAAAGACGTACAATAATGTCAAAAATGGACCAATAATTAGCTTATCTCGATCTGTAAAATTTAACGGAATATACTCAATATTTGATGCACATTGAGAGCGCTTTTTACCCGGGGTTTTGATGAATTCACCCAGAAACGTGTCATCTTGTAAAGCCATGACTGTAGATTAATGTGTGATCTTTGTTCATTGAGGTCATTTGGCATTTGCACTCACTTTGATCGCACACCTCCAGTCGACTTGCTTTTGAAATTTCAAAAGACGCGACCTTGTTTAAAGTTGGTGAAACAACACCAATAGAGGGCGCTATACAGATCAGAAAAAAGGCGCGTATGCGCCAAACCTCTTAATAAGCTCTGGCGTGCAGCGGTGAGTGGTGCAATACAGGCAAAATTTCTCATATATCACCTATAATACGAACACAAGCCCAGAAAACATCTTTAAGATGACGTGGAGTAGGCCAGTCACATGCTTTTAGCCGTCTTCTCTGGATTCGTTGACACCTTTTGTGCTGATACAATGTGACCAAGGTAACAGACTTCAGTTTGAAATAAAGAGTATTTATTGGGTTTTTAATTTAAGACCTGCCGGACAGTGGTCTAAAAACTTCACCTAAGCGGGTGACATGTTCTTCAAAGGATGGTGCAAAATAAGAATATCATCTAAATAGACAAGACAAGTTTTCCCAGTGGAGCCATTTTCCACTTAAAACCAACTCCAGTCTTTCAGGGGTGCTAGGGGCATTACAAAGCCCGAAAGAACTGGAGGTACAACTCGGCGCTTCCATCAGTATGCTCTGATCGTCCTCAGGAGAATGCTAGGGCATTACAAAGCCCGAAGGGCATGATATTGAAATCAAACAGGCCACTACCTGTAGTGAACGCTGTCTTTGACTTGTCCTTAGGGTCGATTTCATCCTGCCAGTAGCACACTTGCAAGATCTAACGATGAAAACCACTTGGAGCTAGCAAGAGCATCGAGACTGTCGTCTATTTGTGGCAAAGGATACGCATCTTTGAGTGTTACTTCATTTAGTTTTCTATAATCTATACAAAAACGTGTAGATCCATCCTTTTAATAAAACCACTGGGCTTGCCCAAGGACTGGAAGATGGAGAAATAACACCTACATCAATCACATCTACCCTGCTTTCTGTGCTTCATGTCTTTAATGGTAAGGTAAAATCGTCACGCGTGGTTTGGCATTATCCGTGTTTATGCTGTGATACAAGCTCTACTCAGCAAGGTCGTTGAAGAAAGTGAAAGAAAAGGACTAAGCATCAACTTCAAAAGACTGAATGTATGGTAATAAGCAAGAAAAGATGTTCAAAAAATGTATACTAAAGGTTGGAGACAAGACAATCAAACAAGATAGCAAGTTCACGTACTTAGGAAGTGTTATTACAGAAGATGGAAGATCCAACACAGAAATAAAGCAACAAATTGGAATAGCGAAAGACACATCCGGTCATTTGGGCAGAACTACGCTCAAGCAGTTCCTCCACAGCTATGCCTAATGTATTATCTGAACTGTGTGCTTGCTCATTTTCCACTGGATCTCCTGGTTGAAAAAAAGCAATGTGTGTGCCTTTATGCAACACGGAAGGCTTGGGTTGCACATTAAGGACTCATATTGGAATCAAGTTTTTGTGAGGGTTTGCAAACACTAAGTCCAACAAAAATACCATTGTCACTATCTGCAAATCTTCCTGAAGATTCTACTATTCCTGAAGTTACTTTACCACGCATGTGTAATTTACCAGGGACAATTGTCTCTTGGTTAGTAGGGATTACAACTGTCTCTGCAACTGAAATGCGACGTCAACACATCTAAGTGGTAATCTCTGTGATTATTGGAACTGTTACTTTCCTTAACCTAATTTTGCATTGAGGAATGTCGAAAATTTGACAACAGCTTGTCAAGAAATCCAACCCCATAATACCAGCATATTCTATTTCTGCTACAAGGACTTTGTGACATCTGCATAATCCACCAACTCTAATCGTCAACATAGCACAACCTTCAACCTGTAAGGTACTACCTTCCACATCAACTACTGAATAATTACCAGCATTACATGTATATAGTAACTACAATAAAAACAGAATTTCGACAACACTGGATGTGCATTGATATAAAAAAAAAACTGTTCAGTGGAATGCTACCCTCCATTTGCAAGTGTTATTGTATGGGACATGTTATTTATTATTTGGAAAAAAATAAATAAATAAAAAAATTAAAAAAATAAATGATTTGTATAAATGTTGATTATGATGTGTCATACATAGACTAAAAGTGACAATGCATAGACCTAAATATATTTCAATCAGCAAAAATGAACACACTTCTAATCTAATTTGTTTGCATGCAGTGAGAAGTAACTTCAGTCAAGATAAATCCTAGGGTCCATGCTGCGTGATTGATATTTATGACATGAATACTTACAATTTAGTGAGATTTTGTAAACCATCAAATGTTCCTGGTGTAATATCACTGATTTTGTTGTTGTACAGCCATCTAAGATGGAAAACAAAGTAGTGTTATAGTCCATTAATTTTGTTATTTTCACCAATGTTCTTAGGTTTTCCTGAACTTCACTCTCTGAAACATTGTAGTGGTATCAGACAATCTTAACATGTATCATGCCCAAGGTTCACATATTTGGGGAAAATAAAATCACAATAAATATAAATAGACAACAGTTGAGTGCATTGAAATTTTAGAAAGTTTGTTGTCCTACAGGCCTCCCATTGACAAGTGTTTTTCGATTGCCAGACATGAACTTCGCACTCTTGTCAAATTTGTTGCCGAGACATATAACTTTAATCAAGAGAAATCAGTTGCTTGATGCTGATGACATAAATACTTACAAGGTTTGAAGACTTTGTAGACCATCAAATATTCCTGGTGGAATTTCACTGATATTGTTGGTGTGCAGCACTCTTAGATGGGAAAACAGAAGCATTAAAACAAAATCATTAAAGCCTGTTAATATGGTCATTTTCAACAATGTTCTTAGATCTAACTTCAGTCAAGAGAAATTGGTTTGCTCGATGCTGTGTGATTGAAATTGATGACATGAATACTTACAAGGTTTGAAGACTTTGTAGACCATTAAATGTTCCTGGTGCAATTTCACTTTGATTTTGTTGTCTTCCAGCGATCTTAGATAGGAAAACAAAGTAGCGTTAAACAAAATCATTAATGCCTGTTAATATGGTTATTTTCAACAATATTCTTAGATTTCCTGAAGGAAACGTTTTCATGTTACTAAACAAATTGACAATGCTTCGGGATGCAACATATAACAGAACAGTGTCCAGATTATGACCAGCCTAATCATGAAAACTTACAATTCAATGAGATTGTGTAGACCATCAAAAGTCCTGTTTGCAAGATTACTGATGTCGTTGTTGTGCAGTAATCTAAGATGGGAAAACAAAGTATGGTGAAAAACATTGTATAGGATGAGATTGTGTAGACCATCAAAAGTCCTGGGTGCAAGTTATTGTATGGGACAAGTTATTGGTTTTAAAAAAAACTAAAAAAAGGTGTTCGCTTTGGCTTGAACACCTAATTAAATATAGTACAAATGTTGCCGACGATGTATCATACGTAGACTAAAATGACAATGCATAGACCTAAATATATTTCGCTCTGCAAAAGCTAACTACACACTTCTAACGTAATTTGCTTGCATGCAGTGAGAAGTAACTTCAGTCAAGATAAATTGTAGGCTCGATGCTGTGTGATTGATATTTATGACATGAATACTTACAATTTAGTGAGATTTTGTAGACCATCAAATGTTCCTGGTGTAATATCACTGATTTTGTTGTTGTACAGCCATCTAAGATGGAAAACAAAGTAGTGTTATAGTCCATTAATTTTGTTATTTTCACCAATGTTCTTAGGTTTTCCTGAACTTCACTCTCTGAAACATTGTAGTGGTATCAATCTTAACATGTATCATACCCAAGGTTCACATATTTGGGGAAAATAAAATCACAATAAATATAAATAAACAACAGTTGAGTGCATTGAAATTTTAGAAAGTTTGTTGTCCTACAGGCCTCCCATTGACAAGTGTTTTTCGATCGCCAGACATGAACTTCGCACTCTTGTCAAATTTGTTGCCGAGAGATGTAACTTTAATCAAGAGAAATCAGTTGCTTGATGCTGATGACATGAATACTTACAAGGTTTGAAGACTTTGTAGACAAATCAAATGTTCCTGGTGCAATTTCACTGATTTTGTTGTCCTCAGTCCTCTTAGATGGGAAAACAGAAGCATTAAGACAAAATCATTAAAACCTATTAATATGGTCATTTTCAACAATGTTCTTAGATTTTCTTTAAGAAAACATTAGTAGTGAAAAGCGTTTTCATGGTATCAAACAAGTTGAAAATATTCCTGCCTAATGTTCAATCATTTATAAAAAAATTAAATTTACAAATGAATCTCAATAGACAACAGTTCAGTGCATAGAAATAAATGAGGTAAAAAATAAAACAGTGAATCATGATAGACAACACTTGGGTGAACCAAAAAATACTCAAATTACAGTTGGTCAAAATCTAACAGATCAGTATTCAGATTATGACCACCCTAACTATGTAAACAGTGGGTTCTGCCTTGAAACATGAAAACTTACAATTCAATGAGATTGTGTAGACCATCAAATGTTCCTGGAGCAATTTCACTAATTTTGTTGTTGTACAGTTGTCTAATATGGGAAAACAAAGTATGGTGAAAAACATTGTATTGAAACATAAATCAATTGGTAATATTCAAAATGTTTTCAGATTTCATTTCATGAAAGCATACTTAAATCTAAGTGATTGGTCAAATACTTGAGAAATTATTCTGCAGCATTATATAGTAACCACAATCAAAACAATAAAAGCGGAAATTCGATAGACAACATTGGATGTGCATCGGATTTGTGTTCTGATGGCTGAGTTGTCAGAATGTGGGTTCGATTCTCAACCGCGACCATGGTACTTGTGTCCTTGAGCAAGACACTTTACCATAATTGCTTCTCTCCACCCAGGGGTAAATGGGTACCTGTGAGGGCAGAGTTGGTTGTTGTTTGATTAGCCCTATATGCGCTGAAATGGCAGCAATTGAGCTGTATACTCCCCAGGGAGCTGAGATGATTTCAGGAATGATTTATGAGCACGATAAGCAGGGGTAATAACATAATGCGCCTTGAGCACCAGTTTGGTGGATACGTGCGCTATATAAGTCCACACTATTATTATTATTAAAAGATTCAGTGAAATGCTACTCTCGATCTACAAGTGTTATTGTATGGGACAAGTTATTAATTATTTGGAAAAAAATAAATAAATAAATGAATAAAAAACTAAATATGATTTTTACAAATGTGCTGATACGATGTATCATACGTGAACTAAATTTACAATGCATAGACCTAAATATGAACCACTTCCCTTCATTGGCAGATCCAGGGGGGAGCTAAGGGGGCTGTAGCCCCCCTAAAATCGTAAAAAAAAATTAAAAAAAATTAAAAAGGGAGAGAAAAAGAGAGAGAGAGGGAGGGAAGGGGAGAACGCACTCCCATTTCCAGTGTGCTTTGTTTTTATTGTTATTTTTGTAGTACTGAAAAATAATTGTTTTTGATTCTCAGCCCCAAAAAAAATGTTCTGGATCGCCCATGCTTCTAATCTAATTTGTTTGCATGCAGTGAGAGTAAATTCAGTCAAGATAAATCAGATGCTTTCGATGCTGCATGATTCAAATTTATGACATGAATACTGCACCCCGTGCTCAACCACAAAATGATGACCAGAACCTACCACACTAACGTTACCCGGAACCGGATTTACCGGGATCTCAAGAAATAAAATATTCTGCCTCTCGCCACAAGTTACATTGTAGACACCCAGAGGAAAGCAATTTGTCAGTCAACTATAGACTGTGTTATAAATTCATAAAATAAGCAGCAGCAGAGTTAGACAGAATAATTGAAGAGTAAGTTTATGAGGTTACTGCACTATAAGCTACGACTGAAAAACTATTTTGCTAAAATTGTGTTTCATCAGAATAAGCAAAAATGGATGAACTTGAGCAGGACAGTGTAATGATGTCCAGTGTCGATCCATGGTTACCGGCACCTAGAGACAGTCCAGGCATGCCAAGAGAAAATTTTAGTATTACTACTACTGTCATGACTAGTGAGAGTGGAGGCAGAGTACAAGATAATGCTCTGTCCTCTTTTCTTCAACATCAAGGTGAAATGATGATGCAACAAAATGAACTTATGAAGTTCTTAGTTGAATGCCACATGAGGGTCAGCCCTACCTCAAGGACAAATACAACCATTCAGTGGAAATCTGGTTGATTATCATGCTTTTGTAAGGGCTTCCAACATTCCATCGAATCTAAGACCAACAATGATAAGGGACAAACTCTATTTCTTAGAGCAGTATATCAGAGGGGAAGCAAATGCCATTGTGAAAAGCTGCATATATGGTGAGGATTCAGCACAAGCTCTCTCAAAGGCTAAACTTCTGCTGAAAAGGAAGTTTGGAGATAAGCATCACATCATGGACAGCATGGTGTCAAAGGCAGTTGAATGGTCTCACATCAAACCAGAAGACAAAGATGAGCTTCATCGATATGCAGTATTTATCACAGAGCTGCATAACCTGGCAAAGGATCTCACAAAGGAACAAGAGATCAATCACTCTCAGAATATTAGAATGATCACATCAAAATTGCCATACAAGCCATAGATCAAGGAATTTGGCTGATGACATTCCAGAAGAAAAGTGTCACTTTTGAAGATGATGTTACTTTGGCCAACAAACAAGCACACATTGCATGTAACCCAGTCTATGGAGACATAGTTAAAGCAAGTGACAAAGGAAAATGACATAATATCAAGTCAAGCCCAAGAAGTACTAAAACACCATCAAGTAACCAGTTTCTACACAGCTGTGAGTAGTGATGATGTTGATGGGGTCAAAGGAGCTTGCATTTATTGTAGTGATTCCAGCCATTACTTGAGTGATTGTCCAGTGCTAGCAAGCAAACCATACAAAGAAAGAATAGAGTTTTGTCGCTCCAAAGGCTTGTGTTTTGGCTGCTTAAAGGGATCATCACATTTTGTGAATGATTGCAGGAAGAGGCAGAAATGTAACATATGCAGAAGGTGGCATCCAACTGTGCTACACAGAGAGTGGAAAGACAAATCTGCTCTACAAACTGACTAAGAAAAACACAGATGCTGGCAGTAATTCTCCCCATGAAGAAAGAGAGGTGGAGGACAATGTTAAATGTGGTTTGACAAACTCTGCCAATCACAGTACATCTGCAGAATGCCTCCCAGGAGTGGTACCAGTTATCTTGAGGTGACGGAGGACAGGCATACAGACAAAGACATATGCTTTTATGGACTCTGACAGTAATGCTGTATTTTGTGTTGATGCAGTGGTGAATAGGCTAAAGGAGAAAGGAAAAGCCATCAACATACAAGTGCAAACTTTGACTGACGAGAAGGTTGTGAAGGGTCATGTTTTGAGAGACTTAGAGATTATGGACCTACAGACTCACACAGTCATCAACCTTCCAGAGGTTTATACCCAGGCACAAATACCAATGGCTACAGAGGACATCATCACCAATGATGACTTAAAGAAATGACCATATCTACATCATGTTGAATTACCATCCATAGATGCTGTGGGACTGTTAATTGGAAACTGTCCCAAAAGCAGCAGAACCACTTGAAGTTATCAACAGTGAGAATGGTGGCCCTTTTGCTTGTCCATCAGTCCTTGGTTGGCAGGTTTATGGGTCAACAAACAATCAAGATCAAAAGAGAGTCATCTCCCACAGAGTGAAAGTTAAGGCCAGAGATGACATTGATGAAAAGTTGGAGAAACTTTTCAGCCAAGACTTCAATGACTTCTATGAGTCATAGACGATAAGCCAGAGAAATCAAAGTTTACTTTTCACCAAGGTGGAAAATTTTATCAGAGTTGTTGATGGGCATTTTGATTGCGCTCCCACTGAGACATGATGAAGTTAAGATGCCGAAGAAGAGATCACAAGCTGAGCAGAGAGCAGCCCATTTACAAAGGAAATTTCTGAGACAACCACAACTCCAGAGTGAATACACAGACTACATGGAGTCCATGTTAAGCAATGGCTATATGGAGAAAGTTTCTAAGAGAGAGACAAAGAGGGATGATGGTAGATTGTGATATCTTCCTCATCATGGCGTAATGCACCCACAGAAAAATTAAAGGTGACGTATGACTGCACAACCAACTACAAAAGATGTGTCCCTCAATAAACAGTTGTTACAGGGGCCAGACTTAACCAACAGCCTAGTTGGTGTGTTAACAAGATTTAGGCAGGACAAAGTCACCCTCATGACTGATATTGAAGACATGTTTTTCCCAAGTCCTTGTACCAAGAGAGGACAGAGACCTACTGAGGTGGCAAGATAGTGATGTGAAAGAACTATTGACAGAATACTGCATGAAAGTGCATGTTTCCGGTGCAGTTTCCTCTCCTCATGTGTGAATTATGATTTGAAGAGAACAGCAGATGACCAAGTAGAAAACTTCGGCCAAGAAATAACACACATAATTTATCGTAACTTCCACTCGTGAAAGGTTTGACTGAAGTATATAGAAGAGGAGGATTCCATCTTACCAAATGGGTGAGTAACAAAAGGAAAGTTTTAGAAAACATTCCAGAAAATGAACTAGCAAACGGTATCAAAGATTTGATCTCATCGATGATGAGAGGTTGCCCACTGAGAGAGCACTCCGCATGATGTGACTCATTGGTGACTCGCAGATAACCCCCTGATCACAAGCACGTAATTTGGGTGTTATATTTGACTCGACAATGACTTTAAAACCTCATATCTCCAACATTGTTCGTATATATCATCATTCCATATCAGAAATATTAGCCGAATAATGAAATACTTGAATAAAAGTGCTGCTGAACAAATTATACATGCGTTTGTCACATCACGAACATCACGATCGGGAATGCTCTCCTACGGTCTCCCGCATAATCAAATATCTGAATCTTCAGCATATACAAAAACACAGCAGCTCGTGTTGTAACTTTGTCCAGAAAGTCATGCCATATCATGCCAATCTCGAAGAAACTGCACTGGCTTCCTGTTTCACAGAGAATTGTTTTTAAACTTATGCTAATTGTTCACAAATCTTTTAATAGTATTCCTCCAATTTATATTTCTGAACTGCTCAAAGTCTACAGTCCATCACACAGTCCATGTCACTCCTAAAGGAACCAACTTCAAAACGGAACTGGGGTGATAGGTCTTTTTCTGTCGCGGCTCCGAGACTCTGGAATCATCTTCCAACTAAACTCAAATCTTGTCATAGTATAACTAGATTTAAGTCGATGCTTAAAACTTATCTTATGTCACAATTTTTCAAAGATGATGTATATTTGTAATTGCATTGTAGATACATGTATCTCAGTACATTTTTTTTTCTCCTATGCTATCATTGTATATTATTTGTATTCATGTTTTGTTTTGTTTTTCTTTGTTTCTGCACCTTGAGCGCCCAGCAGGGTGGATATGTGTGCGCTAAAAATCTTTATTATTATTATTATTATGTGGTCCATTGAATAGGATGAGTTTGGATTCAGAATTGAGATGAAAGATAGACGACCGACAAGAAGGGGTATTTTGTCTCTAGTCAGCTCTATCTACGATCCTTTTGGATGTGTCTCTGCAGTGCTCCCAGCTAAACAGTTACTTCAAGCCATGTGTTGGTTGAAGTTGGGATGGGACAAAGAAATTCCTCTGGATCTGAGAAGGAAGTGGCATAGCTGGCAGATGGAACTACCAAGGCTAGCAGAGTAAAAGATGGAAAGATGCATGAAACCAGGAGAATTTGAGGATGAGCGAGTCAAGTCAGTCACTATTCATCACATTGCTGATGCCAGTGAGTCAGGCTATGGTACTGTTTCATATTTGATATTGTTGAATGATGTAGGAGAGATCAAGTAAATCATGAGTTGCCCCACTCAAGCAGGTGATGATTCCAAGAATGGAGCTGACAGCAGCAACAGTAGCAGTTTGAGTTGATCATATGATCAAAGGGGACCTTTAAATTGAAGTGGATAACACCTACTTTTGGACTGACAGTATGTCTGTGCTATGGTATCAACAACAGCGGAACAACACACTTTAAGACATTTGTGGCTAACAGATTAGCAGTTATCCTTGATGGCTCCAACCCAACTCAGTAGCGTCATGACCTGCCTTCTGATTGGCTCAGACCTGACGAGCCTACTCTACTCTGTGAAGTAGAAAGACCCATCACAAAGGTTTCTGATGATGTGAAACGACTTGGAAGCATTAACCCCAAATCACTTGCTTTGACCATTCAACTCCCTCTGGTGACCCAGGAGACAGATATCTTAAGTTAACATAGTTAAGTGTGAAGACAAGCTATGAGCATGATATTGAAACATGGATCCCAAGTGAAAGAATTTTTGTATCATTGGTGAAAATATTGCATCTCCATTGATAGAGGTGTGAGCAAAGCGCCACCTCAGTGTTTATTTGAGCAGAAGGATTTGCACTGATTGAATCAAGGATCAGAACAGTCTGATCAGTTAATACAGATCTCCTTGTGTGAATATTACAATTTGATAATGAGGTGTGAGCCAAGCGCCACCTCTGCATTTGTCCATTAATGCAAGTACACTGTGTAATTGTGTATCATGCAGTTGGAATTCATATCTGTGGATCAAAGTCATAGCAACACCAAGCTATTCAAGGAGAATGGACTAGACCACTGACTGCATGAATCTTCAGGAGCATGGACCTATAAGCTGATTGACTGAAAGATCCAAACTAACCGCAAGATAAGCTATTTGTAATTGTGAGTCGTACACACTCTTTATGCACATTGTGTGGTTTATAAGAAGTCTTACACATGTATTTACTGTATGGTGTGCATGCTCAAAGATGAACTGATTTAGAACATGAACATCTGACAAGTTATATTGAACATCAGTAAAATGCATTTCAGTGAACTAGACAGTATTTGGTAAACTAGAATCGTCCAAGTCCATAGGATGTGATTACATATTCAGTGTGATTACATATCTCCAGAATGGCCTTCCTTAGAAATAGTCACTGTAGTTTTGTCTTTCTTTTCTTACCACAAGGCGGTACAAATATGAAAGATACTTTGCTGTGATTACCCTAAGTTTTTAAGTGAAAATTGGAGCGAAAGTTTTTCCTCATTATGTGTACATGACCTTATGTACCTAAGACTATTGGATAAACTTTCATGTATTTAAAGAATGTCTACAAATTTCTACATGTAAGTGTGTTCTCAGTTCTTTATGTTTCACAGCTCATGAAGTTTCATAAAGTGAAATTTACATTGTATAAGGTGCAGTATATATTTGGAATATGAGGAGATACGATAAAAAGGTGTTGTTTTAAATGTATAGTTGTGATTACACAAAATTTCATCAATGTCCAGAAAGTACAAGTAGAAAATCATGCACAGGTTAATTCTTTTTTTTTACCTGGTCTTATTCTGGGATAATGGTTTGTGTTTTGAAATGTCACTTTAGTCAACAATGATTTTCAGTTTAAGCAAGGCCACAAGGACATGTTTAAGAAGTTGTTTATCAGAAAATATACATAAAGGGCCCAGGTCAAAGTTGTATTCTCAGGCAGAAATGATACAATGGTTATTACTAGTGCAAAAGAGGTTTCCTGTTGTAGTTAAGAATTTTACTTGAGATATTGGTTATTGACATGCCAGAAAATGCCAGAATTGTTTTGTTTCCAAGTTGATATTTTATTGTGAACCACACACAGTTGTGTTGTAACAAAATTGAAGATGTTTGTGTTTCGAACAATTGGAGAAGATGTAAACCACTACCAGTAAAGAAGATTTGGTGGCTTCATGCTGTGTGACTAAATCATGACATGAAAACTACCAGGTACATGTAAGTGAGCTTTTGTAGACCATCAAATGTTCCTAGTGTAATGAACTGATCTTGTTCTTGGAGCAATTTCACTGATTCTAATTTTGGACATGAATCTTAGATTGGAAAACAAAGTAGCCAAAATCATCAAAGCTCATTCATTTGGTCATTTTCAAAAATGTTCTTAGATTTTCTTTAAAAAAACGTCAGTGAAACATTTTCATGACATCAAAAAATATTCCTGCCTAATGTTCAATCATTTTATAAAATTAACTTTACAAATGAATCTCAACAGACAACAGTTAAGTGCATCGAGAAATATGAGGGGAAAAATAAAACATTCGCTGTACTTTTTAGAAATTTAAAATTACAAGTGAATCATGATAGACAAGACTTGGGTGCATCAAAAATACTCAAATTACAGTTGGACAAAATCTAACAGAACAGTGTTCAGATTATGACAAGCCTAAACACGAAAACAGTGGGTACTGCGTTCGAAACATGAAAACTTACAATTCGATGAGATTGTGTAGATCATCAAATCTTCCTGGAGTAATTTCACTGATATTGTTGTTCCACAGGTTTCTAACATGGGAAAACAGTATGGTTAAAATTGTATTCAAGCCAATTTATCTGGTTATTTTCACCTATTTTCTTTGATTTCCCGAAAACAACTTGATGAAACGTTGTCATGGTGACACCATGTAGAAATTCTCTTGAGTAAAAAATAGTTCCAAAAAGAGTTGGTTGGTTGCAACTCAACATTTTGATCAGTATCCTCTGATCATACTCAGGAGAAACAAAGTTTACTTTGTTTAGAAAATAAAACTACAAATGAATCTTATAGATAAATAGACAATAATGTATTGTATCAAATTAAGAACATAAAATAATTTCCTTGTTCTACAGCCATGTGTAACAGAGTTTTGATTAATATTACATTTTCTTTTGAAAAACATATCCATGTACAGTATAATGAAGCATGCTGGTTCCACCTTTTGAACACAAATTTTACAAATGTTTGTTGTTCCACAGGCTTCCCATTGACACGTTTTTCAATGGGCACACATGAACTTCCCACTTCATCTATATTTGTTTGCCATGAGATGTAACTTCAGTCAAGAGAAATTGGTTGCTCGATGCTGTGTGATTGAAATTGATGCAATGAATACTTACAAGGTTTGAAGACTTTGTAGATCATTAAATATTCCTGGTGCAATTTCACTGATTTTGTTGTCTTCCAGCGATCTTAGATAGGAAAACAAAGTAGCGTTAAAACAAAATCATTAATGCCTGGTAATATGGTTATTTTCAACAATATTCTTAAATTTCCTGAAGAAAACGTTTTCATGTTATCAAACAAATTGACAATGCTTCGGGATGCAACATATAACAGAACAGTGTTCAGATTATGACCAGCCTAATCATGAAAACTTACAATAGGATGAGATTGTGTAGACCATCAAAAGTCCTGGGTTCAAGATTACTGATGTCGTTGTTGTGCAGTAATCTAAGATGGGAAAACAAAGTATGGTGAAAAACATTGTATTGAAACATAAATCAGTTGGTAATATTCAAAAACGTTTTCAGATTTCAGTTCATGAAAGCATACTTAAATCCATGTGATTGGTCATATACTTACAGAAATTATTCTGCCAGCATTATATAGTAACTACAATCAAAATTATAAAATGGAATTTCGATAAACACTGGATGTGCATCGATATAAAAAAAGATTCAGTGAAATGCTACCCTCCATTTACAAGTGTTATTGTATCGTACAAGTTATTAGTTAAAAATTAAAAAAAAAAAAAAAAAAACAAGGTGTTCGCGCTATAGCTTGAACACTTAATTAAATATAGTACAAATGTTGCCGATTACGATGTATCATACGTAGACTAAAATGACAATGCATAGACCTCAATATATTTCGCTCAGCAAAATCTAACTACACACTTCTAACATAATTTGCTTGCATGCAGTGAGAAGTAACTTCAGTCAAGATAAATTGTAGGCTCGATGCTGTGTGATTCAAATTTATGACATGAATACTGTAACGGCGCCCCTTGCTCTGAAATTAGGGGCCTACTGCCAGTCATGAAATGCCCATAAGAAAAGAAAGATTTACCAGCCTAAAAAAAAAAATTACAGGAACCAACTAAAATAATTTTACAAGAAATAAAATAGGTTTAATAAAATATTCTGCCTCTCGCCACAAGCAGATAGATGCCAACATTCCAAATTGAAAAAGACTAATTCGCCACGTGACATGAAAATACCCAAATTACCCCCTTTTCAAACCTCACACTCGAGGCTTTACATTTTAAAATTACGTGTACTGTATATCACTTGATGTGTATCCTATAGATACCACTTAGTAGATTACGCCCAAATCGTAAATGTTGGCATCTCTGCACAAGATATAGGCACCTAGGGGAAAGCAATTTTGATCAGTCAACTATAGACTACGTTATAATAAAATCATAAAATAAGCAGTAGCAGAGCTAGACAGAATAATTGAAGAGTAAGTTCATGAGGTTACTGCACTCCAGCTACAACTGAAATTGTAGTCAAGGGTACTGAACCTTAGGACAAAAATGGGATGTTAGGTGATCGGCATGGTAAATATCGACACAAGGCAAGTAATAAAATAAATGGTACTTACACAGCACAGTACATATGAGGAGGTGGATGGTGCAATTTAGAATAAGACAAAATACTCCCCTAATAAAATAAATAATTCCAAAATGGGGCACCTGTCCCTTGGCTAAACTTGAGCCATTTTAGAGACAGAATGACAGCACCATCCACCACCGCTCCCAATCATAGAGTCCACACTGGACCATGCTGCCAGTAATTTTTATAAAGGTGGCTGAAGTCTAAGCGGAAATTTCCACTCAGGGAGTACTATTGTAGGTGAAATCAGACCATGCTAACTTTGAAAAGAGCTTACTCTCCACTGGACTAGCTAGCTGGGTCAATCACAAATTAAGGCCACATTCGAATAATAATGTAACTGATTCACTGTGGCCCTCCACAACATGCAAAAGAAAACTAAGTCAATTTGACTAGGGGTGACCAACAGAGGGCTCTACTAATAATTTGACATTTTAAAGGAACAAACTAACATAAAAAATATGGGCCAAAATCTTTTGTTACACTGCCCTCCCCTGTAGAAAAGGTGCATCTCTGCACCTGAAAAATACAAAAACAATTTCTTGACAAAATTTCATTTGTGCCCCCCCCCCCCCAAAAAAAAATATGTATATACAGCCTCCGGCATCTACATTATGACTTCACAGGTTATCCAACAGTTGGAGCAGAAAAACAGTAACAACGTCAAATTAGCACTAGATTTGTGATCACTCTAAACAATTTAGCTGTCTTCCATAAATGCAAATTAACTATTTTGAAGCATTCCACAATCCATTCATTAAATACAACTGACACAAGTTGAGTAAGACTAATTGCGGTGACACCATGTGGAATCTCAATTGAGTAGTAATTAGTTCTGAAAAGAACTGGTGGTACAACTCGACGTTTCGATCAGTATGCTCTGATCATCCTCAGGAGAATGCCGGACTCTGGAAAATGCTGCTGCTTAAGTAGGCTGCTGGAGGATCATCCCTTGAATGGAGGATTAGTTCGTTGAGGCGTGCAGGCGGGAACTGTGAGAGTAGGATCCTATGGGTTGGGGGAGAGGAGTGTGTGCTCACTGAACTGAATCAGTTGTTAACAAGCACAGGGTAAGGGAGGGTGGTTGACTTAGGATATAGGAGATCCCTCAGTTGTTCCTATCTGAAATTAGGGGCCTACCGCCAGTCATGAAATGCCCATAAGAAAAGGAAGATTTATCAGCTAAAAAAAAACAAAAATTGCAGAAACCAACTAAAATAATTTTGCAAGAAATAAAACAGGTTGAATAAAATATTCTGCCTCTCGCAAGTTACATTGTAGGCACCCAGGGAAAAGCAATTTTCGTCAGTCAACTATAGGCTACGTTATAAATTCATAAAATAAGCAGTAGCAGAGCTAGCCAGAATAATTGAAGAGTAAGTTTATGAGGTTACTGCACTCTAGCGACAACTGAAACCGTAGTCAAGGGTACTGAACCTGAGGACAAAAATGGGATAAGTGTTAGGGGATAGGCATGGTAAATATCAACACAAGGCAAGTAATAAAATAAAATAGTACTTACACAGCACAGTACATATGAGGAGGTGGATGGTGCGATATAGAATAAGACAAAATACTCCCCTAATAAAATAAATAATTCCAAAATGGGGCACCTGACCCTAACACAGCATGTATGGGTTAACATCTTGAAGACGCGCCTACAACATTTGTGACAAGGACAGTCTTCCCAAGGAACTACAGCACATCCGAACCACCCTCAAACGCAACGGTTACAACCCCAGCAATATCAGCACAATGAGCCGGGTTCCAAACCCGAAAACAAGGTAAGTAATCTAACCCTCTCTGCTTGTCTCCCCTATCTAGGTTCGACGTCTCACAAACTACAGCGCATCCTCCGACGGGCAGCCATCGATGTGTTCCACTCAGCACCCAGCAAACTCCAAGGACTTCTACACACCCACAAGGACAAACCGGACCCTAACAACAGAGCGGGAGTCTACCGTATCCCCTGTGAGTGCGGTAAGGTGTACATCGAAACAGGGCATAACCTCCCCATCAGATTGAAGGAACACCGAGCACACGGCCGCAGAGGAGATTTCGAGAAGTCCGCCATCGTCAAGCACTCGCACATCAAGGACCACCAAATCGACTGGCAGGCAGCCCAACTCATCACACCCATTGACACATGGCACCCCAGACGCATCAGAGAGGCCATCGAGATCGTCAAACACGACACTGTGCCACAGGACATCGGCTTCTACATCAGCGACATTTGGCGACCACTACTACGGACCGAAGGATCTTCTATATCCAAAGTCCATAACCCACCCCAGACTGAGGGATCTCCTATATCCTAAGTCAACCACTTAGTTCAGTTCAGTGAGCACACACTCCTCTCCCCCAACCCCTAGGATCCTAGTCTCACAGTTCCCGCCTGCACGCCTCAACGAACTAATCCTCCATTCAAAGGATGATCCTCCAGCAGCCTACTTAAGCAGCAGCATTTTCCAGAGTCCGGCATTCTCCTGAGGACGATCAGAGCATACTGATCGAAACGTCGAGTTGTACCACCAGTTCTTTTCAGAACTAATTACTACTCAATTGAGATTCCACATGGTGTCACCGCAATTAGTCTTACTTGTTAACATCTTGGTTGCTGGACATTTCTCCTCAGTCCCCCAGGTTCTCATCAGTAGCATCATTGCTGCCAGCCAATCCATCCATCTGTTCTGTCTCACTGTTGTCAATAGCATCTCTGGTAGTAACACCCTGACTGCTGTTATCGCCCAAGACTTCTTGTGAAAAAGAGCTTGAAACACACAATTTAGTCTATCAAAATGAACAACTTTTCTATGTCGTTTCTCCATATGTTTGATACAGTAGACTGTATCTGAAATGCGTTTGATGACTTGATAAGGGCCCTTCAAGTGTGATTGGAGTTTAGGGCTAAGCCCAATTTTATGAAGATACCTGTAAAGCCAATCTCGGTCACCTGGAGAGTACAGACTGCCCTTTAATTTGGCATTGTACAACTGTTTTTGCCTTGAATATTTTTTCTTGCCACTTCAAAGGACTTTCACATACGGGTAAAGTAAAGTTCGGATGCATACACAAATGAACTTGTAATTTTTTTCCTTTCGGGATTACTAAACAAATCTAGTGGCAATGACAACTCTCTACCTAACATTTTATTTGGGCTAACCCCAATCGTTTCCTGCTCAATTGCTTGACACGCCATCGTGGCGTATGGAAGATGTACATCCCAATCAGACTAGTCTTCACTAACATACACACTGAGGATAGTCTGTATCATACGGTTGAACCGTTTGACAAGACCATCTGACTGGGGGTGGTAAGTTTTGTTTATTCCTAACAACTGACCAATTGACTGAAAAAGTCGGCTTTCAAAATTAGTTCCTTTGTCAGAGTGTATACTAAGTGGAACACCAAAGCAACAAATAAACTGTTCAACTAACACTTTAGCAACTGTTTGTGCTTCTTGGTTGCGAAAAGGATACACTTCTGTCCACTTAGTAAAGTAATCCATGACTACTAAAATATATCTGTTGTCATGTTTCGAATGGGGCAACCGTCCAAAAACATCTATGCCCAATCTTTTTAATGGGGCAGTAACAGCAGAAGGTTGCAGAGGGGCCTGCAACCTTGGAGCCGGAGACTTTCTTCTAACACAGTCATCACATTGACTAAACGTTCTACCTCATCACGGTAGCCAATCCAGTAGTTTTGTGCTGATTGCCAGGCCTATGACAAATATCAAAATTTAAAAAACTTATTGTCTCTAACCACCTAGCAATTTGTCCCTAGATATTTCTGAAATTGAAAAGCCATTGAAAAGAACCGTGATCGGACAAAATGAACAACGGCTAGAAGCTCACGCCTGGTGATGCTGTAATTGAGTTCTGCTTTGCTAAGCTTTCGGCTCGCATACCCAGATACCTTTTCTTGACTATTCTGAATTTGTGAAAGAACCACACCTTCAGCATCTCAACTGGTGTCTGTGTCAAGGATAAATGGTAATGAGAAATTTGGAAAAGTCAAAATTGGTGTAGAAGTTAATTTCTCTTTCAACAATGTAAAAGCCATGTCACATGATGTGTCCATTTAAATTTGACATCTTTCTGTGTAAGTCGGTGTAATGGTGCAGCAATACAGCCAAAGTTTCTTATAAATCACCTATAATACGAACACAACCCCAGAAAACTTCTAACATCTTTAAGATGTGGAGTAGGCCAGTCATGCACTTTAGCCGTCTTCTCTGGATTCGTTGACACACCTTGTGCTGATACAATATGACCAAGGTAACAGAATTCAGTTTGAAATAAAGAGGATTTCTTGGGTTTTAATTTAAGACCTGCTTCGGACAGTTTTCCAGTGGAGCCCACTTAAAACCAACTCCATCAGTCTTTCAAAGATAGGTAAATCTTGTAGCTTTGCATGGTGAGGAGGATAAGTACGACTAATTGCGGTGACACCATGTGAAATGCTCAATTGAGTAGTAATTAGTTCTGAAAAGAACTGGAGGCACAACTCGACGTTTCCATCAGTATGCTCTGATCGTCCTCAGGAGAATGCTAGGGGCATTACAAAGCCCTAAGGGCATGATATTGAAATCAAACAGGCCACTACCTGTAGTGAACGCTGTCTTTGACTTGTCCTAAGGGTAGATTTCATCCTGCCAGTAGCCACTTGCAAGATCTAACGATGAAAACCACTTGGAGCTAGCAAGAGCATCGAGACTGTCGTCTATTTGTGGCAAAGGATACACATCTTTGAGTGTTACTTCATTTAGTTTTCTATAATCCATACAAAAATGTATAGATCCATCCTTTTTAACCAACACCACTGGGCTTGCCCAAGGACTGGAAGATGGAGAAATAACACTTGCATCAATCACATCTACCCGTTTCTGTGCTTCATGTCTTTAGTGGTAAGGTAATCGTCGTGCGTTGCTTGGCATTATCTGTGTTATGCTGTGATACAAGCTCTACTCAGCAAGGTGGTTGAAGAAAGTGAAAGAAAGGACTAAGCATCAAATGCAAAACGACTGAATGTATGGTAATAAGCAAGAGAAAAGATGTTCAAAAAATGTATACTAAAGGTTGGAGACAAGACAATCAAACAAGGGGTATGCATTGACGACAGACTGACGTTCAACTGTCATATATCAAAGGTATTAAGCAAAGTGTACTATATCGTATCTAGTTTAGCTTATATCGTGTCATTTTTTAACAAAGGAGCGAAAGAAAATGTATTTAATTCTGTCATACTGCCGCATATTATTTATGCTGTACCTGTTTGGTATCACTTTATATCATGTAAAGATAAGAATAGAATAATGAAGTTTCTTAAGTATACTGCACATATACTGAAAGTAGATTACCATTCATTAAGAGAAATCGTGAATACTTCTGCTAAGACTGAATTCATGAGAATGACAAACAACATTAAGAATAACCAAAACCACCCATTACATGCTCCACTTATGAGTCTTTTAACTACATCCAGCAAAAACCTTAGAAATCCCCATATCTTGCCAAAATACAGAATTCAGCTGTTCAGAAATTCTTTTATTTATCGTGCTGCAATATTTATTCAGTCTGATAGTTTGGAGCCTCTAATATAGTCTTGTGTTTGTTCATTTTATGTATTAACCTTTTAGTAAGTAATCTTAACAACGAATATTTGATCACATATATTTATATTTTAAAAGTAGGCTATTTTGTACTCCTTTTTATAAATATTTTTGATATTTATACTGGTTTCAATAAATCAATAAATAAATCAATAAATGTGTAATTTACCAGGGACAATTGTCTCTTGGTTAGTAGGGATTACAACTGTCTCTGCAACTGAAATGCGACGTCAACACATATAAGTGGTAATCTCTGATTACCTGAACTGTTACTTTCCCAAACCTAATTTTGCATTGAGGAATGTCGAAAATTTGACCACAGCTTGTCAAGAAATCCAACCCCAAAATACCAGCATAGGCTATTTCTGCTACAAGGACTTTGTGACGTCTGCGTAATCCACCAACTCTAATAGTCAACATAGCACAACCCTAAACCTGTAAGGTACTACCTTCCACATCAACTGCTGAATAATTACCAGCATTACATGTATATAGTAACTACAATAAAAACAGAATTTCAACAACACTGAATGTGCATTGATATAAAAAAAAAACTTTTCGGTGGAATGCTACCCTCCATTTGCAAGTGTTATTGTATGGGACATGTTATTTATTATTTTAAAAAAATAAAAAAAATAAAAAAAATAAAAATAAATGATTTGTACAAATGTTGATTATGATGTGTCATACAGAGACTAAAGTGACAATGCATAGACCTAAATATATTTCGATCAGCAAAAATGAACCACACACTTCTAATCTAATTTGTTTGCATGCAGTGAGAAGTAACTTCAGTCAAGATAAATCGTAGGCTCCATGCTGCGTGATTGATATTTATGACATGAATACTTACAATTTATTGAGACTTTGTAGACCATCAAATGTTCCTGGTGTAATATCACTGATTTTGTTGTTGTACAGCAATCTAAGATGGAAAACAAAGTAGTGTTATAGTCCATTAATTTTGTTATTTTCACCAATCTTCTTAGGTTTTCCTGAACTTCACTCTCTGAAACTAGTGGTATCAGACAATCTTAACATGTATCATGCCCAAGGTTCACATATTTGGGGAAAATAAAATCAGAATAAATATAAATAGACAACAGTTGAGTGCATTGAAATTTTAGAAAATTTGTTGTCCTACAGGCCTCCCATTGACAAGTATTTTTCGATCGCCAGACATGAACTTCGCACTCTTGTCAAATTTGTTGACGAGAGATGTAACTTTAATCAAGAGAAATCATTTGCTTGATGCTGCGTGATTGAAATTGATGACATGAATACTTACAAGATTTGAAGACTATGTAGACCATCAAATGTTCCTGGTGCAATTTCACTGATTTTGTTGTCAATCAGTGCTCTTAGATGGGAAAACAGAAGCATTAAAACAAAATCATTAAAGGCTGTTAATATGGTCATTTTCAACAATGTTCTTAGATTTTCTGTAAGAAAACGTTAGTTAGTGAAACGTTTTCATGGTATCACACAAGTTGAAAATATTCCTGCCTAATGTTCAATCATTTTATAAAATTAACTTTACAAATGAATCTCAATAGACAACAGTGCATCGAGAAATAAATGAGGGGAAAAAATTAAATGTTCACTGTACTTTTCAGGAATTTAAAATTACAAGTGAATCATGATAGACAACACATGGGTGCATCAAAAATACTCAAATTACAGTTGGCCAAAATCTAACAGATCAGTGTTCAGATTATGACCAGCCTAAACATGAAAACTGTGGGTACTGCATTCGAAACATGAAAACTTACAATACGATGAGATTGGGTAGACCATCAAATGTTTGGGGTGCAAGTTTACTAATTTTGTTGTTGTCCAGATATCTAATATGGGAAAACAAAGGATGGTGAAAAACATTGTATTGAAACATAAATAAATTGGTAATAATCAAAAACGTTTTCGGATTTCATGAAAGCATACTTAAATCTAAGTGATTGGTTACACACGTGTATACGTGTATTGAGTTAAATATTAAACACAGTATGGTTATTTTGCAATCTAGATGCACACACAAGCCTGCAGCTGTACATACATGTACCTAGGTCGCCAGTACATGTAGCAACATTTGGGGTGCATGGATTGTAAAAATGTAAATACCGCCCTCTGGTGTTTTGACTGGTTGTCTAGACAGGTCAACAGGTATTTACTTTCTGTTATGTCTGAAAATGTCACCATGTGCCTTGACATGGTCAACTCACAATGGTGCACAAATATTGCCAAACGTTCGGTACTGGTCATTGTACTCTAACGTCGCGTTCACTAAGTTGGGAGAATATCTCTTTTTATGGCAGCAGAGTTATCAGCTGTTTTCAAGCTTACATATGAATTTGGAAAGAAGTGTTTAAATTGTTAAAGAAGCAGAACAAACGGAAAGAGATTTCACATGTTCATGTCGTTTCATTCTCTGTTTTTGATCATGATGCACGTGCATATTAAGATGTAAGCTTTCGAATATCGCTATTGGAGGAACAACAATTTTTCCAAATGAATGTTTGAATTATTATAATTATATTCATGTATGCCTCATTCCCAGGGCTTATGAGTAACCTCGTACATATACCCACTGCTCATGAATGCTAATAATATAAATATGCACAGATGACAAGAATACATGTTCTTTCAATCGTCTAAAAAGAGGGGGTTTTCAAAAACAAACAAGTTTGCAAAACACAATATACCAAGTAAAATTAAGATAATTCATTGGCAAAGTTTTTTCAGGTCTGGAAAAGTCGTGGATTCTTCAAGAAGACACAAATCTTAAACACAAATTGTAACTATGAACACCTTTTCAAATTGTTTGGTTTTTAGGTGTTAGAATGAATTAGTATAGTTACATTGAGTGAGGTCAGACCTTTTAAAAATATTGTTAGGAATGTCATTAGTGCTCAAAGGATGAAATCTGGAAAACATGAAATCACAATGACTTCATAATTACATCATCAGGTGTCAAATTACATTGAAACAAAGGTTATTATATCAGAAATCACATCTTCTGAACCAAGAATGGATAAATCTGACCAAATAACCTCATCTGACATTTACTTCAAAACAAAAAGTTCAAATTCAACACATTCTAATGCAAAATTGATAGGTCTTTTGATTATGAAATTGATATTTTTATAATAAAAGATGATCCACATTTGAAAAATATGATTGTGACATCATCGGTGATAATTTCATTGAACCGCAAGTTCTCGCGACCACCCTGTGTTTGTACCAATAAACACTTGAGCTCTAGTTTTATGCTTGTGTTTGGAGCGTTGGAAACTCACATGAGACCCAGTTCTGTTGGAAGTATACATGAATTAACGTTACATATCAGAAGATAGGCATGTACATTTAAGTTGAAAAATGGTTTTGCTAAAATTGAGTTTCATCAGAATAAGCAAAAATGGATGACCATGAGAAGGACAGTGTAATGATGTCCAGTGTAGATCCATGGTTACCGGCACCGAGAGCCAGTTCAGTCATGCCAAGTGAATATTTTAGTATTACTACTAACTGTCATGACTAGTGAGAGTGGCGGCAAAGTAGAGGATAAGGCCAAATAAAGAAAAAAACATGTTTAGCGTCCCCGCCCGCTTCCTTTTTAGAGGCCGCCTCCTTTTTTTTTCTTTTTTTTTAACGAAAAAAAAGGATACATTTTAATGATCTCAGCCAGATTTTAACAGATTTTAACAGATCTCAGCCAATATGTCATTTCCTGAGTCTAAGTGGCGGCCATTTTGAAAAAAGCTGGCAGCCATCTTGAAAAATAGCCCGGCCGGTTGTCTTTAAAAATGTGTCGGGCGGCCATTTAAAAAATAAATAAATAAATAAATAAAAGGCCCTCCTCCTTCCTTTTTTCAAAAAGGCAGGACGCTAAACATGTTTTTTTTTTATTTGGCCTAATGCTCTGTCCTCCTTTCTTCAACAAGGGAAATGATGATGCAATAAAATGAACTTATAAAGTTGTTGGTTGAATGCCACATGAGGTCAGCCTTCCCTCAAAGACAAATACAACCATTTAGTGGAAATCCGCTTGATTATCATGCTTTTGTAAGAGCTTTCGAACATTCCATCAAATCTAAGACCAACAATGATAAGGACAAATTCTATTTCTTAGAGCAGTATACCAGAGGGGAAGCAAATGCCATTGTGAAAAGCTGCATATATGATGAGGATTCAGCACAAGTTCTCTCAAAGGCTAAACTTCTGCTTAAAAGGAAGTTTGGAGATAAGCACCGCATCATGGACACCATGGTGTCAAAGACAGTTGAATGGTCTCACATCAAACCAGAAGACAAAGATGAGCTTCATCGATATGCAGTATTTATTACGGAGCTGCATAACCTGGCAAATGATCTCACAATGGAACAAGAGATCAATCACTCTCAGAATATTAGAATGATCACATCAAAATTGCCATACAAGTTGAGAGATGGATGGAGGAATTTGGCTGATGACATTTAAGAAGAGAAGAGAAATGTAATTTTTGATGATGATGTTGTCGTCAACAAACAAGCACGCATTGCATGTAACCCAGTCTATGGAGACATAGTTAAAGCAAGTGACAAAGGAAAAGGAAATAATATCAAGTCAAGCCCAAGAAGTACTAAAACACTATCAAGCACTAGTTTCTACACAGCTATGAGAAGTGATGACGTTGATGGGGTCAAAGGAGCTTGTATTTATTGTAGTGATTCCAGCCATTTCTTGAGTGATTGTCCAGTGCTACCAAGCAAGCCATACAAAGAAAGAATAGAGTTTTGTCGCTCCAAAGGCTTGTGTTTTGGCTGCTTAAAGGGATCATCACATTTTATGAATGATTGCAGGAAGAGACAGAAATGTAACATATGCAGAAGGTGGCATCCAACAGTGCTACACAGAGAGTGGAAAGATAAATCTGCTCTACAAACGGACTTTAGAAAAGAAAAACACAGATGCTGGCAGTAATTCTCCCCATGAAGAAAGCGAGGTGAAGGACAATTGTTGTGTTGGGATCCTTAGTCGGGGTTACTAAGAGGTGAGCTTTCGGAGACGTACAAATAATGATAACTTGCTTCACTATGTCGTGAAGTTGCAAGTAAAAGAATTCGTGTTAACTTGCTTCACTTTGTCGTGAAGTTGCAAGTAAAAGAATTCATGTTAACTGGATTCGTGATGCCGTCCGTAGAGGTTACAAACATTCACAAGAAGTATTACTTCAAGAGACTTCCAGTTGATTATAAACATCAAATAGATTCAACATTTATTGATTCATAAAAGCATTACAGCATAGATATGTGTGTGTGTCTCCTTCTCAGTCAGACCCCAACCGAAGAATGAATTATATATCTTTATTTTCCATAACAAAACAATATCAAAAACATTCTCATCAGGCGGCATTGCATCTGTTTCAACACGCTGCACTTTGCAATGCGCGCACGCTAAGGCTACGCGTAATTATCGCGCATGTGATGATAGGCTTGATCATGACAACAATGTTAAATGTGGTTTGACAAACTCTGCCAATCACAGTACATCTGCAGAATGCCTCCCAGGAGTGGTACCAGTTATCTTGAGGTGACGGAGAACAGGCATACAGAAAAAGACGTATACCTTTATGGACTCTGGCAGTAATGCTGTATTTTGTGTTGATGCAGTGGTGAATAGGCTAAAGGAGAAAGGAAAAGCCATCAACATACAATTAGTGCAAACTTTGACTGACGAGAAGGTTGTGAAGGGTCATGTTTTGAGAGACTTTGAGATTATGGACCTACAGACTCGCACAGTCGTCAACCTTCCAGAGGTTTTGTACCCAGGCACAAATACCAATGGCTACACCAATGATGACTTAAAGAAACGACCATATCTACATTGTGTTGAGTTACCATCCATAGATGCTGAAGTGGGACTGTTAATTGGAAACAATGTCCCAAAAGCAGCAGAACCACTTGAAGTTATCAACAGTGAGAATGGTGGCACTTTTGCTTGTCCATCAGTCCTTGGTTGGCAGGTTTATGGGTCAACAAAGAATCAAGATCAAAAGAGAGTCATCTCCCACAGAGTGAAAGTTAAGTACATTGATGAAAAGTTGGAGAAACTTTTCAACCAAGACTTAAATGAGAGACTCATTGACGATAAGCCAGAGAAATCAAAAGATTTGCTTTTAACCAAGAAGGTGGAAAATTCTATCAGAGATGTTGATGGTCATTTTGAGATTGCACTCCTACTGAGACATGATGAAGTTAAGATGCTGAAGAAGAGACCACAAGCAGAGCAGAGAGCAGCCCATTTACAAAGGAAATTTCTGCCACAACTCCAGAGTGAATACAGACTACATGTTAAGCAAGGGTTATATGGAGAAAGTTTCTAAGAGAGAGACAAAGAGGGATGATAGTAGATTGTCATATCTTCCTCGTCATGGTGTAATGCACCCACAGAAAAACAAATTAAGGGTGGTATATGACTACACAGCCAACTACAAAAGGTGTCTCCCTCAATAAACAGTTGTTACAGGGGCCAGACTTAACCAACAGCCTAGTTGGTGTGTTAACATGATTTAGGCAGGACAAGGTTGCCCTCATGACTGATATTGAAGACATGTTTTTTCCCAAGTCCTTGTGCCAAGAGAGGACAGAGACCTACTGAGGTGGCAAGATGGTGATGTGAAAGAACCATTGACAGAATACTGCATGAAAGTGTATGTTTTCGGTGCAGTTTACTCTCCTTCATGTGCGAATTACGCTCTGAAGAGAACAGCAGATGACCAAGTGGAAAACTTTGGCCACAAAATAACCCACATAATTTATCATAACTTTTACATCAATGACTCTTTGTGCTTGGGAAAACATTCCAGAAAAAGAACTAGCAAAGGGTGTCAAAGATTTCAACACCACTGAGAGAGTACTTGGCGTGATGTGGTCCATTCAAAAGGATGAGTTTGGATTCAGAATTGAGATAAAAGATAGACCACCGACAAGAAGGGGTATTTTGTCTCTAGTCAGCTCTATCTACGATCCTTTTGGATGTGTCTCTCCAGCAGTGCTCCCAGCTAAACAATTACTTCAAGCCATGTGTTGGTTGAAGTTGGGATGGGACAAAGAAATTCCTCTGGATCTGAGAAGGAAGTGGCATAGCTAGCAGAGTTCACGTTGGAAAAATGGATGAAACCAGAAGAATTTGAGGATGAGCAACTCGAGTCAGTCACCATTCATCACTTTGCTGATGCCATTGAGTCAGGCTATGGTACTGTATTGTATTTGAGATTGGTGAATGATGTAGGAGAGAACAATTAAGTCGCGAGTGGCCCCACTCAAGCAGGTGACGATTCCAAGAATGGAGCTGACAGCAGCAACAGTAGCAGTTTGAGTTGATCATATGATCAAAGGGGAGCTTGAAATTGAAGTGGATAACACCTACTTTTGGACTGACAGTATGTCTGTGCTATGGTATGTCAACAGCGGAACAACACACTTTAAGACATTTGTGGCTAACAGATTAGCAGTTATCCTTGATGGCTCCAACCCAACTCAGTGGCGTCACGTTGAGTCGGCACACAATCCTGCTGATGTTTGCTCTACGGGGGAGAAAAGTTGAACAGTTTCTTCAGATGAAAGGGTGGAAGGATGGCCCAGAGTTCTTACTTTAGCAGGAAAATAAATGGCCCTCAAGACCAGAACTTAGGTAGTTTTAAGATCCAGAAGTAAAAAGAGTTCTTGCAAGTATTCTTAAGCCAATTGACACAGAGAAGTGCTCCAGTTGACCAAGTAATTCAGCATTACTCGGACTGGTTCAGGCTGAAGAAGGCAGTTTGCTGGATGTTAAGATTTGGAAGACGGATGAAGGTGAAGCATAAGTCGCCCAAATCCCCACAAGATTTGCAGGGTGCGCTTACTCTGAAGGAATTGTAAACTGCAGAGAAGAAATTTTTACGACATATGCAGGTAAAATTAGAATGCTAGAAGTCAAGGGTCACGGAGGTGGAGTTAGGAGTAGGCAATCAAATTCCAAAGGTGTCAGGAAAACCAGTTCCATCTACAGAGTGGACCCAGTTCTCAAAGATGGCCTGTTACGAGTAGGAGGAAGATTGAGCAGAGCCTCGCTACCAGATGATGCTAAGCATCCCATTATCCTCCCTAAAGTTAGTGATGTTTCAACTTTGATTTTGAGGCATGTTCACGAGATGTCTGGGCATAGCGGAAGGAACCATGTACTTACAAGCTTTCAACAGAAGTACTGGATGCCAGGTACTGACTCAGCAGTTAGATGGATAGTTGGAAAATGTCTGGCATGCAGAAAACAGAGGACCAGATTAATGGAAAGTAAAATGGCTGACCTGCCTTCTGATAGGCTCAGACCTGACGAGCATCCCTTCACCAGACTAATACATATATAGAAATGGACTAGAAATGGACTAGAAATAGACTAGAAATGGACGATTTTATCTCAACTGAAGTAAAGAGGTCAAAGTGTACTAAAACGGTATTGAGTTATCTTTACGCGTCTTGCTTCACAGGCAGTACACACTGAGAAAGCCAACTCTCTGGACACAAATTCACGTATTGATACAATTTGACGATTCATTGCTCACAGAGGAAATGTTAAAGAGATGAAGTCGGACAATGGAACCAATCTTGTTGGTGCAGAAAAGGAACTCAGAAAGGAGATAGAAGGTTGGAATAAAGCCCAACTAAACAATGCCTTGTGGCAAAGGAACATCCTGCGATTCACTGATTCCCTTTTCCAAACCCAATAGAAAGGTGCTTCTTTTCTAAAGACGGGCACCAGTGAAAACAACAGTGAAACATAATGAACATATTCATGATCGAACAGCCAATGAGAAAAATAATAAAATATATAGCAACTATGCAAATCTATCCAATCACGAAGTGCAGAAATGGGCACGTGATACTGGGATCCTGACAACCTCAAGCACAATACACACACAGTCTACAGTTCAAAGCATGCATCTCAAAAAATACAATATATATACTGTAAATAGTACATAACCATACGCGTGAATATAGCATGTGCTAATTGAGCTGAAAGTTTCCCACGCTGCCAAAGTAATAACAAACAACCTGACGACCATTGGATTTTCACAATTTTGCAAGAAATAAAGAGGAACAATAGACATTCAAGAACTCAATATATGTATTTGTCTATTGTCTGAAGCTTACAAAAGAGGCCAGAAATTACTATCAAAGCACATGTTTTTTTACTTATAAACGTGGGAAAAATTTTAGCCAACTATTTGAGAAATGTTGCCACGCGATTATTCAAATAGTAAATTTCACTATTCACCCAGGCGTAGTATACATGAATTAGCATTACATAATATAGAGTTGTACCTCCAGTTCTTTTCAGAACTAATTACTACTCAATTGAGATTCCACATGGTGTCACCACAATTACTATTACTTATTACATACCAGAAGATAGGCATGTACACCAAGGTTCACTTATTTGGGAAAAATAAAATCACAATAAACATAAACAGTTGAGTGCATCAAAATTTTTTAAAGTTTGTCGTCCTACAGGCCTCCCATTATTTAGCAAGTGTTTTTCGAACAAACATGAACTTCGCACTTCAGTCAAGAGAAATCAGTTGCTTGATGCTGCGTGATTGAATTGACGACATAAAACTTACAAGGATTGAAGACTTTGTAGACCATTAAATATTCCTGGTGCAATTTCACTGATTTTGTTGTCTGCCAGCGATCTTAGATAGGAAAACAAAGTAGCGTTAAAACAAAATCATTAATGCCTGTTAATATGGTTATTTTCAACAATATTCTTAGATTTCCTGAAGAAAACGTTTTTATGTTATCAAAGAAATTGACAATGCTTCAGGATGCAACATATAACAGAACAGTGTTCAGATTATAACCAGCCTAATCATGAAAACTTACAATTGGATGAGATTGTGTATATAGACCATCAAAAGTCCCATCAAAAGTCTAAGATTTTCAGATTTCAGTTCATTTAAAGCATAATTAAATCTAAGTGATTGGTCATATACGACATGGCGGTCAGTCAGCATGCTCCTTGTTGGGCTCTGACAATATGTACTATTTTTACCATTTGTAGCTTCACATACTGTATGAATCATACCATGCCAGTTGGTGGGGCTTTGACTATACTGTTTCTTCTGATGTAAGATATGTACATTCTCAATGTTTCTGGAATGATTCCTGGCCAGTTTTCTTCATTGATTCTCAGTATTTTCAGTCATTGCTGCATTCTTCATGTTACGCTTGACCAACCCCATTATGGTCATAGTTGGCATCCTGCTTTCACACTCCTTTGTTCTGAGCAAGCATGGTTTATCTTCACAATGCAACCATCATGGTGGAACTGTGTACAAATACACATACATGCATCCTGCCCCTCTCATCATAGTGTCATGTCTTCAACTTCAAGTTTTTCAACTCCTTGCCTGCTATTGTACAACACAATCAAGCCCATGTTCTGACCAAGCACTGATCTTGCGTGGCTTCTTTAATTCATCATGGCTGATCATACAAGTACAAACCAAGACCTCCAAGAAACTGTAAGTTTGGACATGCCCCAATCAGTTATTATTCCAACTGTGTTGCTTCATTTAACATTGTATTGGATGTCTGTGGTGATATTGAAAGTAATCCTGGTCCATACAAAGCCCTTACCACCATCATCATCATCATCATCATCTTCCCAGCCTACACAATGTCGACCAATATCTCAACCATCGCCAGAATTATCTCAGACTGCTTTGGGATTTTCATCCAATTAAGTCTACTATTAGCGCATCAGTTCTGTTTAATGCAAGAAGTATCATCAACAAGTTGCTTCTATTTCAAACGGAACTAGATGTCTACAAGCTTGACTTAGCTTTTATCACGGAATCCTGGCTGGACAACTCGATACATGATGGAGAACTCACTTCTAACTGTAATTATGCTATTTTCAGAAAAGATCGTAACAGGCATGGTGGGGGAGTATTTGTCACTATTGCTAAACATCGGTTCGTAAATATGAGTTTGGACCTAGAATTAATTATGGTTGATATACATACAACATGGTAAAGTGTTATTGGGATGTTTGCATGGTGAGGAGGATAAGTACGACTAATTGCGGTGACACCATGTGAAATGCTCAATTGAGTAGTAATTAGTTCTGAAAAGAACTGGAGGCACAACTCGACGTTTCCATCAGTATGCTCTGATCGTCCTCAGGAGAATGCTAGGGACATTACAAAGCCCTAAGGGCATGATATTGAAATCAAACAGGCCACTACCTGTAGTGAACGCTGTCTTTGACTTGTCCTAAGGGTAGATTTCATCCTGCCAGTAGCCACTTGCAAGATCTAATGATGAAAACCACTTGGAGCTAGCAAGAGCATCGAGACTGTCGTCTATTTGTGGCAAAGGATACACATCTTTGAGTGTTACTTCATTTAGTTTTCTATAATCTATACAAAAATGTATAGATCCATCCTTTTTAACCAACACCACTGGGCTTGCCCAAGGACTGGAAGATGGAGAAATAACACTTGCATCAATCACATCTACCCGTTTCTGTGCTTCATGTCTTTAGTGGTAAGGTAATCGTCGTGCGTTGCTTGGCATTATCTGTGTTATGCTGTGATACAAGCTCTACTCAGCAAGGTGGTTGAAGAAAGTGAAAGAAAGGACTAAGCATCAAATGCAAAACGACTGAATGTATGGTAATAAGCAAGAGAAAAGATGTTCAAAAAATGTATACTAAAGGTTGGAGACAAGACAATCAAACAATTAAGGGGTATGCATTGACGACAGACTGACGTTCAACTGTCATATATCAAAGGTATTAAGCAAAGTGTACTATATCGTATCTAGTTTAGCTTATATCGTGTCATTTTTTAACAAAGGAGCGAAAGAAAATGTATTTAATTCTGTCATACTGCCGCATATTATTTATGCTGTACCTGTTTGGTGTCACTTTATATCATGTAAAGATAAGAATAGAATAATGAAGTTTCTTAAGTATACTGCACATATACTGAAAGTAGATAACCATTCATTAAGAGAAATCGTGAATACTTCTGCTAAGACTGAATTCATGAGAATGACAAACAACATTAAGAATAACCAAAACCACCCATTACATGCTCCACTTATGAGTCTTTTAACTACATCCAGCAAAAACCTTAGAAATCCCCATATCTTGCCAAAATACAGAATTCAGCTGTTCAGAAATTATTTTATTTATCGTGCTGCAATATTTATTCAGTCTGATAGTTTGGAGCCTCTAATATAGTCTTGTGTTTGTTCATTTTATGTATTAACCTTTTAGCAAGTAATCTTAACAACGAATATTTGATCACATATATTTATATTTTAAAAGTAGGCTATTTTGTACTCCTTTTTATAAATATTTTTGATATTTATACTGGTTTCAATAAATCAATAAATAAATCAATAAATGTGTAATTTACCAGGGACAATTGTCTCTTGGTTAGTAGGGATTACAACTGTCTCTGCAACTGAAATGCGACGTCAACACATATAAGTGGTAATCTCTGATTACCTGAACTGTTACTTTCCCAAACCTAATTTTGCATTGAGGAATGTCGAAAATTTGACCACAGCTTGTCAAGAAATCCAACCCCAAAATACCAGCATAGGCTATTTCTGCTACAAGGACTTTGTGACGTCTGCGTAATCCACCAACTCTAATAGTCAACATAGCACAACCCTAAACCTGTAAGGTACTACCTTCCACATCAACTACTGAATAATTACCAGCATTACATGTATATAGTAACTACAATAAAAACAGAATTTCAACAACACTGAATGTGCATTGATATAAAAAAAAAAACTTTTCGGTGGAATGCTACCCTCCATTTGCAAGTGTTATTGTATGGGACATGTTATTTATTTTTAAAAAATAAAAAAAATAAAAAAAATAAAAATAAATGATTTGTACAAATGTTGATTATGATGTGTCATACAGAGACTAAAGTGACAATGCATAGACCTAAATATATTTCGATCAGCAAAAATGAACCACACACTTCTAATCTAATTTGTTTGCATGCAGTGAGAAGTAACTTCAGTCAAGATAAATCGTAGGCTCCATGCTGCGTGATTGATATTTATGACATGAATACTTACAATTTATTGAGACTTTGTAGACCATCAAATGTTCCTGGTGTAATATCACTGATTTTGTTGTTGTACAGCAATCTAAGATGGAAAACGACTTAGTGTTATATAGTCCATTAATTTTGTTATTTTCACCAATCTTCTTAGGTTTTCCTGAACTTCACTCTCTGAAACTAGTGGTATCAGACAATCTTAACATGTATCATGCCCAAGGTTCACATATTTGGGGAAAATAAAATCAGAATAAATATAAATAGACAACAGTTGAGTGCATTGAAATTTTAGAAAATTTGTTGTCCTACAGGCCTCCCATTGACAAGTATTTTTCGATCGCCAGACATGAACTTCGCACTGTCAAATTTGTTGCCGAGAGATGTAACTTTAATCAAGAGAAATCAGTTGCTTGATGCTGCGTGATTGAAATTGATGACATGAATACTTACAAGGTTTGAAGACTATGTAGACCATCAAATGTTCCTGGTGCAATTTCACTGATTTTGTTGTCAATCAGTGTTCTTAGATGGGAAAACAGAAGCATTAAAACAAAATCATTAAAGGCTGTTAATATGGTCATTTTCAACAATGTTCTTAGATTTTCTGTAAGAAAACGTTAGTTAGTGAAACGTTTTCATGGTATCACACAAGTTGAAAATATTCCTGCCTAATGTTCAATCATTTTATAAAATTAACTTTACAAATGAATCTCAATAGACAACAGTGCATCGAGAAATAAATGAGGGGAAAAAATTAAATGTTCACTGTACTTTTCAGGAATTTAAAATTACAAGTGAATCATGATAGACAACACATGGGTGCATCAAAAATACTCAAATTACAGTTGGCCAAAATCTAACAGATCAGTGTTCAGATTATGACCAGCCTAAACATGAAAACTGTGGGTACTGCATTCGAAACATGAAAACGTACAATACGATGAGATTGGGTAGACCATCAAATGTTTGGGGTGCAAGTTTACTAATTTTGTTGTTGTCCAGATATCTAATATGGGAAAACAAAGGATGGTGAAAAACATTGTATTGAAACATAAATAAATTGGTAATAATCAAAAACGTTTTCGGATTTCATGAAAGCATACTTAAATCTAAGTGATTGGTTACACACGTGTATACGTGTATTGAGTTAAATATTAAACACAGTATGGTTATTTTGCAATCTAGATGCACACACAAGCCTGCAGCTGTACATACATGTACCTAGGTCGCCAGTACATGTAGCAACATTTGGGGTGCATGGATTGTAAAAATGTAAATACCGCCCTCTGGTGTTTTGACTGTTGTCTAGACAGGTCAACGAGTATTTACTTTCTGTTATGTCTGAAAATGTCACCATGTGCCTTGACATGGTCAACTCACAATGGTGCACAAATATTGCCAAACGTTCGGTGCTGGTCATTGTACTCTAACGTCACGTTCACTACGTTGGAAGAATATCCCTTGTTATGGCAGCAGAGTTATCAGCTGTTTTCAAGCTTACATATGAATTTGGAAAGAAGTGTTTAAATTGTGAAAGAAGTAGAACAAACGAAGAGGGATTTCACATGTTCATGTCGTTTCATTCTCTGTTTTTGATCATGATGCATGTACATATAAGATGTAAGCTTTCCAATATCGCCATTGGAGGAACAATAATTTTTCCAAATGAATGTTTGAATTAGTATAGTTATATTCATGTATGCCTCATTCCCAGGGCTTATGAGTAACCTCGTACGTATACCCACTGCTCATGAATGCTAATAATATAAATATGTACAGATGACAAGAATACACGTTCTTTCAATCGTCTAAAAAGAGGGGGTTTTCAAAAACAAACAAGTTTGCAAAACACAATATACCTAGTAAAATTAAGATGATTCATTGGCAAAGTTTTTTCAGGTCTGGAAAAGTCGTGGATTCTTCAAGAAGAGACAAATCTTAAACACAAATTGTAACTATGAACACCTTTTGAAATTGTTCGGTTTTTAGGTGTTAGAATGAATTAGTATAGTTATGTTGAGTGAGGTCCAACCTTTTAAAAATATTGTTAGGAATGTCATTAGTGCTGAAAGGATGAAATCTGGAAAACATGAAATCGCAATGACTTCATATTTACATCATCAGGTGTCAAATTACATCAAAACAAAGGTTATTATATCAGAAAACATATCTTCTGAATCAAGAATGGAAAAATCTGACCAAATAACCTCATCTGACATTTACTTCCAAACAGGAAGTTCAAACTCTAATGCAAAATTGCTAGGTCTTTTGATTATGAAATTGATATTTTTATGATAAAAGATGACCCACATTTTAAAATATGATTGTGACATCATCGGTGATTATTTCATTGAAACTCAAGTTCTCAAACCACCCTGTGTTTGTACCAACAAACACTTAAGCTCTAGTTTTATGCTTGTGTTTGGAGCGTTGGAAACTCACGTGAGACCTAATTATGTTGGAAGTATATGTGAATTAACGTTACATACAAGAAGATAGGCATGTACATTTAAGTTGAAAAACTGTTTTGCTAAAATTAAGTTTCAGAATAAGCAAAAATGGATGAACTTGAGAAGGACAGTGTAATAATGTCCAGTGTAGATCCATGGTTACCGTCACCTAGAGCCAGTCCAGTCATGCCAAGTGAATATTTTAGTATTACTACTACTGTCATGACTAGTGAGAGTGGAGGCAAAGTACAGGATAATGCTCTCTCCTCTTTTTTTCAACAAGGGGAAATGATGATGCAACAAAATGAACTTATGAAGTTGTTGGTTGAACGCCACATGAGGTCAGCCCTCCCTCAAAGACAAATACAATCACTCAGTGGAAACCCGCTTGATTATCATGCTTTTGTAAGGGCTTTTGAATGTTCCATCAAACCTAAGACCAACAATGATAAGGACAAACTCTATTTCTTTGAGCAGTATATCAGAGGGGAAGCAAATGCCATTGCGAAAAGCTGCATATATGGTGAGGATTCAGCACAAGTTCTCTCAAAGGCTAAACTTCTGCTGAAAAGGAAGTTTGGAGATAAGCACCGCATCATGGACAGCATGGTGTCAAAGATCTGTGGTTTGACAAACTCTGCCAATCACAGTACATCTGCAGAATGCCTCCAAGGAGTGGTACCAGTTATCTTGAGGTGACGGAGGACAGGCATACAGACAAAGACATATGCCTTTATGGACTCTGGCAGTAATGCTGTATTTTGTGTTGATGCAGTGGTGAATAGGCTAAAGGAGAAAGGAAAAGCCATCAACATACAAGTGCCAACTTTGACTGATGAGAAGGTTGTGAAGGGTCATGTTTTGAGAGACTAAGAGATTATGGACCTACAGACTCACACAGTCATCAACCTTCCAGAAGTTTATACCCAGGCACAAATACCAATGGCTGCAGAGGACATCATCATCAATGATGACTTAAAGAAATGACCATATCTACATCGTGTTGAGTTACCATCCATAGATGCTGAAGTGGGACTGTTAATTGGAATCAATATCCCAAAAGCATTAGAACCACTTGAAGTTATCAACAGTGAGAATGGTGGCCCTTTTGCTTGTCCATCAGTCCTTGGTTGGCAGGTTTATGGGTCAACAAAGAATCAAGATCAAAAGAGAGCCATCTCCCACAGAGTGAAAGTTAAGGCTAGAGATGACATTGATGAAAAGTTGGAGAAACTTTTCAACCAAGACTTCAATGAGAGACTCATAGACGATAAGCCAGAGAAATCAAAAGAAGATTTGCTTTTCACCAAGAAGGTGGAAAATTTTATCAGAGTTGTTGGTGGTCATTTTGAGATTGCGCTCCCACTCTTTGCGGTGAGATGTAACTTCAGTCAAGAGAAATCAGTTGCTTGATGCTGCGTGATTGAAATTGATGACATGAATACTTACAAGGTTTGAAGACTTTGTAGACCATCAAATGTTCCTGGTGCAATTTTAGTGATTGTGTTTCCATCCAGTGATCTTAGATAAGAAAACAGAAGCATTAAACGTTTTCATGGTATCGAACAAGTTGAAAATGTTCCTACCTAATGTTCAATCATTTTATAAAATTTACTTTACAAACGAATCTCAATAAACAAAAGTTAAGTGCATCGAGAAATAAAAGTGGAGAAAAATAAAAAGTTGGCTGTACTTTTTAGAAATATAAAATTACAAGTGAATCACGATAGGCAACACTTGCACTGCAAAAACAGGGTATTAAAAACTACACCATTGGTGTTTATATTAGGCAACTCGCACAATATAAACACTGTGGAAGAAAAAAGTTAACACCACTAGTGTTATTTTAACACCTCAGTTTTTGCAGAGTTGGTGCATTAAAAATACTTAAATTACAGTTAACTCAAAATCTAGAACAGTGTTCAGATTGTGACCAGCCTAACCACGAAACAGTGAGTACTGCATTCGAATCATGAAAACTTACAATTCGATGAGATTGTGTAGACCATCAAAAATTTGAGGTGCAAGTTTACTGATGTTGTTGTTGTTGTCCAGATATCTAAGATGGGAAAACAAAGTATGGTGAAACAAAATTGTACTGAAACATAAATAAATTGGCAATATTAAAAAATGTTGTCAGATTACAGTTCATGAAAGCATACTTTGTTAAACGCTTTCATTGAATCAAACAATCTGACAAATGATCATGTCTGAAGTTCACTAAATAAATATTGACTGCTACGAGTGGTAGAGTAAAACAAGCCTCCCGAAGTGGTCCCTGGAGCATTCTATTTTCCGGGAAAATAGAATGCTTCAGGGACCACCGAGGGAAACTAGTTTTACTGTATCATGAGTGAAAACAGTCATAATTTGTTTTATTACAACTCATACATAGATTCTGCATAATTTATTAAGAGACCTACTACACTGTACAATAAATCAAACCAATACATGACTCATTAAGTTGACAACACTTCAAAATTTATGACACATTTAGATCAATTCCATGGGCTAGTTGATTGGTTGCCATAGGCTAGTTTTTCCTCCTTTGCTTGGCGTTACAGTAAATAGCAAACAAAAAGCATGTACATTAAAGGGTAGCCTCTTTATTGGAAGTGTGCTCCTTTTTTGTCTCACTTCGCTTTTTTCCCCCAAACCCACGTCTGGTATAACTCCAGCAATGACAATACATACTATAGGAGGTAATGGTAGTTTTCACAATAGTACAGAGTTATACACAGCTGTGTTCATTGCAATGGTGTTTAACTGTAGATTATATTGAGCAATTCCAGTCAAGTATTATACAATACTAATACGTCTCCATAGATATAACATTCAAAAACAAATATTAACACTTACAACAATCGCAAGAACGAAAAGTCTTCAAAAAGACCACTTTGCAGGATGCTCATATTTCCACCCGATAACACACTGCAGATAAAATAGAAAGAAGAATGCTTTATTATACAAAGTGTGACATTAATTAATTTAAATTCAACTGCCAAGAGACATGAAACTACGTTAAAATCTTTTGCTTGTTTCGTAATGTAATTGAATTATATTTGTATTTCTGTTCATCCAAACCCCATGTACTTACATTATATTTGTTCTGTTCATGATGTCACTGATAGTTGACTGGTTCCAACCATCTATGCAAGCGACAAAGGTATAACCCTTATACATTCCACAATAACAGACATCAGGACACCGGTGATCTGCATATCCTGGATCAAGAAGAATAAAAAGGAAGTACCTTGTAAAATTCAAGATTATTTAACCTTATCAAGCCTGGGAGGTTTTTCTTGAATTTGTTTTTTATATTGGCCCATTATGACATTATGTTTAGTATGGTCACCACCTAGCAAGTCCATCCTAGTCTGGGAGACATTATGTTTAGTATGGTCACCACCTAGCAAGTCCATCCTAGTCTGGGAGACATTATGTTTAGTATGGTCACCACCTAGCAAGTCCATCCTAGTCTGGGAGACATTATGTTTAGTATGGTCACCACCTATAGCAAGTCCATCCTAGTCTGGGAGACATTATGTTTAGTATGGTCACCACCTAGCAAGTCCGTCCTAGTCTGGGAGACATTATGTTTAAGTGCATTTTTTGGACCCATCATATCGTGCATGCTCGTTTTATCACGTGGCGCAATTTACAATCGGCGGCCTTCGATTATGGAATATTTGATCAAAATCAAAATCCGAATATCCGGTTACCAAATTATTCGAAAACGACCATCCCTACTTCCCCACACTGTGATAATTTTGTATATTTCCAGAACGCTTTGCCCGATCACTGTTAAACTCTCAAACTATTCTTTAGGATTCCCCTCATATAAAAATGAACGATAATGGTGTTATTTTGAACAGGTCCAACTGAATTTACATTTTTTAGTGGTAAATACCTGTGAATGTTCAGAGTGTTTGTATAACATGCTAGGTATCAAATATTATTGGACATGAGATTGACAGAATATTATTGGAGTTCTTAAAGACTGGCTAGCCAGGTGAAGCTTTATGCTATAAGGCATCATTAGGTATTCGTGAGACAGTGCGAACACCTCTTTGAAATTGTTCCGTTTTTTTTTTTTCTTCTTCTTCTGACTCATGAAACTTATCGAACAAAAATCCATAGTTGCAAAGTTCACAGATCCTTCAAACTTGGCACATACTGTACTTGTCAATAAAGTTGCGACATATAGTTTCAGGTCAAGTTGTGATGTCATGGTGACGTCATCAGATATCAAATTACACTAAATCAAATTGTAATATTTCAAAAAGTCATATCTCATGAACCACAAAAGATATTTAAACAATCTTTGCATCATCTTACAGATCTTCCATTATGTGACATTTTGTACACAGACATGACCCAATCTGACCTCTCCTTGTCAAAACCAGAAGTTTAAGTGAAAAAATATTCTGAAGCACTTTTATAGAGTCCATGATATGGTATTTGAACATGCTTTCAGTGGACGAAATTACTATTGACATGTGACCTTTTTAAAAATGTGACTGATAACATCATCACCTGTCACAGCGCCCCCTGGCAACAGGTTTAGAAAAATAATAATTTTCTATCTGAAAAAAACATAGGAAATTTGACTTCTGTGAATAAAGTGACTAGTGACATCTTATCTTTTCAAAAATGTTTTTCAGAGCGCTCCGTAGCTGCAGTTATAAAAAGGGATTATATTCCAATCTCAAAAGCAGGGTACAAAACCGGAAGTTCAAATTCAACACATTCTAATGCAAAATTGATATATCTTTTGAATATGAAATTGATATTGTTATTCTATAAGATGATACACCTTTGCAAAATATGATATTGACATCATCGATGATAATTTGATTGAACCAGAAGTTCACACGAACATCGTGCGTTTGTTCCAACAAACACTTGAGCTCTAGTTATAGGTTTGGTTTCATGAAAATCGGCTGAAGATTACAGAAAATATGGGGAGGGGGAGATCCATTAGGGGGTTATCGACTCTTGTGACAACTCGTCCTAAAAAGAACTCAACCCATGAGACAACTTGACCTTTGTGACAAAGACACTTGTGACAACTTGACCCACAAAAAAATTGACCTACAAGACAACTCAACCCTCGAGACAACTCGACCCTCGAGACAACTCGACCCTCGTGACAACTCGACCCTTGTGACAACTCAACCTCTGTGACAACTGACTCAATCTATCATTGCTAAGTTGACCGTCGTTTTGCCTCAAATAATTCTTCAATTATCAAGAAAGAAAATAATGAATATAATGCACGTAGGCCTATTCAATGGACATGATACACTGTTTGCATGAATAAGTTCTTCAATTAATCAAGTAAACCAATCATGTAAGGGCATTTGATTTTACTGGTGAATGGATTGATGGCCGGGTTATCAACAATGACTTAATGAATTGATTTTACTGTCGAATGGATTGATGGCCGGGTTATCAACAATGACTTAATGAATTGATTGATCCTTGTCACAAAGAGTGTCTTTATTTTGTTTTAATTGTCAGTAGTAATCAACACGCATCAGCGTTAACAATGTGTCAAAAGAGAAGTCAGTTTCAAAGGACTGCCATGTTGCTATTCCGAAAATGTGTAGTATAATCATTATTTTAATGGAAAGAATGTCGTATCCGACCGCCACTTTTTAAGGGTTTTTGACATTTTTTTGCAACCACTAACCAGTTAAAAAATTATTCCATCGATTTTTGGGGGTACAGAAAGCGAAAACTATCTTTAAAATACACTTTTATGATGGATCCTATTATAGTTGCCACTGTGAATGTACAATGACCGTGTTGGTCACTAACACTAACAGAGGAGTTGACAAGATCAGACTGAGGAAGTCATCGTATACCAAAAATGCCTGATTTTTCATGAAATAGATATCCTGGAATAATTTGAAGTATATATGTCCATCATCATCCATATGTTCTCCACCTCACCAGGTAGGTAAGATTACATTATTGGTTATATTGAATGAGAAAAAGTGGCAGTCGGATATGACATTCTACCCTTTCAGCTCAATGATTCATAATTGTCGTCTTAAGTTAAGACTTATTCAAACGTGTAACTTATCCTCAATTTACCCTAAATGACGCACCTAAGGTTATATAATCAACTGGACGGTAACATACAAATGAAATTATCAGTTTGGTGTTTCAGTTTGTTTCAGTGAAGGATTCTCTTGTTAAATGCTGAATTTCAATGCATGATCATATGCGTGGACGTCTTGAGCGCCGTTTTTTGCAACGCACAGAATTGTGGTCATCAAAAAATTGATGTTGGTATAATGACTCACCCCCAAACTGTTAAAGTTGATGGGGGCACAGAAAATGTACCCAAGAAGAAAAACAATTGAATCATGCTTCATCTTATTCCAGATGGTTGTAAAATTGTTTTTAATCTTGAAAATAAAAATATTGTTCTAGATTTTTAAAATAAAATGGTATAATTTGTAGAAGCTCTCAAAACTTTTAATCAATATTCTTGAAAGGCCAATAAAATGGAAGGTGGTTAAAATTTTTGCAAAAAGTACTTTAAAACTTTGAAATGTGTAAAAATTATGTTAACATTTTGTCAAATAAAATATTTCTTTTCATAACCATGATATTAATGTTTCATTTTCTCAATAATTTTACACTGCCGACGAAATAAACACCAATGAATTAAGTAGCCTTCGTTCGCTTCTTCTACAAGGAATGTGTCCATTTTGATGATCAGTATTTCTTTAAAAAATCATTGCAAATGCAAAGCATTCATATCTTTTGGTTTCCACAGACAATAGCTCGTTGACGGCATAGAACAATAAAATCACAGATGTTCGTGAACAAAATATTTAGGTCATGTAGCCTAAATCCCTTACTATTTGTATCTAGTAAAATCAGTGGTTAAACAACTTTTTCCACTTTCACAAGCACTAACTTTCCAGTAAATCATACAATTTCACTGTAATTTTAATTTTTGTAACAAGTATGACTTAGATAAGTTTATGCAACCATTAATACGCCATAGTTTTTTAAGTTTTCCGAGAAATGCTAAGCCAAAATAAAGCAAAGGTAAAAAGTGCGTCATTTCACGAGTATGAATTACGTACATCTCCTTC
>CM055832.1:14687405-14712881 GCA_029582265.1 Zoroaster sp. YZ-2022
TGGAAAAGGATACATCTTTTGAGTGTTACTTCATTTGGTTTTTATAATCTATACAAAAAAACGTGTAGATCCATTCTTTTAATCAAAACCACTGGGCTTATTTCAAGGACTGGAAGATGGAGAAAGAACACCTACATCAATCACATCTACCCGTTTCTGTGCTTCATGTCTTTAATGGTAAGGTAATCGTCACGCGTGGTTTGGCATTATCCGTGTTTATGCTGTGATAAAATCTCTACTCAGCAAGGTGGTTGAAGAAAGTGAAAGAAAAGGACTAAGCATCAACTTCAAAACGACTGAATGTATGGTAATAAGCAAGAGAAAAGATGTTCAAAAAATGTATACTAAAGGTTGGAGACAAGACAATCAAACAAGATAGCAAGTTCACGTACTTAGGAAGTGTTATTACAGAAGATGGAAGATCCAACACAGAAATAAAGCAACAAATTGGAATAGCGAAAGACACATCCGGTCCACTGGGCAGAACTACACTCAAGCAGTTCCTCCACAGCTATGCCTAATGTATTATCTGAACTGTGTGCTTGCTCATTTTCCACTGGATCTCCTGGTTGAAAAAAAGCAATGTGTGTGTGCCTTTATGCAACACGGAAGGCTTGGGTTATGACATGACTCATATTGGAATCAAGTTTTTGTGAGGGTTTGCAAACACTGTCCAACCAAAATACCATTGTCACTATCTGCAAATCTTCCTGAAGATTCTACTACCCTGAAGTTACTTTACCATTTATGTGTAATTTACCAGGGACAATTGTCTCTTGGTTAGTAGGGATTACAACTGTCTCTGCAACTGAAATGCGTCAACACATCTAAGTGGTAATCTCTGTGATTATTGGAACTGTTACTTTCCTTAACCTAATTTTGCATTGAGTAATGTCGAAAATTTGACAACAGCTTGTCAAGAAATCCAACCCCATAATACCAGCATAGGCTATTTCTGCTACAAGGACTTTGTGACATCTGCATAATCCACCAACTCTAATCGTCAACATAGCACAACCTTCAACCTGTAAGGTACTACCTTCCACATCAACTACTGAATAATTACCAGCATTACATGTATATAGTAACTACAATAAAAACAGAATTTCGACAACACTGGATGTGCATTGATATAAAAAACTGTTCAGTGGAATGCTACCCTCCATTTGCAAGTGTTATTGTATGGGACAAGTTATTTATTATTTGGAAAAAATAAATAAATAAATTTAAAAAAATGATTTGTATAAATGTTGATTATGATGTGTCATACATAGACTAAAGTGACAATGCATAGACCTAAATATATTTCGATCGGCAAAAATGAACCACGCACTTCTAATCTAATTTGTTTGCATGCAGTGAGAAGTAACTTGAGTCAAGATAAATACTAGGCTCCATGCTGCGTGATTGATATTTATGACATGAATACTTACAATTTATTGAGATTTTGTAAAACCATCAAATGTTCCTGGTGTGTAATATCACTGATTCTGTTGTTGTACAGCCATCTAAGATGGAAAACAAAGTAGTGTTATAGTCCATTAGTTTTGTTATTTTCACCAATGTTCTTAGGCTTTTCCTGAACTCACTCTCTGAAACATTGTAGTGGTATCAGACAATCTTCACATGTATCATACTCAAGGTTCACATATTTGGGAAAATAAAATCACAATAAATATAAATAGACAACAGTTGAGTGCATTGAAATTTTAGAAAGTTTGTTGTCCTACAGGCCTCCCATTGACAAGTGTTTTTCGATCGCCAGACATGAACTTCGCACTCTTGTCAAATTTGTTGCCGAGAGATGTAACTTCAATCAAGAGAAATCAGTTGCTTGATGCTGATGACATAAATACTTACAAGGTTTGAAGACTTTGTAGACCATCAAATTATTCCTGGTGGAATTTCACTGATATTGTTGGTGTGCAGCGCTTCTTAGATGGAAAACAGAAGCATTAAAACAAATCATTAAAGCCTGTTAATATGGTCATTTCAACAATGTTCTTAGATCTAACTTCAGTCAAGAGAAATTGGTTGCTCGATGCTGCGTGATTGAAATTGACGACATGAATACTTACAAGATTTGAAGACTTTGTAGACCATTAAATGTTCCAGGTGCAATTTCACTGATTTTGTTGTCTTCCAGCCATCTTAGATTGGAAAACAAAGTAGCGTTAAAACAAAATCATTAATGCCTGTTAATATGGTTACTTTCAACAATATTCTTAGATTTCCTGAAGAAAACGTTTTCATGTTATCAAACAAATTGACAATGCTTCGGGATGCAACATATAACAGAACAGTGTCCAGATTATGGCCAGCCTAATCATGAAAACTTACAATTCAATGAGATTGTGTAGACCATCAAAAGTCCTGTTTGCAAGATTACTGATGTCGTTGTTGTACAGTAATCTAAGATGGGAAAACAAAGTATGGTGAAAAACATTGTATTGAAACATAAATCAATTGGTAATATTCAAAAACGTTTTCAGATTTCAGTTCATGAAAGCATACTTAAATCCAAGTGATTGGTCATATACATACAGAAATTATTCTGCCAGCATTATATAGTAACTACAATCAAAAATATAAAACGGAATTTCGATAGACAACACGGGATGTGCATCGATATAAAAAAAGATTCAGTGAAATGCTACCCTCCATTAACCCTTTGGGCGCCAAATTAATTTTGAAATATTTATAATATTTCATGTACTTTTTTCAAAGTCCTGTGACTTCTTAGATAGAGGAGATATGCATTTTATGTAAATACAACATTTGATGGGCATGAACCAAACATTGTTCAGAATTTTTTTAAAACCTAATTTGCATATATGACGTCATCAAGTGGCGGCCATCTTGGATTTTAAAATATTTTCAGAGAAATTCCCTTTTTTGACATATTTTATCATTATATCTTCACAATTTCAAAAATAAAATCATGAGAAAAAACAAACCAGTGTTATTTTGTTGTGTTAGATGGACAACTTTTACTAATATAACTGTGAATAAGTGGCATTTACCCTCAGAACTGACAACTGCTATTACCTATTGAGGTTCGTCAAGATGGCACCGCTTATAATGTGTAACAGTGTGGTATCTTTCAAAGCATGGAGTGACACAAAGACCAATTTGGCATTGTCTGCATCTATAATGAGTCTGTCTTCGTCCTCCTGGTCTTGAACCATCACTGCAAACTTGACAGACTGGTCTCGCCTTATCGGTGTGCTCGATCCAATGCCGCTCTGTGAGGCTTATCACCTGTGCTTGGTCGACCTGCCCTAGGTTGCTGCAATTGGTAGCCCTCCAACAAACCAGTACATATCTTATAACAGAATTCCTTCAGTTGGAGTGATTGCCTGCCTACAATTTCTCGGTAGATGATATGCGAGTTCACAATCGCTATGCTAATCAAGGCATTGATGATCCTATGGTACCATTTTGTCAACCGGTGGGGAAAGAGGTATGTTTTCATTCTCTGATCTGTGGTGTCTACCCCTCCCATATATTTGTTGTACCTATCCACACAGAAAGGCTTTTTGACAGTCCTTAGCCCAGTGGCACTATCCTTTGTCCGGATCTCCTTTTCAACACAAGAATTATTGTGAATAGTTGACAGCATGTGTAATCGCTTTGTGTCGTGCCATGCACATGACAACATTCTGTTGTTACGTAAGAACACAGGGTCATCCCCTTTACGTAGCGGCAAGTTGGCTGGCTTGAGACCTGCGGGCATTCCCCTTCGATTGACATTTACAGTTCCGCACAATCCTGTATCAGCCTCGGCCAATTCGGTAGCAAGGGCAGGACTGGTGTAGTAGCTGTCTGTATATACTTCATGCCCCTTCCCGAAATATTGACGAACAAGGTTACAGACTACACGGTGAGTGACACCTACAATTGGATTATCTTCATTTTCTTCCTTGCCAGCATAAAGTTTCCAATCTGAGGCATACCCATTTGTAGCCTCACTGAGAACAAAGGCCTTATACCCCCATTTATCAGGCTTTTTAGGGTTGTATTGTTTCAGTGAGCTGCGGCCTTTGAATGCAATTGTCTGTTCATCGAGGGAAAGTTGTTTCCCTGGTTTGTACACCTGTGAAAACTTTGGCACCAACATGTCAATTACAGGACGGATTTTATAAAGTTTGTCATGGCCAAGCTGTCCGCGTGCAATCTGGTTGTCATTATTTACAAAATGAAAAAATGACAAAATATTTTCAAATCTGTTCCTGGACATAACTTTCGAAAAACCTGGAGTTTCGATGAGCCAGAAGGTTGACCAGTAGTCCTCTATTTCATGTTTTTCTACAAGTCCCATAGTTAGATGTAACGAAAGAAATGCTTTCATTTCTTGAATTGTCACAGGCTTCCACTTTCTAAACCTTGACTGAGGGCCAAGTTCACGGTTTTCTAAAAATTGCTCTGCGTATCTGTTAGTTTCAACCACCAACAAATTGTAAAAGTCAAAATCAAGAAATAATTTGATGAAGTCTATTGGTGTAGCATCAATCATAGGCTGATTGCCAGAGTAGCCAGTATTCTGAGTAAAATCTGGCAACCAACTTACATTGTTCTCTAAATCATTCAGTTCTAACCAGTCATTTTGATCAGCGGCATTAGGCCTATCAGCTAATCTAGGACGACCACCACGTCCTCTTCGAGGGGGTCTTCCATGGCGCCTGGCCCCACAGTTACGGCCTCTTTTCGGAGGGGCAGGTGTAGACCCATGGCCATGATCAGATTCATTTTGTGCATCAAATTCAATATTACCTTCCATACTGTCACTTGCACTGTCTGCCACTTCACAATCAGCTTCAGAAACCTCCAAATCACTCCCTGAATCTTCATCAGCCATTATTCTGCTGGCAGTTTCATCAACAGTAAACCTTCTTCCACTCATCTTTACTCAGTTGCAAATTCAGACGGCCGAAAAAAATCCGATTTTTTAGCGTGAATTTACTGGAAAGTTTTCAATACAAACCTATGCTGATACACATATCAAATGAAAGCTTGACTAGTGCGCCACCTATTGGTAATGATTAGGACTATGTACTGACGATCTATTTACGTTGAGGGCGCCAATTTTGAAAGGATGTCTCAAGTCGCCGATCGGCGATGTTGGCGCCCAAAGGGTTAACAAGTGTTATTGTATCGTACAAGTTATTAGTTAAAAAAAAAAAAAAAAAAAACAAGGTGTTCGCGCTATAGCTTTAACACCTAATTAAATATAGTACAAATGTTGCCGATTACGATGTATCATACGTAGACTAAAATGACAATGCATAGACCTAAATATATTTCGCTCAGCAAAAGCTAACTACACACTTCTCACAGTCACATAATTTCCTTGCATGCAGTGAGAAGTAACTTCAGTCAAGATAAATTGTAGGCTCGATGCTGTGTGATTCAAATTTATGACATGAATACTGTAACGGCGCCCCTTGCTCTGAAATTAGGGGCCTACCGCCAGTCATGAAATGCCCATAAGAAAAGAAAGATTTACTAGCTCAAAAAAAAAAAATTACAGGAACCAACTAAAATAATTTTACAAGAAATAAAATAGGTTTAATAAAATATTCTGCATCTCGCCACAAGCAGAGATGCCAACATTCCAAATTGAAAAAGAGTAATTCGCCACGTGGCATCCGCCTCGGACCCGAAAATACCCAAATTACCCCCTTTTCAAATGTCACACTCGAGGCTTTACATTTTAAAATTACGTGTACTGTATATCACTGTGTATCATATAGATACCACTTAGTAGATTACGCCCAAATCGTAAATGTTGGCATCTCTGCACAAGTTACATTGTAGGCACCCAGGGAAAGCAATTTTCGTCAGTCAACTATAGACTACGTTATAATAAAATCATAAAATAAGCAGTAGCAGAGCTAGCCAGAATAATTGAAGAGTAAGTTGATGAGGTTACTGCACTCTAGCTACAACTGAAATTGTAGTCAAGGGTACTGAACCTTAGGACAAAAATGGGATGTTAGGTGATCGGCATGGTAAATATCGACACAAGGCAAGTAATAAAATAAAATAGTACTTACACAGCACAGTACATATGAGGAGGTGGATGGTGCAATTTAGAATAAGACAAAATACTCCCCTAACAAAATAAATAATTCCAAAATGGGGCACCTGTCCCTTGGCTAACTTGAGCCATTTTAGAGACAGAATGACAGCACCATCCACCACCGCTCACAATCATATAGTCCACACTGGACCATGCTGCCAGTAGTTTTTATAAAGGTGGCTGAAGTGTAAGCAGAAATTTCCACTCGGGGGGGTACTATTGTAGATGAAATCAGACCATGCTAACTTCGAAAAGAGCTTATTCTCCACTGGACGAGCTAGGTGGGTCAATCACAAAGGCCACATTCGAATAACAATGTAACTGATTCACTATGGCCCTCCACAGCATGCAAAAGAAAACTAAGTCAATTTGACTAGGGGTGACCAACAGAGGGCTCTACTAATAATTTCAAATTTTAAAGGAACAAACTAACATAAAAAATATGGGCCAAAATCTTTTGTTACACTGTCCTCCCCTGTAGAAAAGGTGCATCTCTGCACCTGAAAAATACAAAAACAATTTCTTGACAAAATTTCATTTTTAAGATGACGTGGAGTAGGCCAGTCATGCACTTTAGCCATCTTCTCTGGATTCGTTGACATACCTTGTGCTGATACAATATGACCAAGGTAACAGACTTCAGTTTGAAATAAAGAGCATTTCTTGGGTTTTAATTTAAGACCTGCTTCGGACAGTTTTCCAGTGGAGCCCACTTAAAACCAACTCCATCAGTCTTTCAAAGATAGGTAAAACTTGTAGCTTTGCATGGTGAGGAGGATAAGTACGACTAATTGCGGTGACACCATGTGAAATGCTCAATTGAGTAGTAATTAGTTCTGAAAAGAACTGGAGGCACAACTCGACGTTTCAATCAGTATGCTCTGATCGTCCTCAGGAGAATGCTAGGGGCATTACAAAGCCCGAAGGGCATGATATTGAAATCAAACAGGCCACTACCTGTAGTGAACGCTGTCTTTGACTTGTCCTAAGGGTAGATTTCATCCTGCCAGTAGCCACTTGCAAGATCTAACGATGAAAACCACTTGGAGCTAGCAAGAGCATCGAGACTGTCGTCTATTTGTGGCAAAGGATACACATCTTTGAGTGTTACTTCATTTAGTTTTCTATAATCTATACAAAAACGTGTAGATCCATCCTTTTAACCAACACCACTGGGCTTGCCCAAGGATTGGAAGATGGAGAAATAACACTTGCATCAATCACATCTACCCGTTGTGCTTCATGTCTTTAGTGGTAAGGTAATCGTCGTGCGTTGCTTGGCATTATCTGTGTTATGCTGTGATACAAGCTCTACTCAGCAAGGTGGTTGAAGAAAGTGAAAGAAAAGGACTAAGCATCAACTTCAAAAAGACTGAATGTATGGTAATAAGCAAGAGAAAAGATGTTCAAAAAATGTATACTAAAGGTTGGAGACAAGACAATCAAACAAGATAGCAAGTTCACGTACTTAGGAAGTGTTATTACAGAAGATGGAAGATCCAACACAGAAATAAAGCAACAAATTGGAATAGCGAAAGACACATCCGGTCAACTGGGCAGAACTACACTCAAGCAGTTCCTCCACAGCTATGCCTAATGTATTATCTGAAGTGTGTGCTTGCTCATTTTCCACTGCATCTCCTGGTTGAAACTAAGCAATGTGTGTGCCTTTATGCAACACATAAGACTTGGGTTGCACATTAAGGACTCGTATTGGAATCAAGTTTTTGTGAGGGTTTGCAAACACTCGTCCAACCAAAATACCATTGTCACTATCTGCAAATCTTCCTGAAGATTCTACTATTCCTGAAGTTACTTTACCACGCATGTGTAATTTACCAGGGACAATTGTCTCTTGGTTAGTAGGGATTACAACTGTCTCTGCAACTGAAATGCGACGTCAACACATCTAAGTGGTAATCTCTGTGATTATTGGAACTGTTACTTTCCTTAACCTAATTTTGCATTGAGGAATGTCGAAAATTTGACAACAGCTTGTCAAGAAATCCAACCCCATAATACCAGCATAGGCTATTTCTGCTACAAGGACTTTGTGACGTCTGCGTAATCCACCAACTCTCATAGTCAACATATCACAACCCTCAACCTGTAAGGTACTACCTTCCACATCAACTACTGAATAATTACCAGCATTACATGTATATAGTAACTATAATAAAAACAGAATTTCGACAACACTGGATGTGCCCTGATATAAAAAAAACTGTTCAGTGGAATGCTACCCTCCATTTGCAAGTGTTATTGTATGGGACATGTTATTTATTATTTGAAAAAAATAAATAATAAATAAATAAATTAAAAAAATAAATGATTTGTACAAATGTTGATTATGATGTGTCATACATAGACTAAAGTGACAATGCATAGACCTAAATATATTTCAATCGGCAAAAATGAACCACGCACTTCTAATCTAATTTGTTTGCATGCAGTGAGAAGTAACTTGAGTCAAGATAAATCCTAGGCTCCATGCTGCGTAATTGATATTTATGACATGAATACTTACAATTTAGTGAGATTTTGTAAACCATCAAATGTTCCTGGTGTAATATCACTGATTCTGTTGTTGTACAGCCATCTAAGATGGAAAGCAAAGTAGTGTTATAGTCCATTAATTTTGTTATTTTCACCAATGTTCTTAGGTTTTCCTGAACTTCACTCTCTGAAACATTGTAGTGGTATCAGACAATCTTAACATGTATCATACTCAAGGTTCACATATTTGGGGAAAATAAAATCACAATAAATATAAATAGACAACAGTTGAGTGCATTGAAATTTTAGAAAGTTTGTTGTCCTACAGGCCTCCCATTGACAAGTGTTTTTCGATCGCCAGACTTCGCACTCTTGTCAAATTTGTTGCCGAGAGATATAACTTTAATCAAGAGAAATCAGTTGCTTGATGCTGATGACATAAATACTTACAAGGTTTGAAGACTTTGTAGACCATCAAATATTCCTGGTGCAATTTCACTGATTTTGTTGTCATTCAGTCCTCTTAGATGGGAAAACAGAAGCATTAAAACAAAATCATTAAAGCCTGTTAATATGGTCATTTTCAACAATGTTCTTAGATCTAACTTCAGTCAAGAGAAATTGGTTGCTCAATGCTGCGTGATTGAAATTGACGACATGAATACTTACAAGGTTTGAAGACTTTGTAGACCATTAAATGTTCCAGGTGCAATTTCACTGATTTTGTTGTCTGCCAACGATCTTAAATAGGAAAACAAAGTAGCGTTAAAACAAAATCATTAATGCCTGTTAATATGGTTATTTTCAACAATATTCTTAGATTTCCTGAAGGAAACGTTTTCATGTTACCAAACAAATTGACAATGCTTCGGGATGCAACATATAACAGAACAGTGTCCAGATTATGACCAGCCTAATCATGAAAACTTACAATAGGATGAGATTGTGTAGACCATCAAAAGTCCTGTTTGCAAGATTACTGATGTCGTTGTTGTACAGTAATCTAAGATGGGAAAACAAAGTATGGTGAAAAACATTGTATTGAAACATAAATCAATTGGTAATATTTAAAAACGTTTTCGGATTTTAGTTCATGAAAGCATACTTAAATCTAAGTGATTGGCCATATACTTATAGAAATTATTCTGCCAGCATTATATATTAACTCCAATCAAAAATATAAAATGGAATTTCGATAGAAAACACTAGATGTGCATCGATATAAAAAAAGATTCAGTGAAATGCTACCCTCCATTTACAAGTGTTATTGTATGGGACAAGTTATTAGTTAAAAAAACAAAACAAAAAACAAGATGTTCGCGCTATAGCTTGAATACCTAATTAAATATAGTACAAATGTTGCCGATTACGATGTATCATACGTAGACTAAAATGACAATGCATAGACCTAAATATATTTCGCTATGCAAAAGCTAACTACACACTTCTAACGTAATTTGCTTGCATGCAGTGAGAAGTAACTTCAGTCAAGATAAATTGTAGGCTCGATGCTGTGTGATTAAAATTTATGACATGAATACTGTAACGGCGCCCCTTGCTCTGAAATTAGGGGCCTACCGCCAGTCATGAAATGCCCATTAGAAAAGAAAGATTTACTAGCTCAACAACAAAAAATTACAGGAACCAACTAAAATAATTTTACAAGAAATAAAATAGGTTTAATAAAATATTCTGCCTCTCGCCACAAGTTACATTATAGGCACCCAGGGAAAGCAATTTTCATCAGTCAACTATAGACTACATTATTAAATAAAATAAGCAGTAGCCAGTATAATTGAAGAGTAAGTTTATGAGGTTACTGCACTTTAGCTATGACTGAAACCGTAGTCAAGGGTACTGACCTTAGAACAAATATGGGATAAGTGTTAGGGGATAGGCATGGTAAATATTGACAATAAAATAAAATGGTACTTACACAGCACACTACAGACGAGGAGGTGGATGGTGCAATTTAGAATAAGACAAAATACCCCCTAATAAAATAAATAATTCCAAAACGGGGCACCTGACCCTAACACAGCATGTAGAAGAAAACTAAGTCAACTTGACTAGGGGTGACCAACAGAGGGCTCTACTAATAATTTTAAATCTTAAAGGAACAAACTAACATAACAAATATGGACAAACATTTTTTTGTTACACTGCCCTCACTTGAAGAAAAGGTGCATCTCTGCACCTGAAAAATACAAAATCAATTTGACATTTCATTTGGGCCCCCCCCAAATATATGTATACACAGCCTCCGGCATCTACGTGTACATTATGACTTCCCAGGTTTTCAAACAGTTAGAGCAGAAAAACAACATCAAATTAGCACGAGATTTGTGATCACTCTAAACAATTTAGCTGTCTTACATAAACGCAAATTAACTATTTTGAAGCATTCCACAGTCCATTGATTAAATACGACTGAAACAAGCTGTTTCTATCTCACTTTAGTGTCCATCTCATCTGGTCTGCAGCCCAAATAATGCACAGTGTTCTTATGCAGTTATATTCAATAATCATAACTGTTCAGTTTAGTTCATGTCACAAAATCTCCTGTGCATAGCCACATCAGTAGTCGTTGTCGTTGAATATGTCTTAGCGCAAACTCCACATCTTTGTGACTTGACTGACCTGCCTCCTGTAGTTCTCCCTGTTCTGATGTTGCAACTCCCTAGTTCCCAGTGAAAGTTCCAGCGATGTTTTCCTCGGATGTATTTTCCGCATGGTAGGATTCCTCCTCTACATCCGTCTCACCACCACCAGCGGTTGCTGCTGCTTCTCTGGTAAGGTATGGGTTAACATCTTGGTTGCTGGATGTTTCTCCTCCACCCCCCAGGTTCTCATCAGTAGCATCATTGCTGCCAGCCAATCCATCCATCCATCTGCTCTGTCTCACCGTTGTCAATAGCATCTCTGGTAGTAACACCCTGACTGCTGTTATCGCCCAAGACTTCTTGTGAAAAAGAGCTTGAAACACACGATTTTAGTCTATCAAAATGAACAACTTTTCTATGTCGTTTCTCCATATGTTTGATACAGTAGACTGTATCTGAAATGCGTTTGATGACTTGATAAGGGCCCTTCAAGTGTGATTGGAGTTTAGGGCTAAGCCCAATTTTATGAAGATACCTGTAAAGCCAATCTCGGTCACCTGGAGAGTACAGACTGCCCTTTAATTTGGCATTGTACAACTGTTTTTGCCTTTTTTGCTCTCCTTGAATATTTTTTCTTGCCACTTCAAAGGACTTTCACATACGGGTAAAGTAAAGTTCGGATGCATACACAAATGAACTTGTAATTTTTTTCCTTTCGGGATTACTAAACAAATCTAGTGGCAATGACAACTCTCTACCTAACATTTTATTTGGGCTAACCCCAATCGTTTCCTGCTCAATTGCTTGACACGCCATCGTGGCGTATGGAAGATGTACATCCCAATCAGACTAGTCTTCACTAACATACACACTGAGGATAGTCTGTATCATACGGTTGAACCGTTTGACAAGACCATCTGACTGGGGGTGGTAAGTTTTGTTTATTCCTAACAACTGACAAATTGACTGAAAAAGTCGGCTTTCAAAATTAGTTCCTTTGTCAGAGTGTATACTAAGTGGAACACCAAAGCAACAAATAAACTGTTCAACTAACACTTTAGCAACTGTTTGTGCTTCTTGGTTGCGTAAAGGATACACTTCTGTCCACTTAGTAAAGTAATCCATGACTACTAAAATATATCTGTTGTCATGTTTCGAATGGGGCAACCGTCCAAAAACATCTATGCCCAATCTTTTTAATGGGGCAGCAACAGCAGAAGGTTGCAGAGGGGCCTGCAACCTTGGAGCCGGAGACTTTCTTCTAACACAGGCATCACATTGACTAAACGTTCTACCTCATCACGGTAGCCAATCCAGTAGTTTTGTGCTGATTGCCAGGCCTATGACAAATATCAAAATTAAAAAACTTATGGTCTCTAACCACCTAGGAAGTTGTCCCTGGATATTTCTGAAATTGAAAAGCCACTGAAAAGAACCGTGATTGGACAAAATTAACAACGGCTAGAAGCTCACGTCTGGTGATGCTGTAACTGAGTTCTGCTTTGCTAAGCATTCAGCTCGCATACCCAGATACCTTTTCTTGACTATTCTGAATTTGTGAAAGAACCACACCTACACCATCTCCACTGGTGTCTGTGTCAAGGATAAATGGTAATGAGTAATCTGGAAAAGTCAAAATTGGTGTAGAAGTTAATTTCTCTATCAATAATGTAAAAAGCCATGTCACATTGATGTGTCCATTTAAATTTGACATCTTTCTGTGTAAGTCGGTGTAATAGTGCACAGCTGTTCAAAATGCTCTGCAGGCGACATGTGGTTTGGGTGCATGCGCGAGAATTTTGAAGGGTCATACAAAAATGCATATTCATAACGTGACCTTTAATTTTTTTTCCGTCGCGGAGTTCATTGATAAAAACGCCTGTTACATACCGAAAATTAATTTCAAATAGAATTTTTAACCAATAGGATTAGAAAGAATATGTCGTCTGCAAATACTGAACTAACATTACAGCAATATGGGTAAACGCGCGAATTTCCTTGAAGGTTTTTTGTGCACAACTCTGGCCCTTGACAAGAGCGCGCACGCTGAAAAAGGTAATATTTCAAAGCGGATTTTCTTCCTGAAGATGAATTTTCCTTGAGACATAAAAAGTATGATAGGTGAAAGAACTCTTATTTTAACTAATTATTACTTTGTTATTTGAGCAAACCCTGTAGCTAACTTTTAAACGGTGGGATTCCCCTGTGGATTTAGCGTTGTTAAACAAAAGATTTATGGGGAACCCGTTACGGTTTTTGGGATGACATCATTGTGTATGCGTGTGCATATACACACACGGATTAGATTGTGGGCATTTTCATTGTAAGGGGGGTTACATAATTTTTTAATAACGTTAGAATATAAAACAAACGGGGAATGATTTGAGTTTATAAGCCAATATGAACCAATATTTAATACATATATTCTCTTCACTCTTCCATTTTAAATTAATTTAAGGATTTTTTCCTTTCTATGCACTCCAAATCCATTATTTAAACAGCGAAGATGTAATCAATAGCAATATTTCACCTTTTTTGAATTGCTGCCCAGAGGCCGTTACTTGGGTTTGCTCAAGTATAATCACCATGAAACTGTTCTTCGTGAGTTTAACTACCCTCCTATGCTTGATTTTTCAAGAAAAAAATTCATGAAAGACGTACAATAATGTCAAAAATGGACCAATAATTAGCTTATCTCGATCTGTAAAATTTAACGGAATATGCTCAATATTTGATGCACATTGAAGACGCTTTTTACACTTCGGGTTTCGATGAATTCACCCAGAAACGTGTCATCTTGTAAAGCCATGACTGTAGATTAATGTGTGATCTTTGTTCATTGAGGTCATTTGGCATTTGCACTCACTTTGATCGTACACCTCCAGTCGACTTGCTTTGAAATTTCAAAAGACGCGACCTTGTTTAAAGTTGGTGAAACAACACCAATAGAGGGCGCTATACAGATCAGAAAAAAGGCGCATGTGCGCAAACCTCTTGTCGCTCTGCGTGCAGCGGTGAGTGGTGCAATACAGGCAAAAATTTCTCATATATCACCTATAATACGAACACAAGCCCAGAAAACATCTTTAAGATGACGTGGAGTAGGCCAGTCACATGCTTTAGCCGTCTTCTCTGGATTCGTTGACACACCTTGTGCTGATACAATGTGACCAAGGTAACAGACTTCAGTTTGAAATAAAGAGTATTTATTGGGTTTTAATTTAAGACCTGCTTCGGACAGTCGTCTAAAAACTTCACCTAAGCGGGTGACATGTTCTTCAAAGGATGGTGCAAAAATAAGAATATCATCTAAATAGACAAGACAAGTTTTCCCAGTGGAGCCATTTTTCCACTTAAAACCAACTCCAGTCTTTCCAGGGTGCTAGGGGCATTACAAAGCCCGAAGAACTGGAGGTACAACTCGACGTTTCCATCAGTATGCTCTGATCGTCCTCAGGAGAATGCTAGGGGCATTACAAAGCCCGAAGGGCATGATATTGAAATCAAACAGGCCACTACCTGTAGTGAACGCTGTCTTTGACTTGTCCTTAGGGTCGATTTCATCCTGCCAGTAGCCACTTGCAAGATCTAACGATGAAAACCACTTGGAGCTAGCAAGAGCATCGAGACTGTCGTCTATTTGTGGCAAAGGATACGCATCTTTGAGTGTTACTTCATTTAGTTTTCTATAATCTATACAAAAACGTGTAGATCCATCCTTTTTAATAAAAACCACTGGGCTTGCCCAAGGACTGGAAGATGGAGAAATAACACCTACATCAATCACATCTACCCGTTTCTGTGCTTCATGTCTTTAATGGTAAGGTAATCGTCACGCGTGGTTTGGCATTATCCGTGTTTATGCTGTGATACAAGCTCTACTCAGCAAGGTCGTTGAAGAAAGTGAAAGAAAAGGACTAAGCATCAACTTCAAAAAGACTGAATGTATGGTAATAAGCAAGAGAAAAGATGTTCAAAAAATGTATACTAAAGGTTGGAGACAAGACAATCAAACAAGATAGCAAGTTCACGTACTTAGGAAGTGTTATTACAGAAGATGGAAGATCCAACACAGAAATAAAGCAACAAATTGGAATAGCGAAAGACACATCCGGTCATTTGGGCAGAACTACGCTCAAGCAGTTCCTCCACAGCTATGCCTAATGTATTATCTGAACTGTGTGCTTGCTCATTTTCCACTGGATCTCCTGGTTGAAAAAAAGCAATGTGTGTGCCTTTATGCAACACGGAAGGCTTGGGTTGCACATTAAGGACTCATATTGGAATCAAGTTTTTGTGAGGGTTTGCAAACACTCGTCCAACCAAAATACCATTGTCACTATCTGCAAATCTTCCTGAAGATTCTACTACTCCTGAAGTTACTTTACCACGCATGTGTAATTTACCAGGGACAATTGTCTCTTGGTTAGTAGGGATTACAACTGTCTCTGCAACTGAAATGCGACGTCAACACATCTAAGTGGTAATCTCTGTGATTATTGGAACTGTTACTTTCCTTAACCTAATTTTGCATTGAGGAATGTCGAAAATTTGACAACAGCTTGTCAAGAAATCCAACCCCATAATACCAGCATATTCTATTTCTGCTACAAGGACTTTGTGACATCTGCATAATCCACCAACTCTAATCGTCAACATAGCACAACCTTCAACCTGTAAGGTACTACCTTCCACATCAACTACTGAATAATTACCAGCATTACATGTATATAGTAACTACAATAAAAACAGAATTTCGACAACACTGGATGTGCATTGATATAAAAAAAAAACTGTTCAGTGGAATGCTACCCTCCATTTGCAAGTGTTATTGTATGGGACATGTTATTTATTATTTGGAAAAAAATAAATAAATAAAAAAATTAAAAAAATAAATGATTTGTATAAATGTTGATTATGATGTGTCATACATAGACTAAAGTGACAATGCATAGACCTAAATATATTTCAATCAGCAAAAATGAACCACGCACTTCTAATCTAATTTGTTTGCATGCAGTGAGAAGTAACTTGAGTCAAGATAAATCCTAGGCTCCATGCTGCGTGATTGATATTTATGACATGAATACTTACAATTTAGTGAGATTTTGTAAACCATCAAATGTTCCTGGTGTAATATCACTGATTTTGTTGTTGTACAGCCATCTAAGATGGAAAACAAAGTAGTGTTATAGTCCATTAATTTGGTTATTTTCACCAATGTTCTTAGGTTTTCCTGAACTTCACTCTCTGAAACATTGTAGTGGTATCAGACAATCTTAACATGTATCATACTCAAGGTTCACATATTTGGGGAAAATAAAATCACAATAAATATAAATAGACAACAGTTGAGTGCATTGAAATTTTAGAAAGTTTGTTGTCCTACAGGCCTCCCATTGACAAGTGTTTTTCGATTGCCAGACATGAACTTCGCACTCTTGTCAAATTTGTTGCCGAGACATATAACTTTAATCAAGAGAAATCAGTTGCTTGATGCTGATGACATAAATACTTACAAGGTTTGAAGACTTTGTAGACCATCAAATATTCCTGGTGGAATTTCACTGATATTGTTGGTGTGCAGCACTCTTAGATGGGAAAACAGAAGCATTAAAACAAAATCATTAAAGCCTGTTAATATGGTCATTTTCAACAATGTTCTTAGATGTAACTTCAGTCAAGAGAAATTGGTTGCTCGATGCTGTGTGATTGAAATTGATGACATGAATACTTACAAGGTTTGAAGACTTTGTAGACCATTAAATGTTCCTGGTGCAATTTCACTGATTTTGTTGTCTTCCAGCGATCTTAGATAGGAAAACAAAGTAGCGTTAAAACAAAATCATTAATGCCTGTTAATATGGTTATTTTCAACAATATTCTTAGATTTCCTGAAGGAAACGTTTTCATGTTACTAAACAAATTGACAATGCTTCGGGATGCAACATATAACAGAACAGTGTCCAGATTATGACCAGCCTAATCATGAAAACTTACAATTCAATGAGATTGTGTAGACCATCAAAAGTCCTGTTTGCAAGATTACTGATGTCGTTGTTGTGCAGTAATCTAAGATGGGAAAACAAAGTATGGTGAAAAACATTGTATAGGATGAGATTGTGTAGACCATCAAAAGTCCTGGGTGCAAGTTATTGTATGGGACAAGTTATTAGTTTAAAAAAAAAACTAAAAAAAACAAGGTGTTCGCGCTTTAGCTTGAACACCTAATTAAATATAGTACAAATGTTGCCGATTACGATGTATCATACGTAGACTAAAATGACAATGCATAGACCTAAATATATTTCGCTCTGCAAAAGCTAACTACACACTTCTAACGTAATTTGCTTGCATGCAGTGAGAAGTAACTTCAGTCAAGATAAATTGTAGGCTCGATGCTGTGTGATTGATATTTATGACATGAATACTTACAATTTAGTGAGATTTTGTAGACCATCAAATGTTCCTGGTGTAATATCACTGATTTTGTTGTTGTACAGCCATCTAAGATGGAAAACAAAGTAGTGTTATAGTCCATTAATTTTGTTATTTTCACCAATGTTCTTAGGTTTTCCTGAACTTCACTCTCTGAAACATTGTAGTGGTATCAATCTTAACATGTATCATACCCAAGGTTCACATATTTGGGGAAAATAAAATCACAATAAATATAAATAAACAACAGTTGAGTGCATTGAAATTTTAGAAAGTTTGTTGTCCTACAGGCCTCCCATTGACAAGTGTTTTTCGATCGCCAGACATGAACTTCGCACTCTTGTCAAATTTGTTGCCGAGAGATGTAACTTTAATCAAGAGAAATCAGTTGCTTGATGCTGATGACATGAATACTTACAAGGTTTGAAGACTTTGTAGACCGTCAAATGTTCCTGGTGCAATTTCACTGATTTTGTTGTCACTCAGTCCTCTTAGATGGGAAAACAGAAGCATTAAGACAAAATCATTAAAGCCTATTAATATGGTCATTTTCAACAATGTTCTTAGATTTTCTTTAAGAAAACATTAGTTAGTGAAACGTTTTCATGGTATCAAACAAGTTGAAAATATTCCTGCCTAATGTTCAATCATTTTATAAAATTAAATTTACAAATGAATCTCAATAGACAACAGTTCAGTGCATCGAGAAATAAATGAGGTAAAAAAATAAAACAGTGAATCATGATAGACAACACTTGGGTGAACCAAAAATACTCAAATTACAGTTGGTCAAAATCTAACAGATCAGTATTCAGATTATGACCACCCTAACTATGTAAACAGTGGGTTCTGCCTTCGAAACATGAAAACTTACAATTCAATGAGATTGTGTAGACCATCAAATGTTCCTGGAGCAATTTCACTAATTTTGTTGTTGTACAGTTGTCTAATATGGGAAAACAAAGTATGGTGAAAAACATTGTATTGAAACATAAATCAATTGGTAATATTCAAAAATGTTTTCAGATTTCATTTCATGAAAGCATACTTAAATCTAAGTGATTGGTCAAATACTTACAGAAATTATTCTGCCAGCATTATATAGTAACCACAATCAAAACAATAAAAACGGAAATTCGATAGACAACATTGGATGTGCATCGGATTTGTGTTCTGATGGCTGAGTTGTCAGAATGTGGGTTCGATTCTCAACCGCGACCATGGTACTTGTGTCCTTGAGCAAGACACTTTACCATAATTGCTTCTCTCCACCCAGGGGTAAATGGGTACCTGTGAGGGCAGAGTTGGTTGTTGTTTGATTAGCCCTATATGCGCTGAAATGGCAGCAATTGAGCTGTATACTCCCCAGGGAGCTGAGATGATTTCAGGAATGATTTATGAGCACGATAAGCAGGGGTAATAACATAATGCGCCTTGAGCACCAGTTTGGTGGATACGTGCGCTATATAAGTCCACACTATTATTATTATTATTAAAAAAGATTCAGTGAAATGCTACTCTCGATCTACAAGTGTTATTGTATGGGACAAGTTATTAATTATTTGGAAAAAATAAATAAATAAATGAATAAAAACTAAATATATGATTTTTACAAATGTTGCTGATTACGATGTATCATACGTAGACTAAATTTACAATGCATAGACCTAAATATGAACCACGCACTTCTCATTGGCAGATCCAGGGGGGAGCTAAGGGGACTGTAGCCCCCCCCCCCCCTAAAATCGTAAAAAAAAAATTAAAAAAAATTAAAAAGGGAGAGAAAAAGAGAGAGAGAGGGAGGGAAGGGGAGAACGCACTCCCATTTCCAGTGTGCTTTGTTTTTATTGTTATTTTTGTAGTACTGAAAAATAATTGTTTTTGATTCTCAGCCCCCAAAAAATGTTCTGGATCCGCCCATGCTTCTAATCTAATTTGTTTGCATGCAGTGAGAAGTAAATTCAGTCAAGATAAATCAGATGCTCGATGCTGCATGATTCAAATTTATGACATGAATACTGCACCCCTTGCTCAAAAACAAAATGATGACAAGAACCTACCAAAATAATTTTACAAGGAAACGGATTTACCGGGATCTCAAGAAATAAAATATTCTGCCTCTCGCCACAAGTTACATTGTAGACACCCAGAGGAAAGCAATTTGTCAGTCAACTATAGACTGTGTTATAAATTCATAAAATAAGCAGCAGCAGAGTTAGACAGAATAATTGAAGAGTAAGTTTATGAGGTTACTGCACTATAAGCTACGACTGAAAAACTATTTTGCTAAAATTGTGTTTCATCAGAATAAGCAAAAATGGATGAACTTGAGCAGGACAGTGTAATGATGTCCAGTGTCGATCCATGGTTACCGGCACCTAGAGACAGTCCAGGCATGCCAAGAGAAAATTTTAGTATTACTACTACTGTCATGACTAGTGAGAGTGGAGGCAGAGTACAAGATAATGCTCTGTCCTCTTTTCTTCAACATCAAGGTGAAATGATGATGCAACAAAATGAACTTATGAAGTTCTTAGTTGAATGCCACATGAGGGTCAGCCCTACCTCAAGGACAAATACAACCATTCAGTGGAAATCTGGTTGATTATCATGCTTTTGTAAGGGCTTTCGAACATTCCATCGAATCTAAGACCAACAATGATAAGGACAAACTCTATTTCTTAGAGCAGTATATCAGAGGGGAAGCAAATGCCATTGTGAAAAGCTGCATATATGGTGAGGATTCAGCACAAGCTCTCTCAAAGGCTAAACTTCTGCTGAAAAGGAAGTTTGGAGATAAGCATCACATCATGGACAGCATGGTGTCAAAGGCAGTTGAATGGTCTCACATCAAACCAGAAGACAAAGATGAGCTTCATCGATATGCAGTATTTATCACAGAGCTGCATAACCTGGCAAAGGATCTCACAAAGGAACAAGAGATCAATCACTCTCAGAATATTAGAATGATCACATCAAATTGCATACAAGCCATAGATCAAGGAATTTGATGATGATTCCAGAAGAAAAGTGTCACTTTTTGAAGATGATGTTACTTTGGCCAACAAACAAGCACACATTGCATGTAACCCAGTCTATGGAGACATAGTTAAAGCAAGTGACAAAGGAAAATGACATAATATCAAGTCAAGCCCAAGAAGTACTAAAACACCATCAAGTAACCAGTTTCTACACAGCTGTGAGTAGTGATGATGTTGATGGGGTCAAAGGAGCTTGCATTTATTGTAGTGATTCCAGCCATTACTTGAGTGATTGTCCAGTGCTAGCAAGCAAACCATACAAAGAAAGAATAGAGTTTTGTCGCTCCAAAGGCTTGTGTTTTGCTTGTTAAAGGATCATCATCACATTTTGTGAATGATTGCAGGAAGAGGCAGAAATGTAACATATGCAGAAGGTGGCATCCAACTGTGCTACACAGAGAGTGGAAAGACAAATCTGCTCTACAAACTGACTAAGAAAAACACAGATGCTGGCAGTAATTCTCCCCATGAAGAAAGAGAGGTGGAGGACAATGTTAAATGTGGTTTGACAAACTCTGCCAATCACAGTACATCTGCAGAATGCCTCCCAGGAGTGGTACCAGTTATCTTGAGGTGACGGAGGACAGGCATACAGACAAAGACATATGCTTTTATGGACTCTGACAGTAATGCTGTATTTTGTGTTGATGCAGTGGTGAATAGGCTAAAGGAGAAAGGAAAAGCCATCAACATACAAGTGCAAACTTTGACTGACGAGAAGGTTGTGAAGGGTCATGTTTTGAGAGACTTAGAGATTATGGACCTACAGACTCACACAGTCATCAACCTTCCAGAGGTTTATACCCAGGCACAAATACCAATGGCTACAGAGGACATCATCACCAATGATGACTTAAAGAAATGACCATATCTACATCATGTTGAATTACCATCCATAGATGCTGTGGGACTGTTAATTGGAAACTGTCCCAAAAGCAGCAGAACCACTTGAAGTTATCAACAGTGAGAATGGTGGCCCTTTTGCTTGTCCATCAGTCCTTGGTTGGCAGGTTTATGGGTCAACAAACAATCAAGATCAAAAGAGAGTCATCTCCCACAGAGTGAAAGTTAAGGCCAGAGATGACATTGATGAAAAGTTGGAGAAACTTTTCAACCAAGACTTCAATGACTTCTATGAGTCATAGACGATAAGCCAGAGAAATCAAAGGATTTACTTTTCACCAAGGTGGAAAATTTTATCAGAGTTGTTGATGGGCATTTTGAGATTGCGCTCCCACTGAGACATGATGAAGTTAAGATGCCGAAGAAGAGATCACAAGCTGAGCAGAGAGCAGCCCATTTACAAAGGAAATTTCTGAGACAACCACAACTCCAGAGTGAATACACAGACTACATGGAGTCCATGTTAAGCAATGGCTATATGGAGAAAGTTTCTAAGAGAGAGACAAAGAGGGATGATGGTAGATTGTGATATCTTCCTCATCATGGCGTAATGCACCCACAGAAAAATTAAAGGTGACGTATGACTGCACAACCAACTACAAAAGATGTGTCCCTCAATAAACAGTTGTTACAGGGGCCAGACTTAACCAACAGCCTAGTTGGTGTGTTAACAAGATTTAGGCAGGACAAAGTCACCCTCATGACTGATATTGAAGACATGTTTTTCCCAAGTCCTTGTACCAAGAGAGGACAGAGACCTACTGAGGTGGCAAGATAGTGATGTGAAAGAACTATTGACAGAATACTGCATGAAAGTGCATGTTTCCGGTGCAGTTTCCTCTCCTCATGTGTGAATTATGATTTGAAGAGAACAGCAGATGACCAAGTAGAAAACTTCGGCCAAGAAATAACACACATAATTTATCGTAACTTCCACTCGTGAAAGGTTTGACTGAAGTATATAGAAGAGGAGGATTCCATCTTACCAAATGGGTGAGTAACAAAAGGAAAGTTTTAGAAAACATTCCAGAAAATGAACTAGCAAACGGTATCAAAGATTTGATCTCATCGATGATGAGAGGTTGCCCACTGAGAGAGCACTCCGCATGATGTGACTCATTGGTGACTCGCAGATAACCCCCTGATCACAAGCACGTAATTTGGGTGTTATATTTGACTCGACAATGACTTTAAAACCTCATATCTCCAACATTGTTCGTATATATCATCATTCCATATCAGAAATATTAGCCGAATAATGAAATACTTGAATAAAAGTGCTGCTGAACAAATTATACATGCGTTTGTCACATCACGGCTCGATAACGGGAATGCTCTCCTTTACGGTCTCCCGCATAATCAAATATCTCGTCTTCAGCATATACAAAACACAGCAGCTCGTGTTGTAACTTTGTCCAGAAAGTCATGCCATATCATGCCAATCTCGAAAGAACTGCACTGGCTTCCTGTTTCACAGAGAATTGTTTTTAAACTTATGCTAATTGTTCACAAATCTTTTAATAGTATTCCTCCAATTTATATTTCTGAACTGCTCAAAGTCTACAGTCCATCACACAGTCCATGTCACTCCTAAAGGAACCAACTTCAAAACGGAACTGGGGTGATAGGTCTTTTTCTGTCGCGGCTCCGAGACTCTGGAATCATCTTCCAACTAAACTCAAATCTTGTCATAGTATAACTAGATTTAAGTCGATGCTTAAAACTTATCTTATGTCACAATTTTTCAAAGATGATGTATATTTGTAATTGCATTGTAGATACATGTATCTCAGTACATTTTTTTTTCTCCTATGCTATCATTGTATATTATTTGTATTCATGTTTTGTTTTGTTTTTCTTTGTTTCTGCAATTCCTTGAGCCCAGCAGGGGTGTGGATATGTGTGCTAAAAATCTTTATTATTATTATTATTATGTGGTCCATTGAATAGGATGAGTTTGGATTCAGAATTGAGATGAAAGATAGACGACCGACAAGAAGGGGTATTTTGTCTCTAGTCAGCTCTATCTACGATCCTTTTGGATGTGTCTCTGCAGTGCTCCCAGCTAAACAGTTACTTCAAGCCATGTGTTGGTTGAAGTTGGGATGGGACAAAGAAATTCCTCTGGATCTGAGAAGGAAGTGGCATAGCTGGCAGATGGAACTACCAAGGCTAGCAGAGTAAAAGATGGAAAGATGCATGAAACCAGGAGAATTTGAGGATGAGCGAGTCAAGTCAGTCACTATTCATCACATTGCTGATGCCAGTGAGTCAGGCTATGGTACTGTTTCATATTTGATATTGTTGAATGATGTAGGAGAGATCAAGTAAATCATGAGTTGCCCCACTCAAGCAGGTGATGATTCCAAGAATGGAGCTGACAGCAGCAACAGTAGCAGTTTGAGTTGATCATATGATCAAAGGGGACCTTTAAATTGAAGTGGATAACACCTACTTTTGGACTGACAGTATGTCTGTGCTATGGTATGTCAACAGCGGAACAACACACTTTAAGACATTTGTGGCTAACAGATTAGCAGTTATCCTTGATGGCTCCAACCCAACTCAGTAGCGTCATGACCTGCCTTCTGATTGGCTCAGACCTGACGAGCCTACTCTACTCTGTGAAGTAGAAAGACCCATCACAAAGGTTTCTGATGATGTGAACGACTTGGAAGCATTAACCCCAAATCACTTGCTTCTTTTGACCATTCAACTCCCTCTGGTGACCCAGGAGACAGATATCTTAAGTTAACATAGTTAAGTGTGAAGACAAGCTATGAGCATGATATTGAAACATGGATCCCAAGTGAAAGAATTTTTGTATCATTGGTGAAAATATTGCATCTCCATTGATAGAGGTGTGAGCAAAGCGCCACCTCAGTGTTTATTTGAGCAGAAGGATTTGCACTGATTGAATCAAGGATCAGAACAGTCTGATCAGTTAATACAGATCTCCTTGTGTGAATATTACAATTTGATAATGAGGTGTGAGCCAAGCGCCACCTCTGCATTTGTCCATTAATGCAAGTACACTGTGTAATTGTGTATCATGCAGTTGGAATTCATATCTGTGGATCAAAGTCATAGCAACACCAAGCTATTCAAGGAGAATGGACTAGACCACTGACTGCATGAATCTTCAGGAGCATGGACCTATAAGCTGATTGACTGAAAGATCCAAACTAACCGCAAGATAAGCTATTTGTAATTGTGAGTCGTACACACTCTTTATGCACATTGTGTGGTTTATAAGAAGTCTTACACATGTATTTACTGTATGGTGTGCATGCTCAAAGATGAACTGATTTAGAACATGAACATCTGACAAGTTATATTGAACATCAGTAAAATGCATTTCAGTGAACTAGACAGTATTTGGTAAACTAGAATCGTCCAAGTCCATAGGATGTGATTACATATTCAGTGTGATTACATATCTCCAGAATGGCCTTCCTTAGAAATAGTCACTGTAGTTTTTGTCTTTCTTTTCTTACCACAAGGCGGTACAAATATGAAAGATACTTTGCTGTGATTACCTAAGTTTTTAAGTGAAAATTGGAGACGAAAGTTTTCCTCATTATGTGTGTACATGACCTTATGTACCTAAGACTATTGGATAAACTTTCATGTATTTAAAGAATGTCTACAAATTTCTACATGTAAGTGTGTTCTCAGTTCTTTATGTTTCACAGCTCATGAAGTTTCATAAAGTGAAATTTACATTGTATAAGGTGCAGTATATATTTGGAATATGAGGAGATACGATAAAAAGGTGTTGTTTTAAATGTATAGTTGTGATTACACAAAATTTCATCAATGTCCAGAAAGTACAAGTAGAAAATCATGCACAGGTTAATTCTTTTTTTTTACCTGGTCTTATTCTGGGAAATGGGGTTTTTTTTTGTTTTTA
>CM055832.1:14713381-14749186 GCA_029582265.1 Zoroaster sp. YZ-2022
CTGAACACTGTTTGTTAGATTTGGTCAACTGTAATTTGAGTATTTTTGAGTAACGCAAATGTTGTCTATTATGATTCACTTGTAATTTTAAATTTCTAAAAAGTACCAGCAAACTTCTTATTTTACTATTTTTTCCCCACTTTTTCTGGATGCACTTTTAACTGTTGTCTGTTGAGATTCATTTGTAAAGTTAATTATAGAATACAGAATATTTCAACTGTTGATACTATTAAAACGCTTCAATTAACTAACGCTTTCTTTAAAGAAAATCTAAGAATACGTTGAAAATGACCATATTAACATGCTTTTAATGATTTTGTTTTAATGCTTTTTTTCCATCTAAGAACACTGACTGACAAACAAAATCAGTGAAATTGCACTAGAATATTTAATGGTCTACAAAGTCTTCAAATCTTTGTAAGTATTCATAACACTCAATCACATTGCAGCATCGAAAGCCCACGACTTATCTTTTGACTAAAGTTATTTCACTGCATACAAACAAATTAAAAGTAGTTTATTTCCGCTTAATATATTTAGGTTCATGCATTGTCAAAGGTCAGAAAGCTTCAAACATTTGTGAAAAAAATAACAAATTAATGGACTTTAACACTTTGTTTTCCATCTTAGATGCATGTCCAAACAAAATCAGTGATATTACACCAGGAGCATTTTATGGTTCACAAATTCAATAAATTGTAAGTATTCGTATTATAACGTCAATTATGCGGAGCCCACGCATTATTCGGCTGAATATTTCACCGCATGTAAACAAATTAGGACTAGAAGTATAGTTCATTTGCTGATCAAAATATATTTACGCTCTTATGCATTGTCACTTTAGTCTATGTAAGACATCATAATCAACATTTTGTACAAATCATTTAATTTTGTTTTGTTTATTTTCAACAATAACAACATGTCCCATACAATAACACTTAAAATAGAGGGTAGTATTCAATTTGAACCGCTTTTTTATATCAATGCACATCCAGTAAGGTCTCAAAATTCGCGATTGTAGTTACTATATAATGTTGGTAATTATTCAGCAGTTGATGAGGAAGGTAGTACTACAGGTTGAGGGTTGTGCTATGTTGACTATTAGAGTTGGTGGATTACGCACGTCATACAAAGTCCTTGTAGCAGAAATAGCCTATGCTGGTATTTTAAGTTGGATTTCTGACAAGTTGTGGTCACCTTTTCGAGACCTCAATGCAAAATTAGGGTTTGGAAAGTAACAGTTCAATAATCACAGAGATTACCACTTAAATGTGTTGTCGCATTTCAGCTGCAGAGACAAATAACTTATGTGAACTTGCTATCTTGTTTTGATTGTCTTGTTCCAACCTTAGCATACATTTTTGAACATCTTTCTTACTTATTACTACACATTCAGTCTTTTTGGCATTTGATGTTTAGTCATTTTCACTCTTCAACCAATTTTGTTGAGTGGAGCTTGTATCACAGCATAACACAGATAATGCCAAACCCAGCATGACGATTACCTACCAACAAAGACATGAACCACAGAAACAGGTAGATGTGATTGATGCAGGTTATTTCTCCATCTTCCAAATCCTGGGCAAGCCCAGTGTTGGTTAAAAAGAAAGATGGATCTACATGTTTTTGTATAGAAAACTATATAGAAAACTAAATGAAGTAACACTCAAAGATGCTTATCCATTGCCACTTAATAAACGACAGTCTCGATGTTTCAGCTCCAAGTGATTTTCATCGTTAGATCTTGGTAAGGGTTACCGGCAGGTTGAATTCAAACTTAGGACAGTCAAGATGATGCTCACTATGGTAGTGGCCTGTTTGATTAATATCATGCCCTTCGGCCGAATGCCCTCGCACCTTGGAAAGACTGGATGGAGCTGGTTTTGGCGGCCCACTTTGAAAACTTGTTCTATTCATTTAGATGATATTCTTATTTTTGCACCATCCTTTTGAAGAACATGTCACCGCTAGGTGAAGTTTTTTAGACTTATCGTCTGAAGCAGGCTTTAAATTAAAACCCAAGAAATGCTCTTTTATTTCAAAACTGAAGTCTGTTACCTGGTCACATTGTATCAGCACAATGTGTGTTACGAATCCAGAGAAGACGGCAAGTGTGTGACTGGCCTACTCTACGTCATCTTAATGATGTTAGAAGTTTTCACAGTTCAGACATAGGTATTTTATAAAACATTTGGTTGTATTGCTGCACAATTACAACTACACAGAAAGATGTCAAATTTAAATGGACACATCATGTGACATGGATTTTACATTGCTGAAAGAGAAAATTAACTTACAATCAATTTTGACTTTTCCAGATTTCTCATTACCATTTATCCTTGACACAGACGCCAGTGGAGATGCTGTAGGTGTAGTTTTTTTCCACAAATTCAGAATAGTCAAGAAAAAGGTATCTGCATGCGAATGAAGCTTAGCAAAGAACCCCGTTACAGTATCACCAGACGGAGCTTTCTCACCAGTTGTTCATTTTGTCCGGATCACGGTTCTTTTTCAAGTATGTGAATTTTAGAAATATCCAGGGACAACTGCTAGGTGGTTAGAGACACTAAGTTCTTTTTGATTTTTATATTTATTGTAAACCACACAATTGTATAAAGAGGACAACGACTCACAATTGCAATGGTTTATCTTATGCTAGTTTGGATCTTTTCACCAATCAACTTATAGGTCCATGTTCTGAAGATTTATGCAGTCAGTGGTTCAGTCCATTTCTCCTCCTTGAATTGTTTGGTGTTCCTATGACTTGATCCACAGATATGAATTCCAACTGCACGGTACACAATTACATCTGTACTTCTGCATAACGCACAAATGCAGAGGCTATCGTGAATTGCCTCACACTCATTATCAAATTGCAATATTCACACAAGGAGATTCATTAAAACTGATCAGACTGATCCTGATTCAATCACTGAAACGGCACTCAGCAAAACAAACACATGGAATGGAATGCACATTTTCACCAATGATACAAAAATCAAATGTTCTCTTTCACTTGGGATCCATGTTTCAATATCATGCTCATAGCTTGTCTTCACACTTAACCATCTGCTTCCATTAAAGACAAATTGAGATTGGTCTCGCAAACATTCACGCTGGTTTTCACCCCGACACGCCGACAATACCATCCTGTGGCATCGCACTAATTTCTCACTAAGTGGCCAGGAATCCTTTGGCATAGATGCATCTACTAACAACACCAAATCTCCCACCTGATATTCTTACATAGACGACTCCACTTCTGTCACCCCAGCTGTGGTGTAAGTATTCCTTTCACCTATCTCCACCGTGAACACGCTCATGTAGGGTACTGGACTTAGCCATCTCCGCCTGGGCATAGAGATATCTGTCTCCCAAGACCACCGAGTGATTCTTAATTGTTGACCCGTGCACAAGTGATTTGGGGTCAATGCCTTAAGTCAGCTCATACCATCAGAAACCTCGTGATAGGTTTACTGTTGATGATACTTTCTACTCCACAGAATAGAATTATGCAAACTCCCATCAGACAACAAGTGTTTTTTTCATGCCTCATTAGGAAGAGCACTTTTCTCACAGTTCTATCTGCCTTCTCCCATATGCCACCATGGTGGGACCCTCACAGGTGGGTTGAAGACCACTGATGCCCTTTGCAACAAGCATTGTTTAAGGCTTCATCTCAACCTTCATCTCCTTCTTGTTGCTTTCTTTCTTCTGCACCCACAAGAGGCATTACGTTTCATTGTTCGACCTCATCTTTAAACATTTCCTTTGCAAGCAATGAATCGTGAAAATTTATCAATACATGAACCGTCAGAGAGTCAGCTTCTCAATGTGTACTCACCATGAAGCAAGACAGGTGATAACTGACATCACATACTTAACTCTTTACTTGGCACAAAAATAGTCCATTCCTACTTGGTGAAGGAGGTTTGCTGTCTGAGCCTATCAGAAGGCAGGTCAGCCATCTTCATTCATTTACTGTCCTTTTTCTATGTCACACATATTCCAACTATCTGCCTAACTGCTGAGTTGATACTGCACCAGAATCTTGTTGGTGTTCCATTGTTTGCCCATTCTATGAACATTTAAAAAGCAGCACATCAATCAGAGGATAATGATGTTTAGCATCATCTGGTAGCGAGGTTTCAGCCAATCTTGCTCCTACTTGTAACATAGGCCATCCTTGAGAACTGGGTCCACCGGATAATCATTTTCCTGACACCTTGGGAATTTGATTGTTTATTCCCACCCACCGCTTAATTTTGGACTTCTAGCATTCTAATTTCATCTGCATGTTGTACTTGCACATGTTGGTACCCTTTCAGTTTGCTGTTCTTCAGAGGTAGCGCACCTTGTAAATCTTTGTGGGATTGTATGTATCGGCGCTCACCTTCATCCAACTTCCAGTCTTAACATCCAGCAACTCGCCTTTCTTCAGCTCGAACCAGTCTGTTAATGCTGAATTACTTATTTTATACTTCTGGTGTCATTTGGCTTAAGGGATATTTGCAAGAACAAATACTTTTACTTGGATCTTGTAGTACAATAAACTAACAAAGTTCTCTGGTCTTTGAGGCCATTTATCTTCCTGCTAAAGTGAACTGGGGCCATCCTCTTCCACTTCTTTCATCTGAAGAAACTGTTCAACTTTTCTCCTCTCGAGCAAACATCAGCAGTGATTGTCAACCAACGTGACGCCACTGGAGTTGCTTATCACCACGATAATCACAATCTGTTAGCCACAAATGCCTTATAGTGCATGTTGTCTCCACTGTTGACATACCAGACATACTGTCCAAAGTAGGTGTTATCCCTTTGATCATATGATCAACTCGAACTGCTGCTATTGCTGTCATCTCTATTCTGGAATAGTCACCTGCTTGATTGGGGCCACTTGTGATTTACTCATTAAAATGAGCACTTGATCCTTCTACACGATAAACCAATCTCAAATGCAACAGTGCCTGACTCACTGGCACAGGGCTTCAAGATATCGATTTCTTTTCATCCACCTATATATCGTCAAATATATCACATGCTCCATCTACGAAAGTGCAAATATATGGGGCGGTTTTCACACCAACCAGAAAACAATGGCACAGCTAATACGAAATGAGAATGTAACCAGACAATTGTTTTCAGTTTGTGACATGTTCAAATCATCAATGTTTCAAAATAGGAACTTACCATGAGTGTTTGGTAACTTGAAAGATATATCAGTTACTCTAACAATCATTTAACTGTTTTTAACACTTTTACAATCCGCCATCTTTGAAACTAAGCGTGAATCCTGACTGGCTAAAATTGCTTATGTTTGGTCAGAACCATGATGTCATCGCAGCACAACTGAACTTGCGAAACACTTAACCATTGACCAAAGCCCAAACATACTTGGTTACGTCGCAAAACGCACCTACTGGCAAATTGTTTGCATACACCGCGGACGCTACCGCGCCGCGGCGCCCCAATCAAATCATCAGCCCGAGTTCACGTGATTCGTGTTCACGCGGATCAAGTCACAGTATAAACACGTGACTAGGTTTATTCCTGCATATAGTGTCCTAATCCTCAACTTTGATCGTAGCCGCCGCCGATCCATGCTTTGATTCAATTCATGACAATGTCGATTTTAATGTAATGCCTATATTCCATATTTAAAATATGTATGATATAATGTATCGCCTGTGGTGCGCCAGCCAGACACAGACCACCACGGATAGACAGTGAGACGCAAACATTGTCTGTTCACATTGACTCATAATCTATCTAATCCCCAACACTTAATCAGTCTGAATAGATTTCATGAGTGGGGTGGATTATTAAACAACACCCTGTCAGGCGACTTTGTGATCTGACAGTCAGCCATACTATAGTTGTCGATTTGTTTCTCACTAAAGCTGAAGTTTTTCCATGGAATTTTGGACCCAACTGACAATCGAGGATTTTGTTTAATCGTGATATATTTTTTCACGACACTTGTTTCTCATTGCGACATATTTTTTCATCGCGATCTGACAATATTCATGATTTAAAAGTTCTCGACAGAATGAGCAGACATTGCAGACATTATGAATTAATTGAGTAGTACTAGTTCTGAAGAATCAGCCACAACTCTGCTCGGTCAGCATGCCTGATCGCCCTCGGAGAATCTTGCGACCTATCGAGTGACCCATCAGAGCATACCGATCAGAGCATACTGATCAGAGCATACTGACTCAAACGCCGAGTTGTAATTTCAGTTCTTTTCAGAACCACTCACCACTCAATTGGAGATTCCACATGGTGTCACCGCAATAGTCTCACTTATCATCCTCAACTACAAAGCTACAAGTTTTACCTATCAGAATCGAAGTTAAAAAATATCGCGATATTCGATATTATTGTGTCATCGCCTCAAGCCTACACTGGCATCAGCAAAGTGATGAACGGTGACTGAATTGTCGTTTATCCTCAAATTCTTCTGCCTTCATGCATCTTGAAATCTGCTAGCCTTGTAGTTCCATCTGCCAAGCTATGCCACATCCTTCTCAGATCCAGAGGAGTTTCTTTGTCACATCCCAACTTCAACCAACACAGGCTTGAAGTAATTACTAGCTGGGAGCACTGCTGGAGACACATCCAAAAAGGATCGAGATAGAGCTGACTATAGACAAAATATCTTCTTGTCGGTGGTCTATCTTTCATCTCAATTCTGAATCCAAACTCATCCTTTTTCAATGGACCACATCATGCCGCTTCATGGGCAAATCTTCATCATTGATGTTCAAATGTTTGACTTTGTTGTTCATTTTCTGAATGTTTTCAAACATTTCCTTTGGTTGCTCACCCACCGGTAAGATGGAATCCCCTTCTATATACTTAACAAACCTTTCAACAGTAGAAGATATAAATTATGTGCAAGCATTTCTGGTCCAGGTTTTCTGTTGGTCATTCGTTGTTCCCTTCAGAGCTGCACTGCACATGGAGAGGAAACTGCACCTCATGTGGTATTTTTCAATGGTTCCTTCACACGCTTACCTTGCCACCAAAACAGCCCTGTAGGTCTCTGTCCTCTTGGCACAAGGACTTGGGAAAAAACATGCCTTCAATAGTCAGCAATGTGGGCAACCTGTTCCTGTTTTAAATCTTGTTAACACCCCAACTAGGATGTTGGTTAAGTCTGGCCCTGTAATAACTGTTTATTGAGGAGACACCTTGTAGTTGGCTGCTGTCACACCGCCCTTTGGATTTGTTTTTCAGGGTGACACACCATGAGGAAGACATTGCTAAATTCACCATCATCCTCTTGTCTCCTTTTAGAAATTTTCCATAGCCCATGCTAACATGGACTCCATGGTCTGTGTATTCACTCTGGAGTTGTTGCAGAAATTTCCTTTGTAAATGGGCATGTTTCTCTGCTCTAATGCTTGGGATCTTAACTTCATCATGTCTCAGTGGGAGCGTTAATTTCGCACGTCTATCAACAACTTGATAGAATTTTCCACCTTCTTGGTGAAAGCAAATCTTCTTTTTGATTTCTCTGGCTTATCACAATGAGTCTCTCATTGTCTTGGTTGAAAAAGCTTCTCCAACTTTTCATCACGTCATTTTGGCCCTAACCAGTTCGCCGAAAAAGTTTTTCTGGGCCCTGTGGGGTTTTCCCATCAATACGCTAATGGAAGCTCACAGCGGTGGCTGCACTTCCGAGCATGCACATGGCTGAACCGAGCATGCATACAAATATTCTGGAGTTTCCTGTATATGAGCCGAGACGCCCGATCCGTGGTGCAAAAAAAATTGCATGTATACACGCCTCCGGGACGCGAACTGGTTAACTTCTCACTCTGTGGGAGATGACTCTTTGATCTTTGGATTCTTGTGGACCCATAAACCCACAACCAAGGACTGATGGACAGCCAAAGGGCCACCATTCTACCGTTGATAACTTCAAGTGTTCTGCTGCTTGACATTGTTTGCAATTGCAGTCCCACTTCAGCATCTGGATGAACTCACAACACAATGTAGATATGCTTTTAAGTCATCACAGTGATGATGTCTCTGTAGCCATTGGTATTTGTGCCTGGTATAAATCTGGAAGGTTGATGATTGTGAGTCTGTAGGTCCATAATCTCTATGTTCTCAAACATGACCACAACCTGACTTGATCATTCTTATATTCTGAGAGTGATTGATCTCTTGTTCCATTGTGAGATCATTTGCCAGGTTATGCAGCTCTGTGATAAATACTGTATATCGATGAAGCCTCATCTTTGTCTTCTGGTTTGATGTCAGACCATTCAACTGCTCTTTGACACTATAAGCGGTCTGTGATGCGGGTACTTATCTCTAAACATCCTTTTCACAGAAGTATTTTGAGAAAGTTTGTTGAATCCTCACCATATATGCAGCTTTTACAATGGCATTTGCTTCCTCTGGTATACTTCTCTGAGAACAGAGTTTGTCCATTGTTGGAACGCTCGAAGCCCTTACAAAGTACAGTACCGAATACTGATTTTTTTTCATTTTTTAATTTCTGATGCACGTTTCTGAGATTCATTTTGTAAAGTTAATTTTATAAAATGATTGAACATTAGGTGGAATACCAACTTGTTGGATACCATGAAAACATTTTTACTAACTAACGCTTTTTAAAGAAAATCTATGAACATTGTTGTTCGACTATACACAGGCTTTTAAATTTTGTTTTAATGCTTCTGTTTTCCCATCTAAGAGTGCTGCACACCAACAATATCAGTGAATAAAACGAACATTAATGGTCTACAAAGTCTTCAAACCTTGTAAGTATTCATGTCATCATTTCAATCACGAGCATCGAGCAACCAATTCTCTTGATTGAAGTTGCATTCTCGGCAACAATTCTGGGTATGCCGCCTTTTTCGGACCGGCGCTGGTCGCCAATAGGCTGCCATCGAGCTACAACGTCTAATTGTGCTGGAAACAAACACCCACTGCACTAAAAATCCAGCCATTTAATTCCTCGAAATGTCAATGAGTAGCAGTTATTTGGGTGTTCGAACTTAGTTTCATTGAGAAAAAAAAATATTAATGGCTAGAAATCTTTTCAGATTTTTTCACAAAAATAACCCGCACGGGGACCGGGAGAAAAATAAATATTCCCCGACAAATAACTGGCTAACACTACTTGTTTTCCATCTTAGATGGCTGCACAACAACAGAATCAGTGATATTACACCAGGAATATTTGATGGTCTGCTAAATCTCAATAACTGTAAGTATTCATTTCATAAATATCAATCACGCAGCATGGAGCCTACGACTATCTTTGAATGAAGTTACTTCTCACTCGCATGTAAACAAATTAGATTAGAAGCGTAGTTCATTTTGCCAATCAAAATATATTTAGGTCTATGCATTGTCACTTTAGTCTATGTATGTTACATCATAATCAACATTTGTAATAAACCATTTATTTATTTAAAAAGATTGGGCATAGATGTTTTTGGACGGTTGTCTTCATCTAAAACATGACAACAGATATTTTAATAGTCATGATTACTTTACTATGGACAGAAGTGTATCCTTTTGACGCAACCAAGAAGCACAAACAGTTACAAAGTGTTAGTTGAACAGTTTATTTGTTGCTTTGGTGTTCACCATACACCTACGCGAGAACTAATTTTAAAGCTGACTTTTTCAGTCAATTTGTCGTTTTTAGAATAAACAAAACTCGTATGACTCTTTATCACCCCAGTCAGATGGTCTTGTCTAATACCCCAGTCAGATGGTCTTGTCTTTACCACCCCCAGTCAGATGGTCTCTTTGTTTTACCACCCCCAGTCAGATGGTCTTGTCTTACCACCCCCAGTCAGATGGTCTTTGTTCTTTACCATCCCCAGTCAGATGGTCTGTTTTTACAACCCCAGTCAGATGGTCTTGTCGATTGTTCAACCGCATTTATACAGACCATCCTCAGTATGTATGTTAGTGAAGACCAGTCTTTACTGGGATGTACATTTTCCATACGCCATGATGGCGACGAAAGCAATGAGCAGGAAACGATCAGTTAGCCCAAATAAAATGTTTGAAGAGAGTTGTCAGTGCCATTAGATTTATTAGTTAGTCATCCCGAAGTGAGAGAGTATGTCCAGATGAGTATGCATCTGAACTTTACTCCTGTATGTGAAAGTCCTTTGAAGTGGCAAGAAAATATTCAAGGAGAGCAAAAAAGGCAGTAGTTGTACAATGCCAACAACGGGCAGTCTGTACTCTCCAGGTGACTGAGTTTGGCTTTACAGGTATTCTTCGTAAATTGGCTGGCCCCAAACTCACAATTAGAAGGCCTTATCAAGTCATCAAAATCCATTTCAGATACACTCTACTGTATCAAACATATGGAGAAACAGAAAAGTTGTCCATTTCGATAGACTAAAATCGTGTCAAGCTCTTTTTTCACAAGAAGTCTAATATAACAGAAGCTGGGGTAGCATACCAGAGATGCTATTGACAACGGTGTGAGACAGAGAAGATGGATGGATTGGTTGGCAGCAATGATGCTATTGATGAGAACCCAACAGGAGAAACGTCCATAACCAAGATGTTAACCCATACCTCCCAGAGAAGCAGGAGCAGCGTGTTGGTGTGGTGAGACTTGATGAGAGAGGAATCCTTACTAAAGGAAAAATAAGACCAACAGGAGTAGCAACATCAGAACAGGAGAACTACAGGAGGGCAGGTCAGTCAAGTCAACAGATGTGAGTTTATACAACACATATTCAACGACAACAACTACCAATGTGGTTACGTTATTAAGGAGATTTTGTGACATAAAACTAAAATGAACAGTTGTGATTATTGAATATAACTGCATAAGAACACGCCTTATTGGGCTGCAGACCAGATGAATGGACACATCAAGCAACCCGATTTCTCTTGACTGAAGTTACAACTCGCAACAAATTTATGCTAAATTATGTTTGACGATAGAAAATACTACAATGGATTTGGGAGGATCTATAAACTTTAAAAATTTCGATGCACTCAACTGTTGTCTTTTGTTTATTGTACTTTATTTTTCCCAAATATGAACTTTGGTGTACATGTTCATTCCTTCTGGTGGCGTAACGCGACCACGTGATACCAGGCCTGGCCAATAGTGAAATTTACTATTTGATTAATCGTGGGCTAAGATTTTCACCTAATAATCGACTATTCACTTAATAGTGTGCGTTTTGATAGTAATTTCTGGCCCATTACAAGCTTCCTAAGGACAATAGACAAATACATACATTGAGTGGAACAGAAAATCCATGGTCAGCTAGGTTATGAGTTATTACTTTGGCAGGAAACTTTCAGCTCAGCACATGCTATATATTCAAGCCGCATGGTTATGTACCATGTGGGCCAGTATATGTACATGTATTTTTTTAGATGAATGCCTGAGAGCTGCAGACTGTGTGTGCATTGCGCACAAGGCTGTAACCAGTGATCCCATCACATACCCATTTCGCATCGCCACACTGGATGATTTACATACTGTTATCTTATTATTTTCTCATTGGCATTCTCGGCCATGTTCCGCAGGAAAATTCGATTCTCACCAATCCAAATTGAGAATCGGAACTGCTAAGTTCCACTTTTTTAAAGAACCGGTATCATGAAGAGTCGTTCTGGAACCGGTCCTTCAAATAGCTGGTTCCTGAGCCGAGTCTCAGAGCCGGGCCAGTCAGCCCAGCAAAATACCTCCCACTTGAGGACCAAATCCCAGCCCCAATTGAAATACGCAGTTAGTTGTCTGAGCTCCAATCTCCCAGAGCCGAGAACTGCCCAGTCAAAATACCCGGATTCTCTTTGAAGAGTGACCGACAAACGCACTTCAGACCGCAGCAACTTGTGAAGGCGCCACACACAAACTGATGCAAACCGCAAATTGTGTGTTAGTAGTATCACAGCGTCACTGAGTTGTTTATAAATTCGGCCCCATGTTGCTAGTGTTCTTTATGTGTACTTACAACACGGCTTGGACGGTAGTAATAGTATTTTGTAGGTGGGTGTACTGCTAATTGCTCCAACCCCCATTTATAAATTGGCCTAATAAATATGATACTTTGCCAGGAGATGTTGTTAAAAATGTTGACAATATACCAGAAGGGAATGATCACAGGCCCCTGCATTATGGATAATCTTGTGACCTAATTAGTCATGTTGCTAGTGTTCTTACGTACTTTCAACAGGCACGGATGGTACGGTACCTGTGTGCAGGTGGTACAATTAAGCTAATTGTTCTCACAATGATTGCTCCAACTCTTGAAGCATGTGCAGCCATGGCATGTACATGTACATAACGCTTGTAACGTTGTTTGCTAACGTAGATAATGGAAACAAATCTCTTTATTTAGCTTAACGTTTCCTCAAAGTTTCTTGAAACATATTTTAAATTAAACAAAATTATCATCACTGAATTTGCGGTTGAAAATTGAAACACCTTCGTATCAGAGGACACAAACGAAGTTTGAATAGACCAGATGTTTTATTATTTTCTGTAACTTTTATGTTTTTGTTTTGAATCTTTGAACTCGGACAAGTTTTTGGAACCGGGATCGTTCCAGAAATGGAACTGTCTAAGTTTACCTTTGGCATCATGAATATGTTCATTATGTTGTATTTCATGATTATTAAAATATGGTTCATTGTGGTTCTCCGAGTTCGCCTTTGGAAAAAGAAGCACTTTCTATTGGGTCTGGGAAAGGAATTGTGACCGCTGACGTTCCTTTGCAACAAGGCATTGTTTAGTTGGGCTTTTATTCCAACCTTCTATCTCCTTTTCTGAGTTCCTTTTCTGCACCTTGTCACAAGATTGGTTCCATTGTTCGACCTCATCTTTAACATTTCCTCTATGGCGCAACGAAGCATCATGTTGTAGGCCTATCAATACATGAATCTGTGTCCAGAGAGTCGGCGTTTCAATGTGTTCTTCCGTGAAGCAAGACAGGCAAAGATAACTCAATACTGCCAGATACTTTGACCCTTTACTCAAGTGGGCCAAATAGTCCATTCTCCTTAATCTGGTGAACGAGGTTAGCCATCTTCACCTATTACCTGGACTGATGTTTTCTGTATGTCACATTATTTTCCAACTATCCGCCTAACTGCTGAGTGTACCTTGGTATCCAGTACTTGTAGAAAGCTTAGAAGCATTACGGTTCCTTCCGCTATGCCCAGACATCTCGTGAATAAGTATGTTTCAAAATCAAAAGTTGAAACATGACTAACTTTAGGAGGATAATGAGATGTTTACATCTGGTAACAGGCTCTGCTCAATCTTCCTCCTCACTCGTAACAGGCCATCTTTGAGAACTGGGTCCACTCTGTAGATGGAAAATGGTTTTCCTGACAGCCGGAATTTGATTGCCTACTCCTAACTCAATTGTCTTTGACTTCTAGCACAGTCTAATTTCATCTGCATATGTTGTAAAATCTTTTCTCTGTTATTCACAGTTCTTCCAGAGCAAGCGCGCTCTGCAAATCTCGTGATTTGTGCGACTTGTGCTTCAATTTCTATCCATCTTCCAAATCTTAACATTCAGCAACTGCATTCTTCAGCCTGAACTAGTCTGAGTAATGTTGAATTACTTGGTTTGCTTATCTCTGTGTCATTTGGCTGTTGATATTTGCAGGGTTATCAACTCTTTTTACTTCTGGATCTTGTGGCATCAAAGTAACTAAGTTCTGTCTTGAGAGCCATTATCTTCCTGCTGAAATAAGAACCTGGGCCATCCTTCCACTTCTTTTCAGCTGAAGAAACTGTTTTCTGAGAGGAAACTACACCGAATATGCACTTTCATGCAGTAGTTCGTCAATGGTTCATCATCACCATCTTGCCACCAAAACAGCCTCATTAGGTCTCTGTCCTCTTGGCACAAGGATTCTGGGAAAAACATGTTCATTATCAGCCATGAGGGCAACCTTGTCCTGCCTAAATTTTAGCAACACACCAATTCAGGTTGTTGTTAAGCCTTGAGGGTACACCTTTGTAGTTGTCAGCAGTCACATACCACCCTGATTTGTTTTTTTCTGTGGTTGCATTACAATTCATGACAGAGGAAGATATCACAATCTACCATCATCTTTGCCTCTCCTTTAGAAACTTCTCCATATAGCCCATAAGCTACCATGGTCTTATGTAGTCTATGTATTCACTCTGAGTTGTGGCTGTCTCAGATATTTTCGAAATGGCTGCTCTGGGCTCTGCTTTGTGGTCTCTTCATCGCATCTTTAACTTCATCACATCTCGAGGGAGTAAAATCAAAATGCCCATCAACAACTTCTGATAAAATTTTCCAATCTTTATTGGTGAAAAGTAAATATTTAAATTTTCTTGGCTTATCGCCTTTGGACTCATAGAAGTCATTGAAGTCTTGGTTAAGTTTCTCCAACTTTTCAACACATCATCTCTGGCCTTAACTTTCACTCTGTGGGAGATGACCTCTTTTGATCTTTGACTTTGTTGGACCCATAAACCCAAGCCAAACCCATGGATCATATGCGCCACCATTCTTACTGTTATTAACTTCAAGCGGTTCTGCTGCTTTTGGGACACGATGGAGAAGCCATTTCTTTAAGTCATTATGATGATGTCTCTGCAGCCAGGTAGCTTGTGCTCAGTTTAAACCCTGGAAGGTTGATGACTGTGAGTCTGTAGGTCCATAATCTCAAGTCTCTCAAAACGTGACTCCTTCACAACCTTCTCTGCCAGTCAAAGTTTGCACTTGTATGTTGATGGCTTTTCCTTTCTCCTAATAGCCTAATCACCATTGCATGTTACAAAATATAGCATTGGCTGCCAGAGTCCAGCGGCATATGTCTTGTCTGTATGCCTGTCCGTCACCCTCAAGATAACTGGTACCACCTGGGAGGCATTCTGCAGATGTGTTTTAGATTGGCAGAGTTTGTCAAACCACATTTAACATTGTCCTTTCACCGCTTTCTTCATGGGAGAATTACTGCCAGCATCTGTGTTTTTCTTAGAGTCCGTTTTAAGTAGATTTGTCTTTGCACTCTGTGTAGCACTGTTGGATGTTACATTTGCCTGCCTGTAATTTTTGCAAAATGTGACATCCTCACAGCCAAAACACAAGCCTTGGCCATTAAACTCTATTTTCGGTATGGTTTGCTTACAGCACTGGACAACTATCAAGAATGGTTGAATCACTGCACAATACAAACCTTTGAGCCCACTATGTCATCATCAACCGTAGAAACTGGTACTTGATGGTGTTTAGTACTTATTGGGATTGACTTGAATATTTCCTTTTCCTTTGTCATTTGCTTAACTATGTCTTCCATAGACTGGGTTACATGCACGTATTATTTGTTGATCAGCAAACAACATCATAAACAGAGTACTTTTCGGAATGTCACAAATTCCTCCATCTATCTTCGGCTTGATTAGGCCTTAATATTTCCTGGTAACGATTGATCTTTTGTCCATTGAGAGATTTTTGCCAGGTTATGCAGCCTGTGGATAAATACCGTACATCTATTAGCACTACCTGCCTCTGGTTTGATGTTGTGTCATTCAACTGCCTTTGACACCATGCTGTCCATGATGCGGTGCTTATCTCAAACTTCCTTTTCAGCAGAAGTTTGTTTTGAGAGAGCCATGCTGAATCCTCACCATATGCAACTTTCAATGGCATTTTTCCCTCTGTATACTGCTCTAAGAAATAGTTTGTCTTATCATTGATCTTTGCCCGATTTGAGCGGAACGTTCGAAGCCCTTACAAAAGCATGATAATCAATCGATTTACCGAATGGTTGTATTTACCTGAGGAGGGCGCTGAATCAACCAGAATGTACTTAAATTCATGGCACAGTGAACATTTGATTTTTTCCCCTTATTTCTAGCAATTGAACTGTTGTCTATTGAGATTCATTTGTAAAGTTAATTTATAGAATGATTGAACATTAGGCAGGAATATTGTCAACTTGTTTAATACCATGAAAACATTTCACTAACTATGTTTTCTCTCTTTTAAAGAAAATCTAAGAACATTGTTGAAAATGCACATATTAACAGGCCAGTACACAGGTTTAACAGGTTTTAATGCTTCTGTTTTCCACCAGAGGACTGACTGACAACAAAATCAGTGAAATTCCACCAGGAACATTTTACGGTCTACAGTTCTCAAACCTTTGTAAGTATTCATGTCATCAATTTCAATCACGCAGCATCAAGCAACCAAGAATTTTGGCAACAAATTTGATGAAGTGCGGTTCATGTCTGTACTCCAAAACACCAATGGGAGGCCTGTAGACAACAAACTTCTAAAATTTTGATGAACCCAACTGTGGTCTATTTATATTTAATGTGATTTATTTCACAAATAAGTAAACTTTGGGCATGATAAGTACAAGATTGTCTGATACCGTCACAATGTTTGGAGAAGGAAGTTTAGGAAAACCTAAGAACATTGGTGAAATAACAAAATTAATGGATCATAACACTACTTTGTTTTCCATCTAGATCGCTGCACAACAACACAATCAGTGATATTACACCAGGAACATTTGATGGTCTACAAATCAATATATTGTAAGTATTCATGTCATAAATATCAATCATAGCATAGAGCCTACGATTTATCTTTTGACTGTAGTTACTTCACCGCATGCAAACAAATTAGATTATTAGAAGTGCGAAGTCTATTTTTGGCTTCTATCAAAAATATATTTACGCCTATGCATTGTCACTTAGTCTATGCATGACACATCATAATCAACATTTGTACAAATCATTTATTTAAAAAAAAAATTCAAATAATAAATAATATGTCCTATACACAACACGGCAATGGAGGTAGCATTCCACTGAACAGTTTTTATATCAATGCACATCCAGTGTTGTCTCAAAATTTTGTTTTTATTGTAGTTACTATAATGCTGGTAATTATTCGTAGTTGATGTGGAAGGTAGTACCACACAGGTTGAGGTTGTGCTATGTTGACTATTAGAGTTGGTGGATTACGAGACGCCACAAAGTCCTTATAGCAGAAATAGCTCATGTTGGTATTTTGGGGTTGACTTTGATGTTGTGGTCAAATTTCGATATTCCTCAATGCAAAATTAGGTTTGGGAAAGTAACAGTTCCAGTAATCACAGAGATTACCACTTATATGTGTTGTCGATTTCAGTTGCAGAGACAGTTGTAATCTCTACTAACCAAGAGACCACTGTCCCTGGTAACCACACACATGCGTGGCTGCCAACATTGCTCAAAAATTTTATAAGCAAAACTGCATGCAATCTGTGAATTTTGTTTAGCAAAATTTTAAAATGCTTAAAATACAGTATGTTGTGTAGGCAAAGGTTGCTTTAACGCTTTTCTGTCGTTGGTCCACAATATGAATGTCAACATTTTACCAGAAATAATTTTAGTGTCCGGAAATTGGAGAGACACAGGCGGTAAAAAAATTACGTAACTATTTTTTGCCAAATTGCAGTCATTCATGAGTTGTGGCCTCCATCCATTTTTTGTTTAAAACAGAGGCAATATCACTTGAAAACAAATTACCCATCATGATATGTTCGGTGTTTTTCTAAGTAAATTTCATTGAGTGTACCATTTAAAAGGATTCTACGGTATGATCAGCTTGATTTTGATTATTGCACCGTCAGGAAAATGAGTGCTCACCTTGGTTGAAAGCGCTACTATCATTGTGTGTCAATGATTCTAAATCTCACCACTCATATATAAATGAATGCTCATTTGTTAATTTTTCAAAAACTTTTTATTATAAAACCAAGGTAACGTTTCTAGAGTTCCTTGTTGAATACTTGCCTTAGTGACCATGAAAGTGCACGTGTCAACTGAACATCACCTATACTATTGTGTATAGGGTGGCTCAATTGCTCAATGTTCTAACTCAGGAGAAGAAAAACATTTAAGCGGTTAAACAAAACTGCGGTTGTTGAGTAAGTCGGTCAGAATTCTCACGAGTTAATTCATCGAAGAGAAAAATATCGCATGCACATAGAATTTTAGGCATTGTTGGAAACAAAGTTGCATGTACGGAGTAACGTAGCAGGTTTGGGCGATATTTATTTTTTTATTTTTTATCCATGATATATCGTCAAATGCCATATATCGTGATATTCGATAATATAGCATTATTTTAGTTTTTCAATATGAGTGCTTTAGAGCCGGGTAATGACACTGTACTACTCCGCTGCCGCCATTGTTGCCAGTGCTTACCTGAGAGACACGGCAATTGCGCCTGCTCACGAGTGCAAATATATGGGTGGGTTTTACCCTCAACCAGAAACAAAACGCACATTTACTAAAATGCTAATCTAACCAATTGTTTAGTTTGGTGACATGTTCAATCATCAACGTTTTCACAAAATAGAACTTACTCGGTGAGTGCTAGTAACTGAAAGATATTGATAAACTTAAATAATTTAACCATATGTTTTAACACTTTTACAATCCGCCATCTTGAAACTAAGCATAACCAATCACAAAGTACGGTTTATGTTTGGTCTGGAACTATGACGCCATCTCAGCACAACCTAACTTACAAAAGGCTTAACTAATGACCAAAGCCCAATAATGTTTTCTGGTTACGGTCGCAAATGCACCCATCATTAACAATCTGCTTGCACACTGGATACATTGTGTCGTATGCTCCAATCAAATCACAGCCCGAGTTCACGTGGAATCGCGTCTACCTAGAGACTGGGTCATAGTATAAACACGGACTAGGATTATTCCCGCATAGTACCGCGGAGAATAAAAAACCATGATTGCTAATGTCATTTGCACTTCAGAAAATGTGGATTGTAGTCAACAGTTTCAAATAAACGCCACATGGTTTTTCACATACATGTCTGTGTTTTTCACACCAGACAAGAGTCCCAGTAGTGGTATAACAGAATAGTGTCCTTTATCCATCAACTTTGACTGCTTTCACCGCCGATCCGCGGTTGATTTAATTCATGACTATTGTAGATTATTAAGGTCCCCTTTTATTCTGCTATTTTAAATATGTATAATATAATGTACTGCTGTGGGGCGCCAGTGAATCACAGACCACCATGGATAGACAGTGAGACTTTAATTGTCTACAATTGTTGGATCAAATACCTATTCAATCCCCAACACCAATCAGTCTGAATAGATTTTTGAGTGGCGGTTATTAAACTTGTCGGGGGGTGCCTTTGTGATCTGACAGCCGGTTTACTATATGTAGTTCTTTTGTTTTCGAAAGCTGAAAAGACTTCCTACAAGTTTTTCCATGGAATTTCGGGACCCAACTGACAATCGGGATTTTTAATCGCGATAATTTTTTTTCACAATAATTTTCTTCATCGCTATATTGTTTTCATCGCATATATTGTTTTCATCGGATCTGCGATATCTCGATGATTTAAAGTTCTCATATTTTAATTTCCGGAAAAAAGTAATCACATATTCGATATTATCGTGTCACGCCGCCTAGCACATAGGTAAAAAAAGTGCACATGTTCGGTCGTCATGACCACGTGACGTCGCGGACGAATCCGGCGTGGTCTGACAAAAAAAACCCAGTCGGGAGGGAATCCTTTGAAATATACACGAAATGTTATTTCGGGAAAGGTTTGTAATATGATTTAAAAAATGTTTATAAATCGTTTAAATTTGTATCACAAATTCTCGATGCATCGCTTGAAATTCCATCGCAGATTGTCCAAATTACGCGCATATTGCGTGATAGCGGAAATTGTTCACTGGTGAAAGTAACTTCGGGGGTAGTAAAATCCAGAAGATTTGCAGAAGAAATGGTTTTTTGACAGTGTTTGGAAACCCTCACAAAAACTTTATTCCAAACGAGTCCTTAATGTGCAACCCAAGCCTTCCATGTTAAAAAGGCACACATTGCTTTTTCAACCGGGAGACCCAGGGGAAAATGAGAAAGAACACAGTTCAGATACATTAGGCATAGCTGTGAAGAACCTTATGTAGTTCTGCCCAGTTGACCATAGAGCAGAGCATAAACTAAAAAGATTTGTTACATGAACGCAGCATTATTTTTCAAAAATCTGAGAACTTGGACAGACAAGGGACATATCACAGCGCTAAACACGGGTAATGCCAAACCATGCGTGAAGGACACCAATACCCAAAGACATGAAGCAACAGAACGGGTAGATGTGATTGATGGTGGTGCTATTTCTGCATCTTCCAGTCCTTGGGCAGTTTTCCAGTGGTGTTGGTTAAAAGAAGGATGGATGTACACGTTGTATAGATTACAGAAAACTAAATGAAGTAACACTCAAAGATGCTATCCACGCCACAATGGGACCACAGTCTCGATGTTCTTCTCGCTCATGTGAGCCATCGTTAGATCTTGCAAGTGGTTAATGGTACATGTTGAAATCGACCCAGGGACAAGCTTCATAGACAGCGTCACTACAGGTAGTGGCCTGTTTGATTAATATCATGTTCTTCGGCTTTGTAATGCCCCTAGCAATCTTTGAAAGACTGATGGAGTTGGTTTTAAGTGATTCCACTCGAAAAACTTATCTTGTCTATTTAGATGATACCTTATTTCGCTGAAAATGGGGTTCTGAATTGAGCTGTATACTCCACAGGGATGGGACAGTTTGCGGGAATGATTGGTGCCTGATGAGCAGGGTAATAATGTACGCGCCTTGAGCACCGAAGTTTGGTGGATAATGCGGTGCCATAAGTCCACATTATTATTATTATTATTATTATGTCACACATTTTTCTCTGCTGAGTTACTACCTGGCATCCAGTACTTTCTGTTGAAAGCTTGTGCACATGGTTCCTCCTGCCGTATGCCCAGACATCCTCAAGAATAAGGCCTCAAAATTGTGTGGAAACACATTTAACTTTAGGGAGGATAATGGGATGATTAGCATCAATTGGTAGCTGGTGTTTCTCAATCTTCCCTCCCACCAACAGACCATCTTTGAGAACTGGGTCCACTCTGTAGAGATAGAACTGCTTAGTCCTTTTCTTTTTCACTTCTACTTCAACCACCTTTGTTGAGTAGAGTTTTATCACAGTGACATAAACACAGGTAATGCCAAACCATACGCGCGATTAGCATTACCACTGATCAAAGACATGAAGCACAGAAACCCGGGTAGATGTGATTGATGCAGGTGTTATTTCTCCATCTTCTGCAGTCCTTGGGCGTTTGTCGGTGGTGTTGGTTAAAAGGTGCGATGGATCTATTATCGTTTTTGTATAGATTATAGAAAACTAAATGAAGTAACACTCAAAGATGCGATCCGTTGCCACTTTAATAGACGACAGATTTATATCTCAATGCTCTTGCTAGCTCCAAGTTGTTTTCATACTGCTAGATTCGTAAGTGGCTACCATAGGGTTGAAATCGACCTTAGGACAAGTCAGCAAAGACAGCGCTCACTACAGGTAGTGGCCTGTCGATTTTCAATAATATCATGCCCCTTCGCTTTTGTAATGCCCCTAGCACCCTTTTGAAAGATCTGATAGAGTTGATTTTAAGTGGGCCCCACTGGAAAACTTGTCTTGTCTATTTAGATTATATTCTTATTTTGCAACCATCCTTTAGTAAAGATCATGTCACCCGCTTTAGGGTGAAGCTTTTAGACTGACTCGTCCAAAGCAGGTCTTAAATTAAAGCCTCAAGAAATGCTTCTTTATTTCAAACTGAAGTCTGGCTACACCTTGGTCATGACATTGTATCAAAGCACAAGTGTGTCAATGAATTCAGAGATGACAGCTAAAGTGTGTGACTGGCCTACTCCACGCCATCTTTAAAGATGTTAGAAGTTTTCTGGGGGTTGTGTTCAGAATAGGCAGGTGATTCATAAGAAACTTATTGGCTATTGTCAAAAAAATTACTACACTTGACGATTACACATTGTGAAAGATGTCAAATTTGAAATGAACAACATCAATGTGACATGGTTTACATTATTGAAGAGAGAATTAACTTTACACCAACTTTGATTTCTTGATTTGACACAGACACTACAGTGGAGATGCTGTAGGTAGTGATTCTTTCACAAATTCAGAATAGTCAAGCGAAAGGTACGGGGTATGGGTATGCGAGCGAAGTATTAGCAAAGTAGAACTCAATTACAGCATCACCAGGCGTGAGCTTTCTTAGCTGTTGTTCATTTTGTCCGATCACGCGGTTCAATGGCTTTTTAATTTCAGAAATATCCAGGACAACTTCTCTAGGGTGGTTAGAGACACTAAGTTCTTTTGATTTTGATAATTGTTGGTAGGTCTTGGCAATCAGCACAAAACTACTGGGTTGGGCTACCGTGATGAGGTAGGAATTTAGTCAATGTGATGTCCTGTGTCAGAAGAAAGTCTCGGCTCCAAGGTTGTAGGCAGGCCCCTCTGGGCAACCTTTCTGCTTGCTGTTACTGCCCCCATTAAAAATATTGGCATAGGATGTTTTTGGACGGTCAAGCGTCCATTCGACACATGACAAACTGATGTATTTTATAGTTTTGAGGTTTGCATGGTGGAATATCGATATCGTTTCGGTTGGTAACATCATATTTATCTCAACCAACGCGAAGCTGAGGTAGGGCCTTCGGGTTCTGAAAAGAACCTTATCGCACAACTCGTATCTCAACCTTCATATGAGAAAGGTTCAAGAGAACCACCGGCAACTCGTTTTTCTCTACTGTCGCTAAGTGAGAAATATGGTTCAAGGAGAACCATGGGGACTTCACGGGTTATTCTCTCGATTAGCCTGCTCTAATCTTCATCAAGAGAATGAATGAGGTTAGGAGATGCAGCTCCTTAAGTATTTGTAGGGATTATGTGTACAATGGGAAGTGTTTGATCGGTGCCACTGTTGTGTGATGTGTTGTGATTGGCTGCCACCGTGGCATTGTTCTTGTTGGGTGTGTTTCTGCTGTGTGTCAGTTGCCTGCTCACTGAGGCATGTCAGTTGACTGTGGGGTGTGAGTGCTGATGGATGGTAGGATTGAATGCCAAATGCTGCTGATGAAAAAGCCGATGTCCTGGGGGACAGTGTCATGTTTATGAATCTCAATAGCCTCTCTGATACGACGGGTGTACCAGTGCTTCTCCGGGGCTATGATCTCTGCCTTCTGCCAGTCAATGACATGGTCCGTCCTTCCAGCTCGAAATGCCCAAGATTCTTTGGCCTACCAAAGATTCATAAACCAGACAGACTGCTCCGACCAATTGTCTCGTCCCGAGGTTCCCCCACGTATAAACTCGCCCAACTCGTAGGTAAGACGCCCCACCATGTACCCAATATCAGTAAACTTGCACCTCAAGCTTTTGACGGTTTTTATATTTCGAACGCAGTACCCACTGTTTTCGTGGTTAGGCTGTTTTGTTAGATTTTGGTCAACTGTAATTTGAGTATTTTTGATGCACCCAAATGTTGTATATTATGATTCACTTGTAATTTTAAATTTCTAAAAAGTACAGCAAACGTCTTATTTTATTAGTTTTTTCCTCTTTTTTCTGGATGCACTTTTTAACTGTTTGTAAAGTTAATTTTATAAAATGATTGAACATTAGGCAGGAATATTTTCAACTTGTTTGATACCATAAAAGTTTCACTAACTAACGCTTTTTCTTAAAGAAAATCTAAGAACATTTTTGAAAATGACCATGTTAACAAGCTTTTAATGATTTTGTTTTAATGCTTCTGTTTTCCCATCTAAGATCGCTGCACACCAACAAAATCAGTGGAATTGCACTCAGGAATATTTATTGGTCTACAAAGTCTTCAAACCTTGTAAGTATTCATTAATCCAATTTCAATCACGCAGCATCAAGCAATTGATTTCTCTTTGTAAGAAATTTGATGGAGTATGAAGTTCATGTCTGGTGATCAAAAAACTCTTGTTTACACACCTTTAATGATTCAAAGCCCTTTATAATCGCTCCAACTGATGCCTTGCCTACTACAATGGGTGAAACTTTGTTTATTTAATACAAAACTTTTTTACTTTGCGTGAGAGAGATTTATGGAGGTTGAAAACTATATTCTACCATGGTCCTGTCAGCCTGGTGCAACTAAGTCAAGAGAGCGCTATATAAGTTTACTGGTGATGATATTGGCACTAACATCCTGGCCCTTAATTGTACAAACTCCTGTGGTATTTTTTTATTTTATTTACTGTCAGTCACCCCCTAACAAGGCCAAAAAGCCACTAGAGTGTAAGGGGTTACATTTGCGATAACATCCACCATTTAAGCAAGATTACATTTGTTGATATTTTTCTTAAACTTAATTAGATCGTAAGTTGGTGGAAAACAATCGGCAGGAAGGTTATTTACATCTTTATACATTATTAAAATGCAACTAACTTTTAGGTTTATCTTTACAACACTGTTCATTAACTGTAACTGCATATCAACCTTTAACATTATCACCTGGTAGTGGTTTTTCCTCTTTTCCAATTGTTCGAAACACAAACATCTTCAATTTTGTTACAACACAACTGTGTGTGGTTCACAATAAAGTCTCAACTCAGTGAAAAATACAAAAGCTGTATGTACGTTTAACTCATACATGAACTGTTTACTGAGAGGAAACAAAACAATTTTGGCATTTTCTGGCATGTCAACAACCAATATCTCAAGTTGTTGTTTCCTCTTTATTTCTTGCAAAATTGTGAAAATCCAGTGGCGCCGGGTTGTTTGTTATTACTTTAGTATGTACATGTTTTTTAGATGAATGCCTTGAGCTGCAGACTGTGTGTGCATTGTGCACGAGGTTGTAATTGAGGATCCCAGTATCACGTGCCCATTTTCGCATGTCGTGATTGGATAGATTTGCATAATTGCTATCTTATTATTTTTCTCATTGCCATCATGAATATGTTCATTATGTTGCATATTGATGATTATTGGGGTCAATGTTTCACTGTGGTTTCACTGTGGTTTCACTGGTGCCCGTCTTGAGAAAAGAAGCACCTTTCTATTGGGTTCTGGGAAAGGGAATCAGTGCATCTCTGGATGTTCCTTTGCAACAAGGTAAAGGGCTTTATTCCAACCTTCTATCTCCTTTCTGAGTTCCTTTTCTGCAACCACAAAATTGGTTACATTGTCTGACCTCATCTCTTTAACATTTCTTTTGCAAGTAATGAATCGTAAAATTGTATCAATACATGAATCTGTGTCCATGAATCTGAAGCAAGACAGGTAAAGATAACTCAATAATATTTTAGTACACTTTGACCTCTTTTACTTCAAGTGGGCCAAAATAGTCCATTCCTACTCTGGTGAAGGGAGGCTCGTCAGCTCTGAGCCTATCAGAAGGCAGGTCAGCCATCTTCTGTTCCATTACTCTGGCCCTCTGTTTTCTGCATGTTATGGAGTGCCATGGCCGAGCGGTTTAGTGCATCGGATTTGTGTTCTGAGTCGTCAGAAAATGGGGTTCGAATTGAGCTGTATACTCCACAGGGAGCTGGGATAGTTTCAGGAATGATTTATGTGCCTGATGAGCAGGGGTAATAATGTAATGCGCCTTGAGCACCAGTTTGGTGGATACGTGTGCCATATAAGTCCACATTATTATTATTATTATTATGTCACACATTTTCTGCTGAGTTACTACCTGGCATCCAGTACTTCTGTTGAAAGCTTGCAAGTACATGGTTCCTTCCGCTATGCCCAGACATCTCGTGAACATACCTCAAAATCAAAGTAGAAACATGATTAACTTTAGGGAGGATAATGGATGATTAGCATCATCTGGTAGCGAGCTTTTGCTCAATCTTCCTCCTACTCGTAACAGACCATCTTTGAGAACTGGGTCCACTCTGTAGATAGAACTGTTTTCCTGACACCTGGAAATTGATTGCCTACTCTAACTCTACCTCTGTCACCCTTGACTTCTAGCATTCTAATTTTATCTGCATATGTCATACTTTGCACATGTTGCAAATTGTTCTTCTCTACAGTTTGCAGTTCCTTCAGAGGTAGCGCACCCTGCAAATCTTCACCTTCATCTATCTTGCAAATCTTAACATCCAGCAAACTGCCTTCTTCAGCCTGAACCAGTCTGAGTAATGCTGAATTACTTGGTCAAGAGCACTTCTCTCTGTGTCATTTGGCTTAAGGGTACTTGCAAGAACAACTCTTTTTACTTCTTGATCTTGTGGTGCGTCAAACTAACTAAGTTGTGGTCTTCAGGATCATTTATCTTCCTGCTAAAGTAAGAACTCTGGGCCATCCTTCCACTCTTTCATCTGAAAAAAACTGTTCAACTTTTCTCCCCCCCTCGAGCAAACATCAGCAGGATTGTGTGCCGACTCACTGAGTTGGGTTGGAGCCATAAAGGATAACTGCTAATCTAAAGTGTGTTGTTCTGCTGTTGACTTGCCATAGCACAGACATACTGTCAGTCCAAAAGTAGGTGTTATCCACTTCAATTTAAAGCTCCCCTTTGATCATATGATCAACTTGAACTGCTACTGTTGCTGCTGTCTGCTCCATTCTTGGAATCGTCACCTGCTTGAGTGGGGCCCCTCGTGATTTACTCATAAAAAATGAGCACTTGATATCTCCTACATCATTCACCATGCTCAAATACGAAACAGTACCATAGCCTGACTCACTGGCATCAGAAAAGTGATGAACGGTGACTGAATCGTGTCGCTCATCCTCAAATCCTCTGGTTTCATCCATTTTTCCAACTCTGCCACTTCTCAGATACAGAGGAATTTCTGTGTCCCATTCCAACATGGCTTGACGTAACTGCTTAGCTGGGAGCACTGCTGGAGAGACACATCCAAAAGGATCGTAGATAGAGCTGACTATAGACAAAATACCCCTTTCATCTCGATTCTGAATCCAAACTCATCCTCTTCAATGGATCACATCATGCCAAGCGCTCTCTCAGTGGGCAACCTCTCATCATCGATGTTCAAATCTTTGACACACTTTGCTAGTTCATTTTCTGGTATGTTTTCTAAAACTTTCCTTTGGTTACTCACCCACTTGGTAAGATGGAATCCTCCTCTTCTATATACATCAGTCAAACCTTTCACAGTAGAATTTACGATAAATTATGTGCGTTATTTCTTGGCCAAAGTTTTCTGCTTGGTCATCTGCTGTTCTCTTCAGAGCGTAATTCGCACATGAAGGAGAGGAAACTGCACCGAATATATGCACTTTTATGCAGTATTCTTTCAATGGTTCTTTCACATCGCCATCTTGCCACCAAAACAGCCTCAGTAGGTCTCTGTCCTCTCTTGGCACAAGGACTTGGGAAAACATGCCTTCAATATCAGCCATGAGGGCAACCTTGTCCTGCCTAAATCTTGTTAACACACCAACTAGGATGTTGGTTAAGTCTGGCCCCTGTAACAATTGTTTATTGAGGGAGACACCTTTTGTAGTTGGCTTTGTAGTCATACACCACCCTTGATTTGTTTTTCTGTGGGTGCATTACACCATGATGAGGAAGATATCACAATCTACCATCATCCCTCTTTGTTTCTCCCTTAGAAACTTTCTCCATATAGCCCTTGCTTAACATGGACTCCATGTAGTCTGTGTATTCACTCTGGAGTTGTGGCTGTCTGAGATATTTCCTTTGTAAATGGGCTGCTCTCTGCTCTGCTTGTGGTCTCTTCATCGGCATCTTAACTTCATGTCTCAGTGGGAGCGCAATCTCAAAATGCCCATCAACAACTCTGATAGAATTTTCCACCTTTGATTTCTCTGGCTTATCGTCTATGAGTCTCTCATTGAAGTCTTGGTTGAAAAGTTTCTCCAACTTTTCATCAATGTCATCTCTGGCCTTAACTTTCACTCTGTGGGAGATGACTCTCTTTGATCTTGATTATTTGTTGACCCACAACCTACCAACCAAGGACTGTTGATAACTTCAAGTGGTTCTGCTGCTTTTGGGACATTGTTTCCAATTAACAGTCCCACTTCAGCATCTATGGATGGTAACTCAACACGATGTAGATATGGTCATTTCTTTAAGTCATCATTGGTGATGATGTCCTCTGTAGCCATTGGTATTTGTGCCTGGGTATAAACCTCTGGAAGGTTGATGACTGTGTGAGTCTGTAGGTCCATAATCTCAAAGTCTCTCAAAACATGACCCTTCACAACCTTCTCGTCAGTCAAAGTTTGCACTAATTGTATGTTGATGGCTTTTCCTTTCTCCTTTAGCCTATTCACCACTGCATCAACACAAAATACAGCATTACTGCCAGAGTCAATAAAGGCATATGTCTTTGTCTGTATGCCTGTCCTCCATCACCTCAAGATAACTGGTACCACTCCTGGGAGGCATTCTGTTGATGTACCGTGATTGGCAGAGTTTGTCAAACCACATTTAACATTGTCCTTCACCTCGCTGTCTTCATGGGGAGAATTCCTGCCAGCATCTGTGTTTTTCTTAGAGTCAATTTGTAGAGCAGATTTGTCTTTCCACTCCATGTGTAGCACTGTTGGATGCCACCTTCTGCATATGTTACATTTCTGCCTCTTCCTGCAATCTTTCACAAAATGTGATGATACCTTTACGCAGCCGAAACACAAGCCTTTGGAACGACGAAACTCTATTCTTTCTTTGTATGGCTTGCTTGCTAGCACTGGACAATCACTCAAGAAATGGCTGGAATCACTACAATAAATGCAAGCTCCTTTGACCCCCATCGATGTCATCACTACTCACAACTGTGTAGAAACTAATACTTGATAGTGTTTTAGTACTTCTTGGGCTTGACTTGATATTATTTCCTTTTCCTTTTGTCATTTGCTTTAACTTTGTCTCCATAGACTGGGTTAAATGCAATGCATGCTTGTTTGTTGACCAAAGTAACATCATCATAAAAAATGGCATTTCTCTTCTCTTCTTGAATGTCATCAGCCAAATTCCTCCATCTATCTCTCAGCTTGTATGGCAATTTTGATGTGATTCTGAGAATGATTGATCTCTTGTTCCATTGTGAGATCATTTGCCAGGTTATGCAGCTCTGTGATAAATACTGTATATCGATGAAGCTCATCTTTGTCTACTGGTTTGATGTCGGACCATTCAACTGCCTTTGACACCATGCTGTCCATGATGCGGTGCTTATCTCTAAACGTCCTTTTCAGCAGAAGTTTAGCCTTTGAGAGAGCTTGTGCTGAATCCTCACCATATATGCAGCTTTTCACAATGGCATTTGCTTCCCCTCTGGTATACTGCTCTAAGAAATAGTTTGTCCTGATCATTGTTGGTCTTAGATTCAATGGAACGTTCGAAAGCCCTTACAAAAGCATGATAATCAAGCGGATCTCCACTGAATGGTTGCATTTGTCTTTTATGTTTCAATACAATGTTTTTCACCATACTTTGTTTTCCCATCTTAGACATCTGTACAACAACAAAATTAGTGAAATTGCTCCAGGAACATTTGATGGTCTACCCAATCTCATTGAATTGTAAGTTCTCATGTTTCGATTGCAGTACCCACTGTTTACATAGTTAGGCTGGTCATAATCTGAATGCTGATCTGTTAGATTTTGACCAACTGTAATTTGAGTATTTTTGATGCACCCAAGTGTTGTCTATCATGATTCACTTGTAATTTTAAATTCCTAAAAAGTATAATGAACGTTTAATTTTTTTCCCTCTTTTCTTTCTCGATGTACTGTTGTCTAGTATTGAGATTCATTTGTAAAGTAAATTTTATAAAATGATTGAACATTAGGCAGGAATATTTTCAACTTGTTTGATACCATGAAAAAGTTTCACTAACTAACGTTTTCTTAAAGAAAATCTAAGAACATTGTTGAAAATGACCATATTAACAGGCTTTAATGATTTTGTTTTAATGCTTCTGTTTTCCCATCTAAGAGGACTGAATGACAACAAAATCAGTGAAATTGCACTCGGAATATTTAATGGTCTACAAAGTCTTCAAAACTTGTAAGTATTCATCAATTTCAATCACGCAGCATCAAGCAACTGATTTCTCTTGAGTTACATCTCTTGGCAACAAATTTGACAGAGTGCAAAGTTCATATCTGGCGATCGAAAAACACTTGTCAATGGGAGGCCTGTAGGACAACAAACCTTCTAAAATTTCAATGCACTCAACTGTTGTCTATTTATATTTATTGTAATTTTATTTTTGCCAAATATGTGAACCTTGGGCATGATACATGTTAAGATTGTCTGATACCACTACAATGTTTCAGAGAGTGAAGTTCAGGAATACCTAAGAACATTGGTGAAAATAACAAAATCAATGGACTTGAACACTAGTTTGTTTTCCATCTTAGATGGCTGTACAACAACACAATCAGTGATATTAGACCAGGAACATTTGATAGTCTACAAAGTCTTAAACTCTTGTAAGTATTCATGTCATAAATATCAATCACGCACCATGGAGCCTACGATTTATCTTGACTGAAGTTACTTCTCACTGCATGCAAACAAATTAGACTAGAAGTGCAGAGTTCATTTTTGCCAATCGAAATCCATTTTAGGTCTATGCATTGTCACTTTAGTCTACGTATGACACATCATTATTAACATTTGTACAAATCGTTTATTTTTTTTATTTTTTTTAATATTTTTTTTAAATAATAAATAACATGTCCCATACAATAACATTTGCAAATGGAGGGTAGCATTCCACCGAACAGTTTTTTTTATATCGATGCACATCCAGTGTTGTCGAAATTCTGTTTTTATTGCAGTTACTATATACATGTAATGCTGGTAATTATTCAGTAGTTGATGTGGAAGGTAGTACCTTACAGGTTGAGGGTTGTGCTATGTTGACTATTCGAGTTGGTGGATTACGCAGACGTCACAAAGTCCTTGTAGCAGAAATAGCCTATGCTGGTATTTTGGGGTTGGATTTCTTGACAAGCTGTGGTCAAAGTTAGGTTTGGGAAAGTAACAGTTCCAATAATCAGAGATTACTACTTATATAAGTTGTCGCATTTCAGTTGCAGAGACAGTTGTGATCCCTACTAACCAAGAGACAATTGTCCCTGGTAAATTACACATGCGTGGTAAAGTAACTTCAGGAGTAGTAGAATCTTCAGGAAGATTTGCAGATAGTGACAATGGTATTTTGGTTGGAAAAGTGTTTGCAAACAGTCACAAAAACTTGATTCCAATACTAGTACTTAATGAGCAACCCGAGCCCTCCGTGTTGCATAAAGGCACACACATTGCTTTTTTTCAACCAGGTGAGCCAGTGGAAAATGAGCAAGCACACATTGTCAGATAATACATTAGGCATAGCTGTGGAGGAACTGCTTGAGCGTAGTTCTCCCCAGTTGACCATAGAGCAGAAGCATAAACTGAAAGATTTGTTACATGAACAAAGCAACATTTTTTCAAATTCTAGTAAACTTGGAGGCCAGACAAAAGTGACATCACTCTCTATGTGCCATGTCCTTCCAGGAATAGTCCAACATTCACTATCGTATAAGAATACAGAGTATATATTATCAGTTAAGAACTCTTATTTTGGTTTTCATGGTTAATTTCCTGTCTTTCAGTATGTTTCTCAATTTCATGAATGTGTCTTCGCTATTCCAATTTGTTTCTTTATTTCTGTGTTGGATCTTCCATCTTCTGTAATAACACTTCCTAAGTCCGTCCATCTTGTTTGATTGTCTTGTCTCCAACCTTTAGTATACATTTTTGAACATCTTTTCTCTTGCTTATTACCATACATTCAATCGTTTTGCAGTTGATGCTTAGTCCTTTTCTTTCACTTACTTCAACCACCTTGCTGAGTAGAGCTTCTATCACAGCATAAACACAGGTAATGCCAAACCATACGACGATTAGCTTACCACCAAAGACATGAAGCACAGAAACGGGTAGATGTGATTGATGCAGGTGTTATTTCTCCATCTTCCAGTCCTTGGGCAAGCCCAGTGGTGTTGGTTAAAAGGGATGGATCTACACGTTTTTGTATAGATTATAGAAAACTAAATGAAGTAACACTCAAAGATGCGTATCCATTGCCATTTAATAGAGCGACAGTCTCAATGCTCTTGCTTAGCTCAAGTTGTTTTCATCGTTAGATCTTGCAAGTGGCTACTGACAGGTTGAAATCGACCCATAGGACAAGTCAAAGACAGCTGCTCACTACAGGTAGTGGCCTGTTTGATTTCAATATCATGCCCTTCGGGCTTTGTAATGCCCTAGCACCTTTGAAAGACTGATAGAGTTGATTTTAAGTGGGCTCCACTGAAAACTTGTCTTGTCTATTTAGATTATATTCTATTTTTGCACCATCCTTTAAAGATCATGTCACCCGCTTAGGTGAAGTTTTTTAGACGACTGTCCAAAGCAGGTCTTAAATTAAAGCCCAAGAAATGCTCTTTATTTCAAACTGAAGTCTGTTACCTTGGTCACATTGTATCAGCACAAGGTGTGTCAACGAATTCAGAGATGACAGCTAAAGTGTGTGACTGGCCTACTCCATCGTCATCTTAAAGATGTTAGAAGTTTTCTGGGGGTTGTGTTAGTATTATAGGTGATTCATAAGAAACTTTGGCTGTATTGCTGCACCATTACACGGACTTGCTACAGAAAGATGTCAAATTTAAATGAACACATCAATGTGACATGGCTTTTACATTGTTGAAAGAGAAATTAACTTTACACCAACTTTGATTTCTCATTATTTATCCTTGACACAGACACTAGTGGAGATGCTGTAGGTGTGATTCTTTCACAAATTCAGAATAGTCAAGAAAAGGTAATGGGGTATCACGAGCGAAAAGATTAGCAAAGTAGAACTCAATTACAGCATCACCAGGCGTGAGCTTCTAGCTGTTGTTCATTTTGTCCGATCACGGTTCAATGGCTTTTAATTTCAGAAATATCCAGGGACAACTTCCTAGGTGGTTAGAGACACTAAGTTCTTTTGATTTTGATAATTGTCATAGGTCTGGCAATCAGCACAAAACTACTGGGTTGGCTACCGTGATGAGGTAGAACGTTTAGTCAATGTGATGTCTGTGTCAGAAGAAAGTCTCCGCTCCAAGGTTGCAGGCCCTCTGCAACCTTCTGCTGTTGCTGCCCCATTAAAAAATATTGGGCATAGATGTTTTTGGTATTTGCCCCATTGACACATGACAAACAGATATATTTTATAGTTTTGAGGCTTTGCATGGTGGAATATCGATATCGTTTCTGGTTTGGTAACATCATGTGTTTATCTCAACTAACGAAGCTGAGGTAGGGGCCTTCAGGTTCTGAAAAGAACCTTATCGCACAACTTCGTATCTCAACCTTCGTTAAGTGAGAAAGGTTCAAGGAGAACCAATTTGGCAACTCTGTTTTTCTCTATCGCTAAGTGAGAAATATGGTTCAGGGGAGAAGGGAGAACCATGGGGACTTCATCGGTTATTCTCAATGTTTCGATTAGCCTGCTCTAATCTTCATCATGAGAATGAAGAGGTTTGCCGATGCAGCTCCTTAAAGTTGTATTTGCTGGGATTATGTAGAATGGGGAAGTGTTCGATTGGTGCCACTGTTGTGTGATGTGTTGTGATTGGCTGCCACCGTGGCATTGTTCTTGTTGGGTGTGTTTCCTGCTGTGTCAGTTGCCTGCTCACTGAGGCATGTCAGTTGACTGTGGGTGTGAGTGCTGATGGATGGTAGGATTGAATGCCAAATGCTGCTGATGAAAAAGCCGATGTCCTGGGGACAGTGTCATGTTTATGAATCTCAATAGCCTCTCTGATACGACGGGTGTACCAGTAAGCTTCTCCGGGCTATGATCTCTGCCTTCTGCCAGTCAATGACATGGTCCGTCCTTCCAGCTCGAATGCCCAAGATTCTTTGGCCTACCAAAGATTCATAAACCAGACAGACTGCTCCGACCAATTGTCTCGTCCGAGGTTCCCCGTCGCATAAACTCGCCCAACTCGTAGAGGTAAAGGCGCCCACCATGTACCCAATATCAGTAAACTTGCACCTCAAGCTTTTGACGGTTTTTATATTTAACGCAGTACCCACTGTTTTCGTGGTTAGGCTGTTTGTTAGATTTGGTCAACTGTAATTTGAGTATTTTTGATGCACCCAAATGTTGTATATTATGATTCACTTGTAATTTTAAATTTCTAAAAAGTACAGCAAACGTCTTATTTTATTAGTTTTTTTCCCCTCTTTTTTTCTGGATGCACTTTTAACTGTTTGTAAAGTTAATTTTATAAAATGATTGAACATTAGGCAGGAATATTTTCAACTTGTTTGATACCATAAAAAGTTTCACTAACTAACGTTTTCTTAAAGAAAATCTAAGAACATTTTTGAAAATGACCATGTTAACAAGCTTTAATGATTTTGTTTTAATGCTTCTGTTTTCCCATCTAAGATCGCTGCACACCAACAAAATCAGTGGAATTGCACCAGGAATATTTATTGGTCTTACAAAGTCTTCAAACCTTGTAAGTATTCATGTCGTCCAATTTCAATCACGCAGCATCAAGCAATTGATTTCTCTTTGTAAGAAATTTGATGGAGTATGAAGTTCATGTCTGGTGATCAAAAACTCTTGTTTACACACCTTTAATGATTCAAAGCCCTTTATAATCGCCTCCAACTGATGCCTTGCCTACTACAATGGGTGAAACTTTGTTTATTTAATACAAAACTTTTTTACTTTGCGTGAGAGAGATTTATGGAGGTTGAAAAACTATATTCTACCATGGTCCTGTCAGCCTGGTGCAACTAAGTCAAGAGAGGGCGCTATATAAGTTTACTGGTGATGATATTGGCACCAACATCCTGGCCCCTTAATTGTACAAACTCCTGTATATTTTTTATTTTATTTACTGTCAGTCACCCTAACAAGGCCAAAAAGCCACTAGAGTGTAAGGGTTACATTGCGATAACATCCACCATTTAAGCAAGATTACATTTGTTGATATTTTTCTTAAACTTAATTAGATCGTAAGTTGGTGGAAAACAATCGGCAGGAAGGTTACTTTACATCTTGTTACATTATTAAATGCAACTAACTTTTAGGTTTATCTTACAACACTGTTCATTAACTGTAACTGCATATCAACCTTTAACATTATCACCTGGTAGTGGTTTTTCCTCTTTCCAATTGTTCAAACACAAACATCTCAATTTTGTTACAACACAACTGTGTGGTTCACAATAAAGTCTCAACTCAGTGAAAATACAAAAGCTGTATACGCTTAACTCATACATGAACTGTTTACTGAGAGGAAACAAAACAATTTTGGCATTTTTAGCATGTCAACAACCAATATCTCAAGTTGTTGTTTCTTTATTTCTTGCAAAATTGTGAAAATCCAGTGGCGTCGGGTTGTTTGTTATTACTTTAGTATGTACATGTATTTTTAGATGAATACCTTGAGCTGCAGACTGTGTGTGCATTGTGCACGAGGTTGTAATTGAGGATCCCAGTATCACGGCCCCATTTTCGCATGTCGTGATTGGATAGATTTGCATAATTGCTATCTTATTATTTTTCATTGCCATCATGAATATGTTCATTATGTTGCATATTGATGATTATTGGGTCAATGTTTCACTGTGGTTTCACTGTGGTTTCACTGGTGCGCCTTGAGAAAAGAAGCACCTTTCTATTGGGTTCTGGGAAAGGGAATCAGTGCATCTCTGGATGTTCCTTTGCAACAAGGTAAAGGGCTTTATTCCAACCTTCTATCTCCTTTTCTGGGTTTTCCTTTTTCATGCAACCACAAATTGGGTTACATTGTCTGACCTTCATCTACTTTAACATTTCTTTTTAGAAGTAATGAATGGCCAGGTTGTATCAATACATAACGTTCCCAAAACTGGAAGCAAAAAAAAC
>CM055832.1:14749686-14804752 GCA_029582265.1 Zoroaster sp. YZ-2022
GAGTCAAAAATTTAAAAGATTTTATTTGAGAAGGATGACCTGAACATCACTCCACCCGCACCGACCGCGGCAGCACCGTCGGACATAGTCTTAAACTTTGGACGAGAACAAAACTACCCTGTTTTACTGTCGCTGAGTGCGAGCCAATTCGATTCGCATCCAACGTCTAATCTGTCAACGCATGCCTCAATGGAGGCAATGACTGATGTATCTGCCGGCGCATTGCTGTATGATGTACAGCTGGTGTCATCAGCATGACACATACTGAGACTATGATTGTCGATAATGTCTTCTGGCGGCACCATATAAAGGGGAAAGGACAGGGCCCAATACTAAACCCTCAGGAACACCAAATTAACTGGTCTCATCTGACAATTAATCGATCCAATACACACACGCTGGGTACAATTTGTTAGGTACGACTTAGCCAGCTTAAGACTGTTTCCCAATACCAAACGGGAGCACAGTCGCTCATTGAGAATATCATGATCGATGGTGTCAAATGCGGCAGAAAGATCTAACAATATCAAAAATAACGTCACAGTGCCGATCAAGGCGAGAGTGTAACATCATTCTCTCTGCACCTCTTGAGTGCAGTCTCAGTGCTATGTCCCTCTCAAAGTGATTGACATCTTGCATACATGGAATTTGTCTTGAAATAGCAGTTCAACTGTGATAAAAACTATCTTCTCGAGCAATTTTGATAAAATGGAATGTTAGACACTGGTCTATAATTATGTAACCTATTTTGATCCAACCCATATTTCTTAATTAGGAGGGCGCACTAGAGCTGACTTACACGCAGCTGGAAAAAACACTAGATTTGAGGAACTGTTAGCAATGCGGCACAGAATAAGGCTCAACTGATCAGGAAACCTTTACAAATTGGGTTGGCATTGATCAAGAGAACATGTTTTATCTGTCATCTTACGTACAAGTAAAATAATGTCATTAGCGTCACTGATGTAAATGAATTAAAAGATATGTCTGTTTTGCACCAAATTGTTTTGCACAAAATTGTCCAAAAAATCCAGGCTATCCATCAAAGCCATTCTAATATCACAGATTTTCTGTTTAAAAAGTCCATAAATTGTTGTGGTAGTAGATGAGGACTAATATCAGGTAAGATCAAAGACGATGATTTCTTATGACCAGAAATTTCATCTACAATAGAAAACGGAGTCTTCTGGATCAGAGTTCTCTATTCTTTTCCGATGGCATGACGCCTTGACCTCATCACAGTGTTTATTATAGATGGAACGGGCAGAAACAAAAGTTTGCCTATCAACCTCGAGAGACGCGTGAAGAGCCAACGCTTCTCTAAGCGCTCTAAGAGTAGTCCTTCTCCAACAGCTCCTTCGTATACCACTTAGCTCTTGCTTGTCTAGTAATGTCTTAACCTGAAAGCGAGGTGAAGGGACAATGTAAATGTCGGTTGACAAACTCTGCCAATCACAGCACATCTGCAGAAATGCCTCCCAGGAGTGGCAGGTACCAGCACCTTGAGACAGAGGACAGGCATACAGACAAAGACATATGCCTTTTATGGACTCTGGCAGTAATGTTGTATTTTGTGTTGATGCAGTGGTGAATAGGCTAAAGGAGAAAGGGAAAAAGCATCAACATACAATTAGTGCAAACTTTGACTGACAAGAAGGTTGTGAAGGGTCATGTTTGAGAGACTTAGAGATTATGGACCCACATGACTCACACAGTAATCAAACTTCCAGAGGTTTATACCCAGGCACAAATACCAATACACAGAGGACATCATCACCAACAATGACTTAAAGAAATTAACCATATCTACATCCATAGATGCTGAAGTGGGACTGTTAATTGAATCAATGTCCCAAAAGCAGCAGAACCACCAGAAGTTATCAACAGTGAGAATGGTGGCCCCTTTGCTTGTCCATCAGTCCTTGGTTGGCAGTGGTTTATGGGTCAACAAAGCAATCAAGATCAAAGCAGTCACTCTCCACAGAGTGAAAGTTAAGGCCAGAGATGACATTGATGAAAAGTTGGAAAAACCAACCAAGACTTCAATGACTTCTATGAGTCATAGACGATAAGCCAGAGAAATCAAAATATTTACTTTTCACCAAGAAGGTGGAAAATTTAATTCAGGTGCTGTTGATGGGCATTTGAGACTGTGCACCCCACTCGAGATGTGTGATGAAGCATGCTGAAAAGAGACCACAAGCAGAAAAGAGAGAGCAAGCCCATTTACAAAGGAAATATCTGGAGACAGCCACAACTCCAGAGTGAATACATGACTACATGGAGTCCATGTGTTAAGCAAGGGCTATATGGAGAATTCTTTAGAGAGAGAGAGAGACAAAGAGGATGATGGTAGATTGTGATATCTTCCTCATCATGGTGTAATGCACTCACAGAAAAACAAATTATGGGTGGTGTATGACTGCACAGCCAACTACAAAAAGGTGTCTCCTCAATAAATGGAAGTTGTTACAGGGGCCAGGACTTAACCAACAGCCTAGTCGGTGTGTTAACAAGATTTAGGTAAGTAAGGACAAGGTTGTCCTCATGGCTGATATTGAAGACATGTTTTCCCAAGTCCTTGTGCCAAGAGAGGACAGAGACCTACTGAGGCTGTTTTGGTGGCAAGATGGTGATGTGATAGAACCACTGACAGACTACTGCACGAAAGTGCATGATTCGGTGTGTTTCTCTCTCAGAAAACAGTTTTCAGATGAAAGAGGAAAGATGACCCAGAGTTCTTATTTCGGCAGGAAGATAAATGGCCCTCAAGACCAGAACTAAGTTAGTTTAACGCACCCACAATATGCAGAAGTAAAAAAAGAGTTGTCCTGCTAAATGACTCATAGAGAAGTGCTCTTGACCATGTAATTCACCAGCATTACTCAGACTGGTTCAGGCTGAAGAAGTTGCAGTTTGCTGGATGTTAAGATTTGAAAATGGATGAAGGTGAAGTTAATAAGTCGCACAACCCCACAAGATTTGCAGGGTGCACTTACCTGTTGAAGGAACTGTAAACTGCAGAGACGAAATTTTTACGACATATGCAGATGAAATTAGAATGCTAGAAGTCAAGGGTAAGACGGAGGTGGAGTTGACCCAGTTCTTAAAGATGACCCATTACGAGTAGGAGGAAGATTGAGCAGAGCTCGCTACCAGGTGATGCTAAGCATCCCATTATATCCCTCAAGTTAGTCATGTTCACGAGATGTCTGGGCATAGCAGAAGGAACCATGTACTTGCAAGCTTTCAACAGAAGCAGTACTGGATGCCAGGCACAAACTCGGCAGTTAGGACGGATAGTTGGAAATGTCTGGCATGCAGAAAACAGAGGACCAGGACACGGAATGTGAAGATGGCTGACTGTTTTCTGATAGGCTCAGACCTGACGAGCATCCTTCACCAGACCAGAAATGACCATTTTATCTCAATTGAAGTAAAAGAGGTCAAAGCGTACTAAAACGGTATTGAGTTATCTTTACCCGTCTTTACTTCACGGGCAGTACACACTGAGAAAGCCAACCTTCTGGACACAGATTCACGTATTGATACAATTTGACGATTCATTGCCTCGGGCAGAGGAAATGTTAAAGAGATGAAGTCGGACAATGGAAACCAATCTTGTGGGTGCAGAAAAGGAACTCAGAAAAGAGATAGAAGGTTGGAATAAAGCCCAACTAAACAATGCCTTGTTGCAAAGGAATATTCAGCGATTCACTGATTCTTTTCCAAACCCAATAGAAAGGTGCTTCCGTTCCCATAGATCGGGCACCAGTGAAACCACAATGAACCATCGACCCCAATAATCATCAATATGCAACATAATGAACATATTCATGACCGGAACAGCCCATGAGAAAAATAATAAAATAGTAACTATGCAAATCTATCCAATCACGACGTGCAGAAATGGGCACGTGATACTGGGATCCTGAATTACAACCTCGTGCACAATGCAACAGTCTGCAGTCCTCAAAACATGCATCTAAAAAATACAATATATATACTGTAAATAGTAGATACACCATGCACATGAATATAGCAGCATGTGCTAATTGAGCTGAAAGTTTCCTTACGCCGCCAAAGTAATAACAAACAACCCGACGACCATTGATTTTCACAATTTTGCAAGAAATAAAGAGGAACAATAGACATTCAAGAACTCAATGTATGTATTGTCTATTATCTGGAAGCTATAAAAGAGGCCAGAAATTACTCATCAAAGCACATGTTTTCTTACTTATAAACCAGATGGAAAAATTCTTGATTCACTGAAAACAACTTGATGAAATGTTGTCATGGTGACAAACAATCTGAAAATGTATCATGCCTGAAGTTTACTTTTTAAGTAAAGTTTGCGGTGACACCATGTTGAAATTCTCTTTTTGAGTAGTAATAGTTCCAAAAGAGTTGGTTGGTTGAACTCAACATTTTTGATCAGTACTCTCCTGATCATATTCAGGAGAAACAAAGTTTACTTTGTTTTAGAAAATAAAACTACAAATGAATCTGAAAGATAAATAGACAATAGTGTATTGCATCAAATTAAGAACATAAAATAATTTCCCTTGTCCTACAGCCATGTGTGTAACTGAGAGTTTTGATTAATGTTACATTTTATTTTTGAAAAACATAACCAGGTACAGCATAATGAAGCATACTAGTTCCAATTTTTTGAACACAAATTTGCCAAAGGTTTGTTGTCCCAACAGGCTTCCCATTGACACGTTTTTTTTGATCGGCACACATGAACTTCGCACTTCATCTACATTTGTTTGCCGTGAGATGTAACTTCAGTCAAGAGAAATTGGGTTTCCGATGCTGCGAGATTGAAATTGATGACATGAATACTACAAGGTTTGAAGACTTTGTAGTCCATTAAATATTCCTGTGTGTAATTTCACTGATTTTGTTGTCTTGCAGCGATCTTGTTATATTGGAAAAACAAAGTAGTGTTAAAACAAAAATCATTAAAAAAACCTGTTAATATGGTTATTTTCAACAATATTCTCGATTTCGAAGAAAACTCTTGTTCATGTTATCAAACAAATTGGACAATGCTTCGGATGCAACATATAACAGAATAGTGTTCAGGATTATGACCAGCCTAATCATGAAAACTTACAATTGGATGAGATTGTGTAGACCATCAAAAGTCCTGGGCAAGATTACTGATATTGTTGTTGTAATAGATATCTAAGATGGTGAAGACATTGGTATTGAAACATAAATCAATTGGTAATATTCAAAACATTTTCAGATTTCAGTTCATGGAAAGCATACTTAATTCTAAGTGACTGGTCAAATACTTAGAGAAATTATTCTGCCAGCATTATATAGTAACCACAATCATAACAATAAAACGGAATTTCGATAGACAGCCATTGGATGTGCATCTATATAAAAAAAGATTCAGTGGAATGCCACCCATCGACTTACTGGGCAAGTGTTATTGGATGGGACAAGTTATTTATTATTTGAAAAAATAAATTAAATAAATTAAATATGATTTGTACAAATGTTGCTGGATTACGATGTGTCATAACGTAGACCAAATTTACAATGAATAGATCTAAATATATTTCAATTGGCAAAATGAACCACACACTTTCTAATCTAATTTGTTTGCATGCAGTGAGAAGTAACTTCAGTCAAGATAAATCGTATGCAATCGTATGCTCGATGCTGCGTGATTCAAATTGATGACATGAATACTGCGCCCCTTGCTCTGAAATTAGGGCTCAACGTCCAGTCATGAACAACCCATAAGAAATGCCCAAAACAAAATGATTACATGAACAAATTAAAATAATTTTAAAAGGAAACAGATTTTATGGCATCTCAAGAAATAAAATATTCTGCCTCTCGCCACAAGTTACATTGTAGGCACCTTAGTCAACTATATAGACTACGTTATAAATTCATAAAATAAGCAGTAGCAGAGCTAGCCAGAATAATTGACGAGTAAGTTTATGAGGTTACGCACCTAGCTACGACTGAAACCGTAGCTCATAGGGTACTGAACCTTAGGACAAAATGGGATGTTAGGTGATAGGCATGGATAAATATCCACACAAAAGCAAGTAATAAAAAATGGTACTTACACACCACAGTAAAGATGAGGAGGTAGATGGTAATTTTGAATAAGACAAAATACTCCCCTAATAAAATAAATAATTCCAAATGGGGGCACCTGGCCTTTGCTAACTAGCTTTACTTATAATTTGAAATCATAAAGGAACAAACCAACATAAAAAATATGGGCCAAAATATTTTGAAAATACACTACCTCACCTGTAGAAAAGGCGCATTTCACACCTGAAAAATACAAAAACAATTTCTGGCAAAACTTTCATTTGCGCCTCCAATTTTTTTTTTTATGTATACAGCCTCCCTGCATCTATATGTGTGTACATTATGACTTCACAGGTTTTCCAACGAAGTTGAAACAAAAAACAGTAACAACGTCAAATTAGCACGAGATTTGTGATCACTCTAAACAATTTAGCTGTCTTCCATAAACGCAAAATTAACTATTTTGAAGCATTCTATCAGTCCATTGATTAAATACAACTGGACACAAGCTGGTGTTTCTTTATCTCAGTCACTTAGTGTCCATCTCCATCTGGTCTGCAAGCTCCAAATAATGCACAGTGTTCTTATGCGTGGTTATGTTAAATAATCACAACTGTTCATTTAGTCTCATGTCACAAAATCTCCAGGTGTAGCTGGTTATCGGTAGTCGTGTTGTCGTTGAATCATGTGTTAGCACAAACTCCACATCTTCGTGACTTGACTGACCTGCCTCCTGTAGTTCTCTCCCTGTTCTGATGTTGCTACTCCCTGGTCCCCAGTTAAAGTTCCAGCGATGTTCTCCTCGGATGTATTTTCCGCATGGTAGATTCCTCCCCTACATCCGTCTCACCAGCCGCCGCTGCTGCTGCTTCTGGTAGGTATGGGTTAACATCTTGGTTGCTGGACATTTCTCCTCCGCCCCCCAGGTTCTCATCAGTAGCATCATTGCTGCCAGCCAATCCATCCATCTGCTCTGTCTCACCGTTGTCAATGGCATCTCTCGTAGTAACATCCTGACTACTGTTATCGCCCAAGACTTCTTGTGAAAGCCATCGAAAAGAACCGCGATAGGTTCTTAGTGTGAACGTTTTACCAAACAAATAGTGTCTGAAATGTTTGACAAAATGAACAACGGCTAGAAGCTCACGCCTGGTGATGCTGTAATTGAGTTCTGCTTTGCTAAGCTTTCAGCTCGCATACCCAGATACCTTTTCTTGACTATTCTGAATTTGTGAAAGAACCACACCTACAGCATCTAAGACTTGGTGTTCGCTGTGTCAAGGATAAATCGTAATGAGAAATCTGAAAAGTCAAAATTGGTGTAGAAGTTAATTTCTCTTTCAACAATGTAAAAGCCATGTCACATGATGTGTTCATTTAAATTTGACATCTGTGTAAGTTGGTGTAATTGTGCAGCAATACAGGCAAAATGTCTTATAAATCACCTATAATACGAACACAACTCCAGAAAACTTCTAACATTTTTAAGATGACGTGGAGTAGGCCAGTCACACACTTTAGCCATCATCTATGGATTGTTGACATACCTTGTGCTGATACAATATGACCAAGGTAACAGACTTCAGTTTGAAATATAGAGCATTTCTTGGGTTTTAATTTAAGACCTGCTTCGGACAGTTTTAAGTTCCAAAAAACTTCACCCAAGCGGGTGACATGTTCTTCAAAGATGGTGCAAATATAAGAATATCATCTAAATAGACAAGACAAGTTTTCCAGTGGAACTCCACTTAAAACCAACTCCATCAGTCTTTCAAAGGTGCTATGTGGCATTACGAAAGTCCGAAGGGCATGATATGTTGAAATCAAACAGGCTGCTACTACCTGTAGTGAACGCTGCTCTTTGACTTGTCCTAAGGGTCGATTTCCCCAACCTGCCAGTAGCCACTTGCAAGATCTAAGATGAAACCACTTGAGCTAGCAGAGCATCGAGATCAATGTCTATTCGTGGCAATGGATACGCATCTTTGAGTGTTACTCATTTAGTTTTCTAATCTATACAAAAAATGTAGATCCATCCTTTAATCAACACCACTGACTTGCCTTAAGGACTTCCAGTGTTATGGAGAAATAACATCTACATACGTACATCAATCACATCTAATTCGTTTCTGTGCTTCATGTCTTTAGTAAGCAGTAATCGTCACGTCGGGTTTGGCATTACCCGTGCTTTATGCTGTGACACAAGCTCTACTCAGCAAGGTGGTTGCACATTAAGGACTCCATATTGGAATGAAGTTTTGTGAGGGTTTGCAAACACTTGTCCAACCAAAATGTTTCATTGTCACTATCTGCAAATCTTCCTAAGATTCTAATACTCCTGAAGTTACTTTACTCACGCATGTGTAATTTACCAGGGACAATTGTCTGGTGGTTGTAGGGATTACAACCGTCTCTGCAACTGAAATGCGACGTCAACACATCTATTGAGTGGTAATCTCTGTGATTATTGGAACTGTAACTTTCCTTAACCTAATTCTTTTGCATTGAAGAATGCTCAGGAAAATTTGACCACAGCTTGTCAAGAAATCCAACCCCATAATACTCAGCATAGGCTATTTCTGTTACAACGACTTTGTGACGTCTGCGTAATCCACCCAACCTACATAGGCAACATAGTAATAACCCTCAACCTGTAAGGTAGGTACTACCTTCCACATCAACTACTGAATAATTACCACCACATTACAGTGTATATAGTAAACCACAATAAAAACAGAATTTCGACAACACCGGATGTGCATCGATATAAAAACTGTTCGATGGAATGCTACCCTCCATTTGCAAGTCTTATTGTATGGAACAAGTTATTTATTATTTGGAAAACAAAATAAATAACAAATTAAAAAATAAATGATTTGTACAAATGTTGATTATGATGTGTCATACATAGGACTAAAGTGACAATGCACTTCACTCTATGAAACATTGTAGTGGTATCAGACAATCTTAACATGTATCATGCCCAAGGTTCACATATTTGGGGGAAATCACAATAAATATAAATAGACAACAGTTGAGGTGCATTAAAAAATTTTAGAAAGTTTGTTGGTCCCACAGGCCTCCCATTGACAGGTGTTTTTCGATCGCCAGACATGAACTTCACTCCATCAAATTTAAGCGTTGCCAAGAGATGCAACTTCAATCAAGAGAAATTGGTTGCTCAATGCCGCGTGATTGAAATTGGTGACATGAATACTACAAAGAATTGAAGACTTTTGTAGACCATTAAATATTCCTGGTAATTTCCTCACTGGATTTTGTTGGTGTGCAGCGATCTTAGATGGGAAAACAGAAGCATTAAAACAAAATCATTAAAGCCTGTTAATAATATGGTTTTCAACAATATTCTTAGATTTTCTTTTAAGAAAATGTTAGTTAGTGAAACGTTTTCATGGTATCAAAAAGTTGAAAATATGCTTCACTGTTCAATGTTCAATCATTTTATAAAATTAACTTACAAATGATCATACTCCTCAATAGACAACAGTTCAGTGCATCGAGAAATAAAAGAAGGAAAAAAATCAAACGTTCACTGTACTTTTAGAAATTTAAATTACAAGTGAATCACAAAGTTGTAGGTTGAATGCCACATGAGGTCAGGCCTCCTCAAAGACAAATACAACCATTCACTGGAAATCCGCTTGATTATTATGCTTTTGTAAGGGCTTTTGAACATTCCATCAGAATCCAAGACCAACAATGATAAGGACAACCATTTCTTAGAGCAGTATACCAGAGGGGAAACAAATGCCATTGTGAAAAGCTGCATATAGGTGTGGTGAGGATTCAGCACAAGCTCTCTCAAACGCTAAACTTCTGCTGAAAAGGATCGTTTAGAGATATAGCACCACATCATGGATAGCATGGTGTCAAAGGCAGTGCTGAATGCAGGCTCGGACATCAAAACCAGAAGACAAAGATGAGCTGCATAACCTGGCAAAAGATTCCACAATGGGAAACAAGAACAATCACTCTCAGAATATTCAAATGATCACATCAAATTAAGCGCCATATACAAGCCGAGAGACAGATGGAGGAATTTGACCGATGACATTCAGGAAGAAAAGAGAAATGTCATTTTTGATGATGATGCATTACTTCTCGTCAACAAATAGCACACACTGTATATAACCCAGTCTATGGAGACATAGTTAAAGCAAGTGACAAAGGAAAAGGAAATAATATCAGTCAATCCCAAGAAGTACTAAAACACCATCAACTACAGTTTTACACAGCCAGAGTATTGATGAGACATCGATTGGGTCAAAGAGCGTGCTTTTATTGTAGTGATGCCAGCCATTTCTTGAGTGATTGTCCAGTGCTGGTGAAAGCAAGCCATACAAAGAAAGAATGGAGTTTTGTCGTTCCCAAAGGTTTGTTTTTGCTGGTTAAAGGATCATCACATATTGTTGTGAACGATTGCAGGAAGAGGCAGAAATGTAACATATGCAGAAGGTGGCATCCAACAGTGCTACAAGCAGAGAGTGGAAAGACAAATCTGCTCTACAACTGACCTCTAAGAAACACACACAGACACTGGCAGTAATTCTCCCATGAAGAAAGCGGGGAGGTGGAAGGACAATGTTAAATGTGGTTTGACAAACTCTGCCAATCACAGTACATCTGCAGAATGCCTCCCAGGAGTGGTACCAGCAGTTATCTTTGAGGTGATGTGGAGGACAGGCATACACAGACAAAGACATATGCTTTATGGACTCTGACAGTAATGCTGTATTTTGGTGTTGATGAGGGTGAATAGGGCTAAAGGAGAAAGCGAAAAAAGCCATCAACATACAATTAGTGCAAACTTTAACTGGACAAGAAGGTTGTGAAGAGTCGTGTTTTGAGAGACTTAGAGATAAGAACCTACAGGACTCACACAGTCATCAACCTTCCAGAGGTTTATACCAGGCACAACAACTAATGGTTACAAAGGACATCATCACTAATGATGACTTAAAGAAATGACCATATTCTACATCGTGCTGAGTTACCATCCATAGATGCTGAAGTGGACTGTTAAATTGGAAACAATGTCCCACAAGCAGCAGAACCACTTGAAGTTATCAACAGGAGAGAATGGTGGCCCTTTTGCTTGTCCATCAGTCCTTGGTTGGCAGGTTTATAGGTCAACAAAGAATCAAGATCAAAAGAGAGTCATCTCCCACAGAGGAAAAGTTAAGGCCAGAGATGACATTGATGAAAAGTTGGAGAACCTTTCAACCCAAGACTTCAATGACTTCTATGAGTCATAGACGATAAGCCAGACAAATCAAAAGATTTACTTTTTCACCAAGGTGGGAAATTTTTATCAGAGTTGTTGAGGGCATTTTGATATTGTGCCCCACTGAGACATGATGAAGTTAAGATGCCGGGTTGAAGAGATCACAAGCAGAGCAGAGCAGCAGCCATTACAAAGGAAAATATCTGAGACAAGCCCACAACTCCAGAGTGGAATACACAGACTACATGTGGTAGTCCATGTTAAGCAAGGGCTATATGGAGAAAGTTTCCTACAGAGAGACAAAGAGGGATGATGGTAGATTTTATCTTCCTCATCATGGTGTAATGCACCCATGGAGAAAACAAAATTTAAAGGTGGTATGACTGCACAACTAACTACAAAAGGTGTCAACCTCAATAAAACAGTTGTTACAGGGGCCAGACTTAACCAACAGCCTAGTTGGTGTGTTAACAAGATTTAGGCAGGACAAGGTTGCCCCTCATGACCGATATTGAAGACATGTTTTTCCCAAGTCCTTGTGCCAAGAGAGTGACAGAGAGACTCTACTGAGGTGGCAAGAGATAGTGATGTGAAAGAATTATTGACAGAATATCGTATGAAAATGTATGTTTTGCGTGCAGCTTCCTCTCCTTCATGTGCGAATTACCTTGAAGAGAACAGCAGACACCAAGCAGAAAACTTCGGCCAAGAAATAACAATAATAATTTACCGCAACTTTCTACTCGTGAAAGGTTTGACTGAAGTATATAGAATAGAGGATCTCCATCTTACCAAATGGTGAGTAACAAAAGGAAAGTTTTAGAAAAATATCTCAGAAAATGAACTAGCAAACGGTATCAACGATTTGATCCTCATCGATGAGAGGTTGCTCCACTGAGAGAGCACTCGGCATGATGCCGTGACCTATTGGTGACTGCAGATAACCCCTCATCACAAGCTAATGTAATTTTGGGGTGTTATATTTGGACTTTTAAAACCTCATATCTCCAACATTGTTCGTATATCATCATTTCTATATCAGAAATATTAGCCGAACAAGGAACACTTGAATGCGCGTGCTGCTGCTGAACAAATTATACATGTGTTTGTCACATCACGGCTCGATAACGGGAATGCTCTCCTCACCGTCTCCCGCATAATCAAATATCTCGTCTTCAGCACATACAAAACACAGCAGCTCGTGTTGTAACTTTGTCCACAAAGTCATGCCATATCACGCCAATCTTGAAAGAATCCACCGGCTTCCTGTTTCACAGAGAAATATTTTTTAACTTATGCTAATTTGTTCACAAATCTTTTTAATAGTATTGCTCCAATTTATATTTCTGAACTGCTCAAAGTTCTAATTCCATCACGCAACTTGTGCTCCAGTTCAACATGTCACTCCCAAAGGAACCAACTTCAAAACGGAACTGGGGGTGATAGGTCTTTTTTCGTCGCGGCCCGAGACTCTGGAAACATCTTTTCCAACTAAACTCAAATCTCGTCATAGTATAACCAGATTTAAGTCGATGTTAAAACTTAATTCTTATGTCATAATGTTTCAAAGATGATGTATATTTGTAATTGCATTGTAGATACATGTATCTCAGTACATAATTTTTTCTCCCATGCTATCATTATATATTATTTGTATTAATGTTTTTGTTTGTTTTTCTTTGTTTCTCTACACCTGAGCGCCCACAGGGTGGGGATATGTGTGCGCCTACAAAATCTTTATTATTATTATTATTATTATGTGGTCCAGTTTAGAAGAGGATGAGTTTTGGATTCAGAATTGAGATGAAAGATAGACGACCGACAAGAAGTGGGAATTATTTTGTCTCACAGTCAGCTCTCTATCTCACGATCCTTTTGGATGTGTCTCTCCAGCAGTGTTCCCAGTTAAAACAGTTACTTCAAGCCATGTGTTGGTTGAAGTTGGAATGGGACAAAGAAATTCCTCTGGATCTGAGAAGGAAGTGCCAGCTGCATAGCTTGGCAGATACCAAGGAGTACCAAGGCTAGTAGAGTAAAAAGATGGAAAGATGCATGAAACCAGAAGGAACGGAGGATGAAAGCGAGGTCATGTCAGTCACTATTCATCCACATTGCTGGATGCCAGTGATGGAGTCAGGCTATGGTACTGTTTCAGTATTTGAGATTGGTGAATGATGTAGAGAGATCAAGTAAATCATGAGTTGCCCCACTCAAGCAGGCAGGACACTTGAAGAATGGAGCCGATAGCAGCATGACAGTGCAGTTTTGTTGACTCATATGTTCAAAGGGGAGCTTGAAATTGAAGTGGATAACACCTACTTTCGAATTGACAGTATGTCTGTGCATGGAAAGTCAACAGCGGAACAACACATCTTTAAGACATTTGTAACAGATTATCAGGGTTATCCTTGATGGCTCCAAACCCAACTCAGTAGCGTCATGAATCTCGCCCTTCTGAGTTGGCTCCAGACCCGACAGAGCCCACTCTACCTGTGGAAGTAGAAGTATCACCATAGTAGACCCATCAAAGGTTTCTGATGATGTGAACGACTTGGAAGACATTAACTTCCAAATCACTTGCTTTCTTTTGAGGTCAACCATTTCAACTCCCTCTGGTCACCGAGGAGACAGATATCTTGGGTTAAGTTAAGGTGAACAAGCTACAGCATGATATTGGAAACACATCCCAAGTGAAAGAATTTTTTGTCATCATTGGTGGAAAATATTGCATCTCCATTGCTGATAGGAAGCAGTGTGAGCAAAGCGCCACCTCAGTGTTTATTTTATAGAAGAGTTTGCACTGAGTTGAATCAAGGATCAGGAACAGTCTCATCTGCTTTTACAGATCTCCTTGTGTGAATATTACAATTTGGATAATGAGGTGTGAGCCAAGCGTCGCCTCTGCATTTCCAGTGCATTAATGTGCAGTACAGTAAGGTACACTGTGTAATTGTGGTGTACCGTGCAGTTGGAATCATACATCTGTGGGATCAGTCATAGGGAAACTTCAAGTTATTCAAGGAGGAATGACCTAGACCACTGCAACTGCATGAATCTTCAGGAGCATGGACCCATAAGCTTGATTGGAGTGAAAAGATCCAAACTAGCCGCAGAAGATAAACCATTTGTAATTGTGAATCAGACATAGTGGCTCTCTTATGCACACTGTGGTTATATAGAAGTCTTCACACATGTATTTACTGTATGGTGTACATGCTCAAAGATGAACTGATTTAAAACACTTGAACATCTCGCCAAGTTATATTGTAAACACTCAGTAAGTAAATGCATTTCATTGAACTAGACAGCTTTTTGGTAAACCAGGAATTGTCCAAGTCCATAGGATGTGATTACATATTCAGTGTGATTGATACATATTCCAGAATGGCCTTTCAGAAATAATCATTGTAGATTTTGTCTTCTTTTTCTTACCACAAGGCGGTACAAACGTATTTGAAAGATACATTGCCAGATTGCCCCAAGTTTTTAAGTGAAAATTGAGACGGAAGTTTTTCTCATTAGCCGTGTATACATGACCTATGTACCTAAGACTATTGATAAAAACTTCATGTATTTAAAGAATGGCCCTACAAATTTCACATGTAAGTGTGTTCTCAGTTCTTTATGTTTCACAGCTCATGAAGTTTTAAGTGAAATTTACATTGCATATGCATATATTTTGGAATATGACAGTTGAATACGATACGGTAAAAAAAAGTGTTGTTTTTAAATGTATAGTTGTGATTAATAAAATTTCATCACGTCCAGAACGTCAGAACGTGCAAGTAGAAAACCGCGTAACAGGTTACCCTTTTTTTTACCCGGTCTTATTCTGGGATAATGGTTTGTGTGTTTGAACATGTCACTCTTTAGTAAACAATGATTTTCCAGTTTAAGCAAGGCCAGGCCACACACGAGGACATGCTTAAAGAAGTTTATCAAGAAATATACATATAATAAAGGGCCAGGTCAAACATGTTCTCAGGCACAGAAATGATAATAATGGTTAGACTTGACTAGCGCAAAAGGTTGTCTGTTGTAGAAACATAATTTGACTCTGATATTGGTATTGGCATATTGACATAATAATAATAATGACATAATAATAATAGATTTATAGATCATTATAGCGCACGTATCCACTAACTAGTGCCTGCTCAAGGTGCATATTATTACCCCTGTTACCCCTGCTCATATAAGGCTCATAAATCATTCCCGGAAACCATCTCAGCTCCCCTGGGAGTGTTGTTGTCTCAGTGCTGCCATTCTATTGCTGCCATTTCTAGCGCATATAGAGTTAAAACCATCTCCTGCCTTCTGAGTGTACCCATTTAACCCCTGGGTGTAGAGAGAAGATGATTATGGTTATGTCTACTGCTCACAGGACACAGGTGCCTCGACGGCCAGCTCGAACCCACACTCTGCTGCTGGCAAACACCAGGAGCCACTTGAGTTCAGTGTGCTGTAGACCGCACGATTATCCACCTTACGTGCATTATACACAATACGGACCCATGGCTTTTTACGTCCCATCCGAAGGACGAAGCACTATGGCTAAGTACCTTGCTCAAGGACATAAGTGTCACGACTGGGGCTCGAACCACCCTGCTGCTGGCAGCACACACCAGAACTGAGTTGAGTTCGCGTGGCACCGCTACGACACCGCTCGGCTCACGACACTCCAGAAAATGCCAGAATTGTTTTGTTTCCTGAGTTGAGAAGTTTTATTGTGAACCACACAGCTTTGTGTTGTAACAAAATTGAAGATGTCATTTGTTTCGAACAATTGAAGAAGATGTAAAACCACTACCAGTAAAGAAGATTTGGTATTGGTGGCTCATGCTGTGTGACCAAATCATGACATGAAAAACTACCAGGCAGTGAGCTTTTGTGTATGGATTAATTATCAAATGTTCCTAGTGTAATGAACATGATCTTATCTTTCTAACATGGGAAAACAGTACGGTTAAAATTGTATTCAAGCTTCAATTTATCTGGTTATTTTCACATATTTTCTTTTGATTTCCCGAAAACAACAACTTCTTGATGAAATGTTGTCATGGTGGTGACACTTCAGAAAATTCTCTGAAGTAGTAATAGTTCCAAAAAGAGTTGTTGGTTGCAACTCAACATGTTTTTGATCAGTATCCTCTGATCATATTCAGGAGAGAAACAAATTAAGTTTACTTTGTTTAGAAAAAATAAAACCACAAATGAATCTTATAGATAACAATAGACAATGTATTGTATCAAATTAAGAACATAAAATAATTCCTCCTTGTCCCACAGCCATGTGTAACTGAGAGTTTTCATTAATGTTACATTTTATTTTTGAAAAGCATATCCATGTACAGTATAATGAAGCATGTTGGTCTCCACCTTTTGAACACAAATGTTTACAAATGTTTGTTGTCCCACAGGCTTCCCATTGACACGTTTTTTCAATGGGCACACATGAACTTCCACATCATCTCATATTTTGTTTGCTGGCGAGATGTAACTTCAATCAAGAGAAATTGGTTGCTCGATGCTGCGATTGAAATTGACGACGATGAATACTTACAAGGTTTGAAGACTTGGTGTGTTCATTAAATGTTCCAGGTACTTCACTGATTTTGTTGTTTGTCAACGATCTTAGATGAGAAAGAAAACAAAGTAGTGTTAAAACAAAATCATTAATGCCTGTTAATATGGTTATTTTCAACAATATTCTTAGATTTTCCTGAAGAAAACGTTTTCATGTTACCATAAACAATTGACAATGCTTCGGGATGCAACATATAACAGAACAGTGTCCAGATTGCAACCAGCCTAATCATGAAAACTACAATTCAATGAGATGTGTAGACCATCAAAAGTCCTTGTTTACCAAGATTACTGATGTCGTTGTTGCACAGTAATCTAAGATGGGAAACAAAGTATGGTGAAAAACATTGTGTATTGAAACATAAATCAATTGGTAATATTCAAAAAACGCTTGGTTCAGATTTCAGTTCATGAAAAGCATACTTAAATCCAAGTGATTTGGTCAAATACTTACAGAAATTATTCTGCCAGCATTATATATATTAACTTTACATCAAAAATATAAACGGGAATTCGATAGACAAACACTGGATGTGTGCATTTGACATATAAAAAAAGATTCCAGGTGAAATGTCACCTGCCTCACATTTACAAGTGTTATTGCTTATCGGACAAGTTATTAGTTAAAAATAAAAAACATATAAAAATAAAAAATCAACAAAACAAAAACAAAGGTGTTCGCTATAGCTTGAACACCTAATTAAATATAGTAGTACAAATGTTGCCGATTACGATGTATCATACGTAGACTAAAATGACAATGCATAGACCTAAATATATTTCTGCCTCTGCAAAAGCTAACTACACACTTCTAACGTAATTTGCTTGCATGCAGGAGAATAACTCTCCAGTCAAGATAAATTGTGATACTAGATTCAGTTTATGACATGATTGTAACAGGCGCCCCTTGCTCTGAAATTAGGGCCTACCGCCAGTCATGAAATGCCCATAAGAAAAGAAAGATTTACCAGCTCAAAACAAAAATTACAAGAACCAACTAAAATAATTTTACAAGAAATAAAATAGGTTTAATAAAACATTCTGCCTCTCGCCAAGCCAGAGATGCCAATATCTCCAAATTGAATAAGAGTACTTGCCACGCATGTGGCATCCGCCTCGGGACCCTGAAAATACCCAAATTAATCCCTTTTCAAACCTCACTCGAGGCTTTATATTTTAAAATTACGTACTGTATATCGCTATAGATACCACTGTTAGTAAGATTACGCCCAAATCGTAAATGTTCGTATCTCTGCTACAAGGATTACATTGTAGGCAATTTTGGGGAAAGCAATTTTCGTCAGTCAACTTATAGACTACGTTATAATAAAATCATAAAATAAGCAGTAGCAGAGCTAGCCAGAATAATTGAAGTAAGTAATTTTATGAGGTTAATGCACTCTAGCTAAGAACTGAAATTGTAGTCAAGGGTACTGAACCTTAGGACAAAAGTGGGATGTTAGTGATATATGTGTAAATATCGACACAAGGCAAGTAATAAATACAAATAGTACTTACACAGCACAGTACATTTTATTATTATTTTTTATTATTATATAATATGGTTTATTTAAAAACATATGAGGAGGTGGATGGTTCTGCAATTTAGAATAAGACAAAATAATTCTCCTAATAAATAAATAATTCCAAAATGAGACATGGCCCTTTGGCTAACATGAGCCATTTAGAGACAGAATGACAGCACCTATCCACAACCGCTGCCCCAATCATAGAGGTCCACTGGGACCATGCTGCCAGTATGGTTTTTATAAAGGTGGCTGATACATAGTCTAAGCGGAATTTCAGGGGAGTACCATATGTAGGTGAAATCAGACCATTATTATTATTATTGTGTTAGTCCTAGTTTCGTCCCGAGTGGGACATAAGGTGCCAACAGATCTGCCTCCAACGGGACCGGTCCTTCGCAGCACGCCGTGCCTCGCCCCATGTCAAGCTCCATCTCCTTCAACTCGGCCATCACAGTACGTCTCCAAGGTTGTTCTGGCTGCGCCTTAAGCCTTCTTCCAGGTGGTGTCCATCTAAAGCGGGCAGTCTTGGGGATACGGGTCCTGGTCCATTCTATGGACATGCCCCCGCTCATCGGATCCGCGGCGCTGAATCTCTTCCAGCACCACACTTCCGGCTTCCTTTGTTTTCTTTTATACAGCTCTTCATTTGAGATCTTGTTAGGCCAGAAGATGCGACATATTCTCCGGAGACATCCGTTGTGGAAGCTGCACCATCTTGTTCATATCGCCTTTTACCACTCGCCGTTGAAGCCAGTACCGGCGCCATACAGCAGAACTGGCTTGACAAGACTGTTGTACAGTCTGGAGCGGAGCTTCGTTTTAAGGCTGCACTGTAGGGTGAAATCAGAATCATGCTAACTTTCTTGAAAAGAGCTTACTCTCCGCACTGACCAACTAGCTGGGCTCCAATCTACAAAGGCCACATTCCGAATAACAATGTAACTCGACCACTGTGGCCCCTCCACAGCATGCATCTAAAAGAAAAATTAAGTCAATTTGACTAGGGTAGTACAACCAAAGAGAGGCTCTACTAATAACTTGAAGAATTTTAAAGGAACAAACTAACATAAAAATAATATGGCCAAAAATCTTTTGTTATACTGCCCCTTGTACCTGTGAAAAGTGTGCATCTCTGCACGCTGACCTGAAAATACAAAAACAATTTCTTGACAAAATTTCATTTAGCCCCCCAAAAAAAAAAAAAAATATATTATGTATATACAGCCTCCAGCATCTACGTGTGTACATGGTATGACTTCACAGGTTATCCAACAGTTAGAGCAGAAAACAGTAGTAACACAACGTCAAATTAAATGAGATTTGCGATCACTAAACAATTTAGCTGTCTTCCATAAATGCAAATTAACTATTTTGAAAGCATTCCACAATCCATTCATTAAATACAACTGACACAAGCTGTTTCTATTCGAAATTAGGGGCCTACCTGCCAGTCATGAAATGTGCCCATGAAAAAAAGATATTTATCAACTCAAAAAAATGCATTGGGGAACTAACTAAAATAATTTTACAAAAATAAAAAGAGTTGTTGAATAAAAATATTCTATCTCGCAAGTTACAATGTAGGCGGCACCTTAGGGAAAGCAATTTCATCAGTCAACTATAGGCTACGTTATCAATTATCAATTCGCCCAGCAAACAAAAGCAACAACAAACTGTTCAACTAACACACTCTTTAGCAAGGCAACTGCATTTTGTGCTTCTTGGTTGCGTAAAGGATACACTTCTGTCCCTTTATAGTAAAGTAATCCATGACTACTAAAATATATCTGTTGTCATGTTTCGAATGGGGCAACTGTCCAAAACATCTATGCCCAATCTTTTAATGGGGCAGCATAGCAGAAGGTTGCAGAGGGCTGCAACCTTGGAGCCGGAGACTTTCTTCTGACACAGGCATCACATTGACTAAACGTTCTACCTCATCACGGTAGCCAACTCAGTAGTTTTGTGCTGATTGCCCGACATATGACAATTATCAAAATCAAAAGAACTTAGTGTCTCTAACCACCTAGCAAGTTGTCCCTGGAATTTTCTGAAATTAAAAAGCCATTGAACCGTGATCGGACAAAAATGAACAACGGCTAGAAAGCTCACGCCTGGTGGTGTTGTAACTGAGTTCTGCTTTGCTGCTTTCAGCCCGCATACCCAGATACCTTTTCGACTATTCTGAATTTGTGAAAAAACACAACTACAGCATCTCCACTGGCGTCTGTGTCAAGGATAAATGGTAATGAGAAATCTGGAAAAGTCAAAATTGGTGTGAAGTTAATTTCTCTTTCCAACAATTTAAAAGCCATGTCACATGATGTGTTCATTTACATTTGACATCTTTCTGTGTAAGTCGTGTAATGGAAATGGTGCAGCAATACAGCCAAAATGTTTTATAAATCACCTATAATACGAACACAACCCCAGAAAACTTAACATCTTTAAGATGACGTGGAGTAGGTCAGTCATGCACTTTAGCCGTCTTCTCTGGATTCGCTGACACACCTTGTTGATACAATGTGACCAAGGTAACAGACTTCAGTTTGAAATAAAGAGCATTTCTTGGTTTTAATTTAAGACCTGCTTCGGACAAGTCGTCTAAAAAACTTCACCTAAGCAGGTGACATGTTCTTCAAAGGATGGTAAAAATAAGAATATCATCTAAATAGACAAGACAAGTTTTCCAGTGGAGCCCACTTAAAACCAACTCCATCAGTCTTTCCAAGGTGCTAGGGCATTACAAAGCCCGAAGGGCATGATATTGAAATCAAACAGGCCACTACCTGTAGTGAACGCTGTCTTTGACTTGTCCTAAGGGTCGATTTCAACCTGCCAGTAGCCACTTCCAAGATCTAACAATGAAAACCACTTGAGCTAGCAGAGCATCGAGACTGTCGTCTATTCATGGTAATGGATACACATCTTTGAGTGTTACTTCATTTAGTTTTCTATAATCTATACAAAAAGGTGTAGACCCATCCTTCTTTTTAACCAATACCACTGGGCTTGCCCAAGGACTGGAAGATGGAGAAATAACACTTGCATCAATCACATCTACCCATTTCTGTGCTTCATGTCTTTAGTGGTAAGGTAATCATCGCGCATGGTTTGGCATTACCTGTATTTATGCTGTGATACAAGCTCTACTCAGCAAGGTGGTTGAAGAAAGTGAAAGAAAATGACTTAGCATCAACTGCAAAAAGACTGAATGTATGGTAATAAGCAAGAGAAAAGATGTTCAAAAAATGTATACTAAAGGTTTGAGACAAGACAATCAAACAAGATAGCAAGTTCACGTACTTAGAAAGTGTTATTACAGAAGATGGAAGATCCGACACAGAAATAAAGCAACAAATTGGAATAGCGAAAGGCACATCCGGTCAACTGGGCAGAACTACGCTCAAGCAGTTCCTCCACAGCTATGCCTAATATGTTATCTGAACTGTGTGCTTGCTCATTTTCCACTGGATCTCCTGGTTGAAAAAAAGCAATGTGTATGCCTTTATGCAACACAGATGGCTTGGGTTGTACATTAAGGACTCGTATTGGAATCAAGTTTTTGTGAGGATTTGCAAACACTCGTCCAACCAAAATACCATTGTCACTATCTGCAAATCTTCTTGAAGATTCTACTACTCCTGAAGTTACTTTACCACGCATGTGTAATTTACCAGGGACAATTGCCTCTTGGTTAGTAGGGATTACAACTGTCTCTGCAACTGAAATGTGACAACACATCTAAGTGGTAATCTCTGTGATTATTGGAACTGTTATTTCCCTAACATAATTTTGCATTGAGGAATGTCGAAAATTTGACCACAGCTCGTCAAGAAATCCAACCCAAAAATACCAGCATAGGCTATTTCTGCTACAAGGACTTTGTGACGTCTGCGTAATCCACCAACTCTAATAGTCAACATAGCACAACCCTCAACCTGTAAGGTACTACCTTCCACATCAACTACTGAATAATTACCAGCATTACATGTATATAGTAACTACAATAAAAACAGAAATTTGACAACACTGGATGCGCATTGATATAAAAAAACTGTTCAGTGGAATGCTACCCTCCATTTGCAAGTGTTACAGATGGGACATGTTATTTATTATTTGAAAAAAATGTTTAAAAATAAATAATAAATGTTGATTATGTGTCATACACAGACTAAAGTGACAATGCATAGACGTAAATATATTTTGATCGGCAAAAATGAACTACGCACTTCTAATCTAATTTGTTTGCATGCAGTGAGAAGTAACTTCAGTCAAGATAAATAGTAGGCTCCATGCTGCGTGATTGATATTTATGACATGAATACTTACAATTTAGTGAGATTTTGTAGACCATCAAATGTTCCTGTGTGTAATATCACTGATTCTGTTGTTGTGCAGCCATCTAAGATGGAAAAACAAAGTAGTGTTATATATAGTCCATTAATTTTGTTATTTTCACCAATGTTCTTAGGTTTTCTGAACTTCACCTCTAAAACATTGTAGTTGTATCAGACAATCTTAACATGTATCATGCCCAAGGTTCACTTATTTGGCAAAAAATAAAATCACAATAAATATAAATAGACAACAGTTGAGTACATCAAAATTTTAAAAGTTTGTTGTCCACAGGCCTCCCATTGACAGGTGTTTTTCGATCGCCAGACATGAACTTTGCACTCTGTCAAATTTGTTGCCAGAGATGTAACTTCAATCAAGAGAAATTGGTTGCTCGATGCTGTGTGAGATTGAAATTGATGACATGAATACTTACAAGGTTTGAAGACTTTGTAGACCATCAATGTTCCTGGTGCAATTTCACTGATTTTGTTGTCATTCAGTCCTCTTAGATGGGAAAACAGAAGCATTAAAACAAAATCATTAAAGCCCGTTAATATGGTCATTTTCAACAATGTTCTTAGATTTTCTTTAAGAAAACGTTAGTAAAACGTTTTCATGGTATCAAACAAGTTGAAAATATTCCTGCCTAATGTTCAATCATTTCATAAAATTAACTTTACAAATGATTCTCAATAGACAACAGTTCAGTGCATCAAGAAATAAAAGGGAAAAAAATCAAATGTTTACAGTACTTTGTAAGGGCTTTCGAATGCTCCATCAAATCTAAGACCAACAATGATAAGGACAAACCATTTCTTAGAGCAATATACCAGAGGGGAAGCAAATGCCATTGTGAAAAGCTGTATATATGGTGAGGATTCAGCATAAGTTCTCTCAAAGGCTAAACTTCTGCTGAAAAGGAAGTTTGGAGATAAGCACCGCATCATGGACAGCATGGTGTCAAAGGCAGTTGAATGGCCCGACATCAAACCAGAAGACAAAGATGAGCTTCATCGATATGCAGTATTTATCACAGAGCTGCATAACCTGGCAAAAAGATCTCACAATGGAACAAGTGATCAATCATTCTCAGAATATTAGAAATGATCACATCAAAATTGCCATACAAGCCGATATATGGAGGAATTTGTTTGATGACATTCAAGAAAAGAAATGTAATTTTTGATGATGTTATTTTCGTCAACAAACAAGCACACATTGCATGTAACCCAGTCAAAGTGCCTTGATTTTTTAACTCAAGTGTTCAGTATGTATTTAATTATCTATTTGCTATTCCAAACAACATTTAACAAAATTAGAATTTGTTGAAAAAAAATCGGAATTCGAGGCCAACATTCAGGCAGTGAAATCCGTGCCGTGTTTGTTCCAATTTGTGACTTGTGGCGGTAGCAAACATTTTTCCAGCTTTTATGACGTACATTTACGGGAGCTTGAAGTTTCGACCACTTAGCAACGGTCTGGCTGCCGCCGCACGCTCTACGCGTATTATTATATGTCGCACGCTCGACGTCGAGTGTGATATGCTGCTAGTGCGATCGGCCAGGCCAGAGGCCGGCACCGCATGCAGAAGCCATAGTTTGTTTTCGTGCTAGCTAGGCCTGAATTGAACTAACGTTAAAGCCTGCAAATCGTTGGAAGTATAATTCGTTCTTTTGTCTGTGTTTGATTTTGCGATACACCTGCCGCTGTCGGGCCGGCATCAGCGTAAATTTGCCAATCCACTGTGTTGTTGGCGGCTGCAACAGGAATCAGAAAGATGATTCGGAATTAAGTTTTTTTAGTTTAACGAGTTGCCATTATAACATAGTCTGGTTTCACATACTTGACTCGGAATAACCTCACACAATGATTTTTATTATCTGCACAAAACAAGAACAATTTGGACTTCTGCGGTGAAATTAACCTGTTAACAAAATTCACTGAATGAAATCCTGCACATCAAATTTCCGGTTGCTTTTAAAGTAGTTTTTCGTAAGATAAATAAGAAAAATGGCCTACCATGACCAGCTGTGCTCTCACACCGGTGTTCGAGACTTTCGACTTCGCTGTTTCCGCCCGGATCTCCAACATCGTCATCATCCACTTCGGGTTCGAATTGGTACGGCTCAATCCTACTAACTTTACAATCTTCGGCATCAGTATCACTACTACTTTGAGAAACTTTCTCAAACTCACTTTCGGAAGATGACATGTCCCGTTTAACGACCTTTGTAGCTAGCTAGCTAGCGCGTAGGCTAGGCCAGCCGCGCATACGCAATGGAAAACGTGGTACAGTAAACAGTCGCTCGTTCGCAATACCCGTAAATGTACATCATCAAAATAGGCTCAGTGAAAGTGTCCCCGACGGCTTTTATTTTTTCCTCTGTTCGCGAATAACATCTTCAAAGGTTTTTTGAAGGGATAAAGAAAAATGATGAAATTCTTATTTTAGGTTATTTCTATTAAGAAATACAACTTTTTAAAATAGTGTTGAAAATATTGACCATTTTGTGTGGTCTTTAAAGCAAATGACAATGGAAAAGGAAATAATATCAAGTCAAGCCCTAGAAGTACTAAAACACCATCAAGTACCAGTTTCTACACAGCTGTGAGTATTGATGACATCGATGGGCTCAAAGGAGCTTGCATTTATTGTAGTGATTCCAGCCATTTCTTGCGTGATTTTTCCAGTGCTAGCAAGCAAGCCATACAAAGAAAGAATAAAGTTTTGTCGCTCCAAAGGCTTGTGTTTTGGCTGCTTAAAGGGATCATCACATTTTGTGAATGATTGCAGGAACAGGCAGAAATGTAACATATGCAGAAGATGGCATCCAACAGTGCTACACACAGAGAGTGGAAAGACAAATCTGCTCTACAAACTGACTAAGAAAACACAAATGCTGGCGAGTAATTCTCCCATGAAGAAAGCGACGTGAAGGACAATGTTAAATGTGGTTTGACAAACTCTGCACAATCACAGGTACATCTGCAGAATGCCTCCCAGGAGTGGTACCAGTTATCTTGAGGGTGACTGAGGACAGGCATACAGACAAAGACATATGCTTTTATGGACTCTGGCAGTAATGCTGTATTTTGTGTTGATGCAGTGGTGAATAGGCTAAAGGAGAAAGGAAAAGCCATCAACATACAATTAGTGCAAACTTTGACTGACGAGTGACTTAGAGATTATGTTCTGAGAGACTTAGAGATTATGGACCTACAGACTCACACAGTCATCAACCTTCCAGAGGTTTATACCCAGGCACAAATACCAATGGCTACAGAGGACATCATCACCAATGATGACTTAAAGAAATGACCATATCTACATCGTGTTGAGTTACCATCCATAGATGCTGAAGTGGGACTGTTAATTGTAAACAATGTCCCAAAAGCAGCAGAACCACTTGAAGTTATCAACAGTGAGAATGGTGGCCCTTTTGCTTGTCCATCAGTCCTTGGTTGGCAGGTTTATGGGTCAACAAAGAATCAAGATCAAAAGAGAGTCATCTCCCACAGAGTGAAAGTTAAGGCCAGAGATGACATTGATGAAAAGTTGGAGAAACTTTTCAACCAAGACTTCAATGACTTCTATGAGTCATAGATGATAAGCCAGAGAAATCAAAAGATTTACTTTTCACCAAGGTGGAAAAATTTTATCAGAGTTGTTGATGGGCATTTTGAGATTGCGCTCCCACTGAGTCTCAGTGACATGATGAAGTTAAGATGCTGAAGAAGAGATCACAAGCAGAGCAGAGAGCAGCCCATTTACAAAGGAAATATCTGAGACAGCCACAACTCCAGAGTGAATACACAGACTACATGGAGTCCATGTTAAGCAAGGCTACATGGAGAAAGTCTAAGAGAGAGACAAAGAGGGATGATGGTAGATTGTGATATCTTCCCTCATCATGGTTTAATGCACCCACAAAAAAAAAAATTAAGGGTGTGTATGACTGCACAGCCAACTACAAAAGGTGTCTCCCTCAATAAACAGTTGTTACAGGGGCCAGACTTAACCAACAGCATAGTTGGTGTGTTAACAAGATTTAGGCAGGACAAAGTCGCCCTCGTGACTGATATTGAAGACATGTTTTTCCCAAGTCCTTGTGCCAAGAGAGGACAGAGACCTACTGAGGTGGCAAGATAGTGATGTGAAAGAACTATTGACAGAATACTGCATGAAAGTGCATGTTTCCAGTGCAGTTTCCTCTCCTTCATGTGTGAATTACACTTTGAAGAGAACAGCAGATGACCAAGCAGAAAACTTTGACCAAGAAATAACGCACATAATTTATCGTAACTTCTACTCGTGAAAGGTTTGATGGAAGTATGTAGAAGAGGAAGATTCCATCTTTACCAAATGGGTGAGTAACCAAAGGAAAGTTTTAGAAAACATTCCAGAAAATGAACAAGCAAACAGTATCAAAGATTTGATCTCATCGATGATGAGAGGTTGCCCACTGAGAGAGCACTCGGCATGATGTGACTCATTGGTGACTCGAAGATAACCCCCTCATCACAAGCACGTAATTTGGGTGTTATATTTGACTCGACAATGACTGTAAAACCTCATATCTCCAACATTGTTCGTATATCATCATTCCATATCAGAAATATTAGCCAAATAAGGAAATACTTGAATAAAAGTGCTGCTGAACAAATTATACATGCGTTTGTCACATCACGGCTCGATAACGGGAATGCTCTCCTTTACTGTCTCCCGCATAATCAAATATCTCGTCTTCAGCACAGACAAAACACAGCAGCTCGTGTTGTAACTTTGTCCAAAAAGTCATGCCATATCACGCCAATCTTGAAAGAAATGCACTGGCTTCCTGTTTCACAGATAATTGTTTTTAAATTTATGCTAATTGTTCACAAATCTTTTAATAGTATTGCTCCAATTTATATTTCTGAACTGCTCAAAGTCTACAGTCCATCACGCAACTTGCGTTCCAGCAACATGTCACTCCTAAAGGAACCAACTTCAAAACGGAACTGGGGTGATAGGTCTTTTTCTGTCGCGGCTCCGAGACTCTGGAATCATCTTCCAACTAAACTCAAATCTTGTCATAGTATAACTAGATTTAAGTCGATACTTAAAAATTATCTTATGTCACAATGTTTCAAAGATGATGTATATTTGTAATTGCATTGTAGATACATGTATCTCAGTACATAATCTTTTTTTCCCTATGCTATCATTGTATATTATTTGTATTCATGTTTTGTTTTGTTTTTCTTTGTTTCTGCGCCTAGCGCCCAGCAGGGTGGATATGTGTGCGCTACAAATCTTTATTATTATTATTATTACTATGTGGTCCATTGAAGAGGACGAGTTTGGATTCAGAATTGAGATGAAAGATAGACGACCGACAAGAAGGGGTATTTTGTCTCTAGTCAGCTCTATCTACGATCCTTTTGGATGTGTCTCTCCAGCAGTGCTCCCAGCTAAACAGTTACTTCAAGCCATGTGTTGGTTGAAGTTGGGATGGGACAAAGAAATTCCTCTGGATCTGAGAAGGAAGTGGCATAGCTGGCAGATGGAACTACCAAGGCTAGCAGAGTAAAAGATGGAAAGATGCATGAAACCAGAAGAATTTGAGGATGAGCGAGTCAAGTCAGTCACTATTCATCACATTGCTGATGCCAGTGAGTCAGGCTATGGTACTGTTTCGTATTTGAGATTGGTGAATGATGTAGGAGAGATCAAGTAAATCATGAGTTGCCCCACTCAAGCAGGTGACGATTCCAAGAATGGAGCTGACAGCAGCAACAGGAGCAGTTTGAATTGATCATATGATCAAAGGGGAGCTTTAAATTGAAGTGGATAACACCTACTTTTTGACTGACAGTATGTCTGTGCTATGGTACATGTATGTCAACAGCGGAACAACACACTTTAAGATATTTGTAGCTAACAGATTAGCAGTTATCCTTGATGGCTCCAACCCAACTCAGTAGCGTCATGACCTGCCTTCTGATTGGCTCAGACCTGACGAGCCTACTCTACTCTGTGAAGTAGAAAGTATCATCAACAGTTGACCCATCACAAAGGTTTCTGATGATGTGAACGATTTGGAAGCATCAACCCCAAATCACTTGCTTATTTTGAGGTAAACCATTCAACTCCCTCTGGTCACCCAGGAGACAGATATCTTAAGTTAAGATAGTTAAGTGTGAAGACAAGCTATGAGCATGATATTGAAACATGGATCCCAAGTGAAAGAATTTTTGTATTATTGGTGATGTGCACTGATATAAAAAACTGTTCGGTGGAATGTAACTTCAGTGAAGAGAAATTGGTTGCTCGATGCTGCGTGATTGAAATTGACGACATGAATACTTACAAGGTTTGAAGACTTTGTAGATCATTAAATGTTCCAGGTGCAATTTCACTGATTTTGTTGTCTGTCAACGATCTTAGATAGGAAAAGAAAGTAGCGTTAAAACAAAATCATTAAAGCCTGGACTAGACCACTGACTGCATGAATCTTCAGGAGCATGGACCTACATGTATAAGCTGATTGACTGAAAGATCCAAACTAGCCGCAAGATAAGCCATTTGCAATTGTGAGTCGTTGTCACACTCTTTATGCACATTGTGTGGTTTATAAGAAGTCTTACACATGTATTTACTGTATGGTGTGCATGCTCAAAGATGAATTGATTTATAACATGAACATCTGCCAAGTTATATTGAACATCAGTAAAATGCATTTCAGTGAACTAAACACCATTTGGTAAACTAGAATCGTCCAAGTCCATAGGATGTGATTACATATTCAGTGTGATTACATATCTCCAGAATGGCCTCTCTCAGAAATAGTGACTGTAGATTTCATCTTTCTTTTTTTACCACAAGGCGGTACAAATATGAAAGATACTTTGCTGTGATTGCCTAAGTTTTTAAGTGAAAATCACAGACGGAAGTTTTCCTCATTATGTGTGTACATGACCTTATGTACCTCAGACTATTGGATAAAACGTTCATGTATTTAAAAAATGTCTACAAATTTCTACATGTGTGTTCTCAGTTCTTTATGTTTCACAGCTCATGAAGTTTCATGAAGTGAAATTTACATTGTATAAGGTGCAGTATATATTTGGAATATGAGGAGATACGATAAAAAAGGTGTTGTTTTAGTTGTGATTACATAAAATTTCATCAATGTCCACAACGTGTAAGTAGAAAATCATGCACAGGTTAAATCTTTTTTTTACCTGCTCTTATTCTGGGATAATGGTTTATGTTTTGAAATGTCACTTTAGTAAACAATGATTTTCAGTTTAACACTCCGATGTGATAGCCCTCCTGCTGCAAGAGGCAGAAGTTATTTATTTCATTGTTTTTCCCAGAAAAAAAGTCACAGAGGCCTGGGAGTCATTGATATCCTAAAGTGGACCATTCCACATATCTTAGAAGGGGTGTCAATTCCCAGAGCTGTGTAGTTATTTTTTTCCTGGGCTGGAAAAGAAATTGCTGCCATATGTCTGTGCACAAAATCAACCATCCATTGTGTACACATAAAGACCTACCCAGATCTAACCCTCCGATAAGTGGAACCATCTGTTTGGCATCAGGCTGTGTTCTTTGATGTCTTGGGGCATGCCAGTGCCAGGCATAACCCCCCCACCCCCCCAGACAGAGTGTCTGGGTTCTGTGGTTACATGCTGGAGAGATATGGCTGAGAGATATGCAGCATAAGTATATGGCTTTTTACTGTGTGCTAGGTCATACAGGAGAGAGCTACACTACACAGCCGTCGTGTGTCATCTTGGGTTGTAAATAATACTAGACCATAGCAGGGCATGTGTGGAAGTTATTTGGATGTAAAAAAATAATTGGGAATGCATAGATAATAATTTTAATATCATTAATAGGGATGCCACTGAAAAGAGGAGAGGTACGTCCTTCGAATAAAGTCGTGGGTACCTCCCACGTCGGAGGGTTTTAAGCAAGGCCACAAGGACATGTTTAAGAAGATGTTTATCAGAAAATATACATGAAGGGCCCAGGTCAAAGTTGTATTCTCAGGCAGAAATTATACAATGGTTATTACTAGTGCAAAAGAGGTTTCCTGTTGTAGTTAAGAATTTGACTTGAGATATTGGTTATTGACATGCCAGAAAATGCCAGAAAATGCCAGAATTGTTTTGTTTCCGAGTTGAGATTTTATTGTGAACCACACACAGTTGTGTTGTAACAAAATTGAAGATGTTTGTGTTTCGAACAATTGGAGAAGATGTAAACCACTACCAGTAAAGAAGATTTGGTGGCTTCATGCTGTGTGACTAAATCATGACATGAAAACTACCAGGTAAGTGAGCTTTTGTAGACCATCAAATGTTCCTAGTGTAATGAACTGATCTTGTTCTTGGAGCAATTTCACTGATTTTAATTTTGGACATGAATCTTAGATTGGAAAATAAAGTAGCATTCAAACAAAATCATTAAAGCTCATTCATTTGGTCATTTTCAACAATGTTCTTAGATTTTCTTTAAAAACGTCAATGAAACATTTTCATGACATCAAAAAATATTCCTGCCTAATGTTCAATCATTTTATAAAATTAACTTTACAAATGAATCTCAACAGACAACAGTTCAGTGCATCGAGAAATAAGAGGGGAAAAATAAAACATTCACTGTACTTTTTAGAAATTTAAAATTACAAGTGAATCATGATAGACAAGACTTGGGTGCATCAAAAATACTCAAATTACAGTTGGACAAAATCTAACAGAACAGTGTTCAGATTATGACAAGCCTAAACACGAAAACAGTGGGTACTGCATTCGAAACATGAAAACTTACAATTCGATGAGATTGTGTAGATCATCAAATGTTCCTGGAGTAATTTCACAGATATTGTTGTTCCACAGCTTTCTAACATGGGAAAACAGTAGGGTTAAAATTGTATTCAAGCCAATTTATCAGGATCCTAGTCTCATAGTCTCACAGTTTCCCGCCTGCGCGCCTCAACGAACTAATCCTCCAGCATCCATTCATGGGATGATCCTCCAGCAGCCTACTTAAGCAGCAGCATTTTCCAGAGTCCGGCATTCTCCTGAGGACGATCAGAGCATACTGATCGAAACGTCGAGTTGTACCCCCAGTTCTTTTCAGAACTAATTACTACTCAATTGAGATTCCACATGGTGTCACCGCAATTAGTCTTACTTATCTGGTTATTTTCACCTATTTTCTTTGATTTCCCGAAAACAACTTGATGAAACGTTGTCATGGTGACACCATGTAGAAATTCTCTTGAGTAAAAAATAGTTCCAAAAAGAGTTGGTTGGTTGTAACTCAACATTTTGATCAGTATCCTCTGATCATATTCAGGAGAAACAAATTAAGTTTACTTTGTTTAGAGAATAAAACTACAAATGAATCTTATAGATAAATAGACAATAATGTATTGCATCAAATTAAGAACATAAAATAATTTCCTTATCCTACAGCCATGTGTAACTCAGGCATGAGAATGGGTTGTGTTAGAAAAAACTGGAAAATAGCGATTCACTATTAATGACCCAATCAAGCCGTAGGCTTGGCCCGAGCCGAAGGCGAGGCATGCCGGGGGTTTCAGGGAGCCGGGGCCCCCTGGCGGGGGTTGAAGGGGTCAGTGCCCCCTTTAGAAAATTTTGACAATTTAGGTACTGAAAAGTACCTAAAGAATTTGTCCTTATCTTCACTAGATTTACATGTTCCGCTGTGGTAACATGAGCTTTTAGTGCACTTTTCCCGCGATTTCCATAGTTGATCAGTTTATTGCAAAGCGTGCTCATCGACTTCCCTGGTATATCTACCTTTCTGGCGAACTCGCCGAGATTGCACTTTACTTTATCGGCAATACCACTTTTACCAGGCAGTTTAATTTCCACATCTTCCTCTAATAACCAAGACCACTTCCATTTTTCTTTGACACCTTTATCCGACTCCCGTACGAATTGTTCTTCATTTCTATCCAAAATTCTCGGCATTTTGAAGTCGGATGCCTCCGATATTTCACGATAATTTTACTATAACTTTTTTTCTTTCACGTACACAAAGGCCAAAGCGTTAACACGATGGCCGCTCAATCAACAACAGCATTTCCTAACGCTCATTATAGGGGATCGTTCATTGGACAATTTTTATGACGTTATGGAATACTTGATACCTAACGCGATCGTTGATTCGTTTAGTAAACTTCATCTCTGTAACAGCACTTCATCGCTCTGCGTACGTCGTGTAAATAGGATCGGAGAAACGAGTTTATAAAACAGCTGGGAGCGTCTAAAAACAGAGCTACGAAGCCGACTTTAAAAGTGCCGATCTCGGGGCATTTCAGCAATGATATTTCCACAATTTCCCTAAAAAAAAAAATCACCCTAGACCACCTGATCTACCCCCCAAATTTTAAACCGGATTCACATTGAACTCGGAGAGGACATATTTTGGCCTCCAAAAAGCGGGAAACCGCGGAACGGCGGGAAATTCTCATGCCTGGTAACTGAGAGTTTTGATTAATGTTACATTTTATTTTGAAAAGCATATCCATATACAGTATAATGAAGCATGCTGGTTCCATCTTTTGAACACAAGTTTTACAAATGTTTGTTGTCCTACAGGCTTCCCATTGACACATTTTTCAATGGGCACACATGAACTTCCCACTTCATCTATATTTGTTTGCCATGAGATGTAACTTCAGTCAAGAGAAATTGGTTGCTCGATGCTGCGTGATTGAAATTGACGACATGAATACTTACAAGTTTTGAAGACTTTGTAGACCATTAAATGTTCCAGGTGCAATTTCACTGATTTTGTTGTCTGTCAACAATCTTAGATAGGAAAACAAAGTAGCGTTAAAACAAAATCATTAATGCCTGTTAATATGGTTATTTTCAACAATATTCTTAGATTTCCTGAAGAAAACGTTTTCATGTTATCAAACAAATTGACAATGCTTCGGGATGCAACATATAACAGAACAGTGTTCAGATTATGACCAGCCTAATCATGAAAACTTACAATGTAATGAGATTGTGTAGACCATCAAAAGTCCTGGGTGCAAGTTTACTGATGTTGTTGTTGAACAGATATCTAAGATGGGAAAACAAAGTATGGTGAAAAACATTGTATTGAAACATAAATAAATTGGTAATATTCAAAAACGTTTTCAGATTTTAGTTCATGAAAGCATACTTAAATCTAAGTGATTGGTCAAATACTTACAGAAATTATTCTGCCAGCATTATATAGTAACTACAATCAAAAATATAAAATGGAATTTTGATAGAAAACACTGGATGTGCATCGATATCAAAAAAGATTCAGTGAAATGCTACACTCCATTTACAAGTGTTATTGTATCGGACAAGTTATTAGTTAAAAAAACAAAACAAAAAACAAGGTGTTCACGCTATACAATGTAGCTTGAACACCTAATTAAATATAGTACAAATGTTGCCGATTACGATGTATCATACATAGACTAAAATGACAATGCATAGATCTAAATATATTTCGCTCTGCTAAAGCTAACTACACACTTCTAACGTAATTTGCTTGCATGCAGTGAGAAGTAACTTCAGTCAAGATAAATTGTAGGCTCGATGCTGTGATTAAAATTTGATTAAAATGACATGAATACTGTAACGGCGCCCCTTGCTCTGAAATTAGGGGCCTACCGCCAGTCATGAAATGCCCATAAGAAAAGAAAGATTTACTAGCTCCAAAAAAAAAATTACAGGAACCAACTAAAATAATTTTACAAGAAATAAAATAGGTTTAATAAAATATTCTGCCTCTCGCCACAAGTTACATTGTAGGCACCCAGGGGAAAGCAATTTTCATCAGTCAACTATAGACTACGTTATTAAATAAAATAAGCAGTAGCCAGTATAATTGAAGAGTAAGTTGCACTTTAGCTACGACTGAAACCGTAGTCAAGAGTACTGAACCTTAGGACAAATATGGGATAAGTGTTAGGGGGTAGGCATGGTAAATATCAACACAAGGCAATAAAATAAAATGGTACTTCCACAGCACAGTACAGATGAGGAGGTGGATGGTGCAATTTAGAATACGACAAAATACTCCCCTAATAAAATAAACAATTCCAAAACGGGGCACCTGACCCTAACACAGCATGTAGAAGAAAACTATAAAGTCAACTTGACTAGGGGTGACCAACAGAGGGTTCTACTAATAATTAGAAATCTTAAAGGAACAAACTAACATAAAAAATATGGACAAATATTTTTTTGTTACACTGCCCTCGCTTGAAGAAAAGGTGCATCTCTGCACCTGAAAAATACAAAAACAATTTGACAACATTTCATTTGCTGTCTTCCATAAACACAAATTAACTATTATGAAGCATTCCACAGTCCATTGATTAAATACAAATGACAAAAGCTGTTTCTATCTCGGTCACTTTAGTGTCCATCTCATCTGGTCTGCAGCCCAAATAAGGTAGTGTTCTTATGCAGTTATATTCAATAATCATAACTGTTCATTTAGTTGTCACAAAATCTCCTGTGCGTAGCCACATCAGTAGTCATTGTCGTTGAATATGTGTTAGCGCAAACTCCACATCTTTGTGACTTGACTGACCTGCCTCCTGTAGTTCTCCCTGTTCTGATGTTGCTACTCCTTGGTTCCCAGTGAAAGTTCCAGCGATGTTTTCCTCGGATGTATTTTCTGCATGGTAGGATTCCTCCTCTCCAGCCGCTGCTGCTGCTGCTTATCTAGTAGGGTATGGGTTAACATCTTGGTTGCTGGATGTTTCTCCTCAGTCCCCCAGGTTCTCATCAGTAGCATCACTGCTGCCAGCCAATCCATCCATCTGTTCTGTCTCACCGTTGTCAATGGCATCTCTGGTAGTAACACCCTGACTGCTGTTATCACCCAAGACTTCTTGTGAAAAAGAGCTTGAAACACACGATTTTAGTCTATCGAAATGAACAACTTTTCTATGTCGTTTCTCCATATGTTTGATACAGTAAACTGTATCTGAAATGCGTTTGATGACTTGATGAAGACCCTTCTAGTGTGATTGGAGTTTAGGGCTTAGCCCAATTTTATGAAGATACCTGTAAAGCCAAACTCGGTCATCTGGAGAGTACAGACTGCCCTTTAATTTGGCACTGTACAACTGTTTTTGCCTTTTTTACTCTCCTTGAATATTTTTTCTTGCCACTTCAAAGGACTTTCACATACGGGTCAAGTTCGGATACTCATATGGACTTGTGTTTTCTCTCCTTTCGGGATGACTAACTAATAAATCTAGTGGCAATGACAACTCTCTTCCAAACATTTTATTTGGGCTAACCCCAGTCGTTTCCTGCTCATTTGCTCGATACGCCATCATGACGTATGGAAGATGTACATCCCAATCAGACTGGTCTTCACTAACATACATACTGAGGATAGTCTGTATCGTACGGTTGAACCGTTTGACAAGACCATCTGACTGGGGGTGGTAAGTTTTGTTTATTCCTAACAACTGACAAATTGACAGAAAAAGTCAGCTTTCAAAATTAGTTCCTTTGTCAGAGTGTATACTAAGTGGAACACCAAAGCAACAAATAAACTGTTCAACTAACACATGATGTGTTCATTTAAATTTGACATCTTTCTGTGTAAGTCGGTGTAATGGTGCAGCAATACAGCCAATTTTTTTTATAAATCACCTATAATACGAACACAACCCCAGAAAACATCTTTAAGATGACGTGGAGTAGGCCAGTCACACACTTTAGCCATCTTCTCTGGATTCGTTGACACACCTTGTGCTGATACAATGTGACCAAGGTAACAGACTTCAGTTTGAAATAAAGAGCATTTCTTGGGTTTTAATTTAAGACCTGCTTCGGACAGTCGTCTAAAAACTTCACCTAAGCGGGTGACATGTTCTTCAAAGGATGGTGCAAAAATAAGAATATCATCTAAATAGACAAGACAAGTTTTCCAGTGGAGCCCACTTAAAACCAACTCCATCAGTCTTTCAAAGGTGCTAGGGCATTACAAAGCCCGAAGGGCATGATATTTACATTGTAATTCAAACAGGCCACTACCTGTAGTGAACGTTGTCTGTGACTTGTCCTAAGGGTCGATTTCAACCTGCCAGTAGCCACTTGCAAGATCTAACGATGAAAACAAGCTAGCAAGAGCATCGAGACTGTCGTCTATTCGTGGCAATGGATACGCATCTTTGAGTGTTACTTCATTTAGTTTTCTATAATCTATAAAAAAACATGTAGATCCATCCTTTTTAACCAACACCACTGGGCTTGCCCAAGGACTGGAAGATGGAGAAATAACACTTGCATCAATCACATCATCTACCTGTTTCTGTGCTTCATGTCTTTGGTGGTAAGGTAATCGTTGCGCGTGGTTTGGCATTACCTGTGTTTATACTGTGATGTCACTTTTGTCTGTCCATGTTCACCACATTTTGAAAAAATGTTGCTGTGTTCATGTAACAAATCTTTCAGTTTATGCTTCTGCTCTATGGTCAACTGGGCAGAACTACGCTCAAGCAGTTCCTCCACAGCTATGCCTAATGTATTATCTGAGCTGTGTTCTTGCTCATTTTCCACTGGATCTAGTTGAAAAAAAGCAATGTGTGTGCCTTTATGCAAGTGCAACACATAAGGCTTGGGTTGCACATTAAGGACTCGTATTGGAATCAAGTTTTTGTGAGGGTTTGCAAACACTCGTCCAACCAAAATACCATTGTCACTATCTGCAAATCTTCTTGAAGATTCTACTACTCCTGAAGTTACTTTACCACGCATGTGTAATTTACCAGGGACAATTGTCTCTTGGTTAGTAGGGATTACAACTGTCTCTGCAACTGAAATGTGACAACACATCTAAGTGGTAATCTCTGTGATTATTGGAACTGTTACTTTCCCAAACCTAATTTTGCATTGAGGAATGTCGAAAATTTGACCACAGCTTGTCAAGAAATCCAACCCCATAATACCAGCATAGGTATTTCTGCTACAAGGACTTTGTGACGTCTGCGTAATCCACCAAATCTAATAGTCAACATAGCAAAACCCTAAACCTGTAAGGTACTACCTTCCACATCAACTACTGAATAATTACCAGCATTACATGTATATATAGTAACTACAATAAAAACAGAATTTTGACAACACTGGATGTGCATTGATATAAAAAACTGTTCGGTGGAATGCTACCCTCCATTTGCAAGTGTTATTGTATGGGACATGTTATTTATTATTTGAAAAAAATTATTTTTTAAATAAATAAAATAAATAAATAAATAAATGATTTGTACAAATGTTGATTATGTGTCATACACAGACTAAAGTGACAATGCATAGACCTAAATATATTTTGATCGGCAAAAATGAACTACGCACTTCTAATCTAATTTGTTTGCATGCAGTGAGAAGTAACTTCAGTCAAGATAAATAGTAGGCTCCATGCTGCATGACTGATATTTATGACATGAATACTTACAATATATTGAGATTTTGTAGACCATCAAATGTTCCTGGTGTAATATCACTGATTTTGTTGTTGTACAGCCATCTAAGATGGAAAACAAAGTAGTGTTATAGTCCATTAATTTTGTTATTTTCACCAATGTTCTTAGGTGTTCCTGAACTTCACTCTCTGAAACATTGTAGTGGTATCAGACAATCTTAACATGTATCATGCCCAAGGTTCACTTGTTTGGCAAAAATAAAATCACAATAAATATAAATAGACAACAGTTGAGTGCATTGAAATTTTAGAAAGTTTGTTGTCGTACAGGCCTCCCATTGACAAGTGTTTTTCGATCGCCAGACATGAACTTCGCACTCTGTCAAATTTGTTGCCAAGAGATGTAACTTCAATCAAGAGAAATTGGTTACTCGATGCTGCGTGATTGAAATTGATGACATGAATACTTACAAGGTTTGAAGACTTTGTAGACCATTAAATATTCCTGGTGCAATTTCACTGATTTTGTTGGTGTGCAGCAATCTTAGATGGGAAAACAAAAGCATTAAAACAAAATCATTAAAGCCTGTTAATATGGTCATTTTCAACAATGTTCTTAGATTTTCTTTAAGAAAACGTTAGTTAGTGAAACGTTTTCATGGTATCAAACAAGTTGAAAATATTCCTGTCTAATGTTCAATCATTATATAAAATTAAATTTACAAATGATTCTCAATAGACAACATTTCTACATAGACAAATTTCTACATGTAAGTGTGTTCTCAGTTCTTTATGTTTCACAGCTCAGAAGTTTCATGAAGTGAAATTTACATTGTATAAGGTGCAGCATATATTTGGAATATGAGGAGATACGGTTAAAAAAAAGGTGTTATTTTAAATGTATAGTTGTGATTACACAAAATTTCATCAATGTCCAGAAAGTGCAAGTAGAAAATCATGCACAGGTTAATTCTTTTTTTTTTACCTGGTTTTATTCTGGGATAATGGTTTGTGTTTTGAAATGTCACTTTAGTAAACAATGATTTTCAGTTTAAGCAAGGCCACAAGGACATGTTTAAGAAGTTGTTTATCAGAAAATATACATGAAGGGCCCAGGTCAAAGTTGTATTCTGAGGCAGAAATGATACAATGGTTATTACTAGTGCAAAAGAGGTTTCCTGTTGTAGTTACGAATTTTACTTGAGATATTGGTTATTGACATGCCAGAAAATGCCAGAATTGTTTTGTTTCCGAGTTGAGATTTTATTGTGAACCACACACAGTTGTGTTGTAACAAAATTTAAGATATTTGTGTTTCGAACAATTGGAGAAGATGTAAACCACTACCAGTAAAGAAGATTTGGTGGCTTCATGCTGTGTGACTAAATCATGACATGAAAACTACCAGGTAAGTCAGCTTTTGTAGACCATCAAACGTTCCTAGTGTAATGAACTGATCTTGTTCTTGGAGCAATTTCAATGATTTTAATTTTGGACATGAATCTTAGAATGGAAAACAAAGTAGCGTTCAAACAAAATCATCAAAGCTCATTTATTTGGTCATTTTCAAAAATGTTCTTAGATTTTCTTTAAAAAAACGTCAGTGAAACATTTTCATGACATCAAAAAAATATTCCTGCCTAATGTTCAATCATTTTATAAAATTAACTTTACAAATGAATCTCAACAGACAACAGTTAAGTGCATCGAGAAATAAGAGGGGAAAAATAAAACATTCACTGTACTTTTTAGAAATTTAAAATTACAAGTGAATCATGATAGACAAGACTTGGGTGCATCAAAAATACTCAAATTACAGTTGGACAAAATCTAACAGAACAGTGTTCAGATTATGACCAGCCTAAACACGAAAACAGTGGGTACTGCGTTCGAAACATGAAAACTTACAATTCGATGAGATTGTGTAGATCATCAAATGTTCCTGGAGTAATTTCACTGATATTGTTGTTCCACAGCTTTCTAACATGGGAAAACATTACGGTTAAAATTGTATTCAAGCCAATTTATCTGGTTATTTTCACCTATTTTCTTTGATTTCCCGCAAACAACTTGATGAAACGTTGTCATGGTGACACCATGTAGAAATTCTCTTCAGTAAAAAATAGTTCCAAAAAGAGTTGGTTGGTTGCAACTCAACATTTTGATCAGTATCCTCTGATCATATTCAGGAGAAACAAAGTTTACTTTGTTTAGAAAATAAAACTACAAATGAATCTTATAGATAAATAGACAATAATGTATTGCATCAAATTAAGAACATAAAATAATTTCCTTGTCCTACAGCCATGTGTAACTGAGAGTTTTGATTAATGTTGCACTTTATTTTGAAAAGCATATCCACGTACAGTACAATGAAGCATGCTGGTTCCACCTTTTGAACACAAATTTTACAAATGTTTGTTGTCCCACAGGCTTCCCATTGACACGTTTTTCAATGGGCACACATGAACTTCCCACTTCATCTATATTTGTTTGCCATGAGATGTAACTTCAGTCAAGAGAAATTGGTTGCTCGATGCTGCGTGATTGAAATTGACGACATGAATACTTACAAGGTTTGAAGACTTTGTAGACCATTAAATATTCCTGGTGCAATTTCACTGATTTTGTTGTCTGTCAACGATCTTAGATAGGAAAACAAAGTAGCGTTAAAACAAAATCATTAATGCCTGTTAATATGGTTATTTTCAACAATATTCTTAGATTTCCTGAAGAAAACGTTTTCATGTTATCAAACAAATTGACAATGCTTCGGGATGCAACATATAACACAACAGTGTTCAGATTATGACCAGCCTAATCATGAAAACTTACAACAGGATGAGATTGTGTAGACCATCAAAAGTCCTGGGTGCAAGTTTACTGATGTTGTTGTTGTACAGATATCTAAGATGGGAAAACAAAGTATGGTGAAAAACATTGTATTGAAACATAAATAAATTGATAATATTCAAAAACGTTTTCAGATTTTAGTTCATGAAAGCATACTTAAATCTAAGTGATTGGCCATATACTTACAGAAATTATTCTGCCAGCATTATATATTAACTCCAATCAAGAATATAAAATGGAATTTTGATAGAAAACACTAGATGTGCATCGATATAAAAAAAGATTCAGTGAAATGCTACCCTCCATTTACAAGTGTTATTGTATGGGACAAGTTATTAGTTAAAAAAACAAAACAAAAAACAAGGTGTTCGTGCTATAGCTTGAACACCTAATTAAATATAGTACAAATGTTGTCGATTACGATGTATCATACAGACTAAAATGACAATGCATAGACCTAAATATATTTCGCTCTGCAAAAGCTAACTACACACTTCTAACGTAATTTGCTTGCATGCAGTAAGAAGTAACTTCAGTCAAGATAAATTGTAGGCTCGATGCTGTGTGATTCAAATTTATGACAAATTTATGCCCATTAGAAAAGAAAGATTTACCAGCTCCAAAAAAAAATTACAGCAACCAACTAAAATAATTTTACAAGAAATAAAATAGGTTTAATAAAATATTCTGCCTCTCGCCACAAGTTACATTGTAGGCACCCAGAGGAAAGCAATTTTCATCAGTCAACTATAGACTACGTTATTAAATAAAATAAGCAGTAGCCAGAATAATTGAAGAGTAAGTTTATGAGGTTACTGCACTTTAGCTACGACTGAAACCGTAGTCAAGGGTACTGAACCTTAGGACAAATATGGGATAAGTGTTAGGGGATAGGCATGGTAAATATCAACACAAGGCAATAAAATAAAATGGTACTTACACAGCATAGTACAGATGAGGAGGTGGATGGTGCAATTTAGAATACGACAAAATACTCCCCTAATAAAATAAATAATTCCAAAACGGGGCACCTGACCCTAACACAGCATGTAGAAGAAAACTAAGTCAACTTGACTAGGGGTGACCAACAGAGGGCTCTACTAATAATTTGAAATCTTAAAGGAACAAACTAACATACAAAATATGGACAAATATTTGTTTGTTACACTGCCCTCGCCTGAAGAAAAGGTGCATCTCTGCACCTGAAAAATACAAAAACAATTTGACAAAATTTCATTTGTGCCCCCCCCCCCCCCCCACAAAAAAAACATGTATAAAAAGCCTCCGGCATCTACGTGTACATTATAACTTCACAGGTTATCCAACAGTTGAAGCAGAAAAACAGTAGCAATGTCAAATTAGCACTAGATTTGTGATCACTCTAAACAATTTAGCTGTCTTACATAAACACAAATTAACTATTTTGAAGCATTCCACAGTCCATTGATTAAATACAACTGACACAAGCTGTTTCTATCTCAGTCACTTTAGTGTCCATCTCATCTGGTCTGCAGCCCAAATAAGGTACAGTTTTCTTATGCAGTTATATTCAATAATCATAAATGTTCATTTAGTTCATGTCACAAAATCTCCTGAGCGTAGCCACATCAGATCAGTAGTCGTTGTCGTTGAATATGTGTTAGCGCAAACTCCACATCTTTGTGACTTGACTGACCTGCCTCCTGTAGTTCTCCCTGTTCTGATGTTGCTACTCCCTGGTTCCCAGTGAAAGTTCCAGCAATGTTTGCCTCGGATGTATTTTCCACATGGTAGGATTCCTCCTCTCCATCCGTCACACCACCACCAGCGGTTGCTGCTGCTGCTTCTCTGTTAAGGTATGGGTAAACATCTTGGTTGCTGGACGTTTCTCTTCCGTCCCCCAGGTTCTCATCAGTAGCATCATTGCTGCCAGCCAATCCATCCATCTGCTCTGTCTCACCGTTGTCAATAGCATCTCTGGTAGTAACACCCTGACTGCTGTTATCGCCCAAGACTTCTTGTGAAAAAGAGCTTGAAACACACGATTTTAGTCTATCAAAATGAACAACTTTTCTATGTCGTTTCTCCATATGTTTGATACAGTAGACTGTATCTGAAATGCGTTTGATGACTTGATAAAGGCCCTTCTAGTGTGATTGGAGTTTAGGGCCAAGCCTAATTTTACGAAGATACCTGTAAAGCCAAACTCGCTCACCTGGAGAGTACAGACTGCCCTTTAATTTGACATTGTACAACTGTTTTTGCCTTTTTTGCTCTCCTTGAATATTTTTTCTTGCCACTTCAAAGTGGCATACGGGTAAAGTTCGGATACTCATAGGACTTGTGTTTTCTCTCCTTTCGGGATGACTAACTAATAAATCTAGTGGCAATGACAACTCTCTTCCAAACATTTTATTTGGGCTAACCCCAGTCGTTTCCTGCTCATTTGCTCGATACGCCATCATGGCGTATGGAAGATGTACATCCCAATCAGACTGGTCTTCACTAACATACATACTGAGGATAGTCTGTATCGTACGGTTTAACCGTTCGACAAGACCATCTGACTGGGGGTGGTAAGGAGTCGTACGAGTTTTGTTTATTCCTAACAACTGACAAATTGACTGAAAAAGTCGGCTTTCAAAATTAGTTCCTTTGTCAGAGTGTATACTAAGTGGAACACCAAAGCAACAAATAAACTGTTCAACTAACACTTTAGCAACTGTTTGTGCTTCTTGGTTGCGTAAAGGATACACTTCTGTCCACTTAGTAAAGTAATCCATGACTACTAAAATATATCTTTTGTCATGTTTCGAATGGGGCAACCGTCCAAAAACATCTATGCCCAATCTTTTTAATGGGGCAGCAACAGCAGAAGGTTGCAGAGGGGCCTGCAACCTTGGTGCCGGAGACTTTCTTCTGACACAGGCATCACATTGACTAAACGTTCTACCTCATCACGGTAGCCAACCCAGTAGTTTTGTGCTGATTGCCCGACCTATGACAATTATCAAAATCAAAAGAACTTAGTGTATCTAACCACCTAGCAAGTTGTCCCTGGATATTTCTGAAATTGAAAAGCCATTGAAAAGAACCGTGATCGGACAAAATGAACAAAGGCTAGAACCTCACGCCTGGTGATGCTGTAATTGAGTTCTGCTTCGCTAAGCTTTCGGCTCGCATACCCAGATACCTTTTCTTGACTATTCTGAATTTGTGAAAGAACCACACCTACAGCATCTCAACTGGTGTCTGTGTCAAGGATAAATGGTAATGAGAAATTTGGAAAAGTCAAAATTGGTGTAGAAGTTAATTTCTCTTTCAACAATGTAAAAGCCATGTCACATGATGTGTCCATTTAAATTTGACATCTTTCTGTTTAAGTCGGTGTAATGGTGCAGCAATACAGCCAAAGTTTCTTATAAATCACCTATAATACGAACATAACCCCAGACAACTTCTAACATCTTTAAGATGACGTGGAGTAGGCCAGTCATGCACTTTAGCCGTCTTCTCTGGATTTGGTGACACACCTTGTGCTGATACAATATGACCAAGGTAACAGACTTCAGTTTGAAATAAAGAGCATTTCTTGGGTTTTAATTTAAGACCTCCTTCGGACAAGACAAGTTTTCCAGTGGAGCCCACTTAAAACCAACTCCATCAGTCTTTCAAAGATAGGTAAAACTTGTAGCTTTGCATGGTGAGGAGGATAAGTACGACTAATTGCGGTGACACCATGTGAAATGCTCAATTGAGTAGTAATTAGTTCTGAAAAGAACTGGAGGTACAACTCGACGTTTCCATCAGTATGCTATGATCGTCCTCAGGAGAATGCTAGGGGTATTACAAAGCCCAAAGGGCATGATATTGAAATCAAACAGGCCACTACCTGTAGTGAACGCTGTCTTTGACTTGTCCTAAGGGTCGATTTCAACCTGCCAGTAGCCACTTGCAAGATCTAACGATGAAAACCACTTGCAGCTACAGTAGCAAGAGCATCGAGACTGTCGTCTATTCGTGGCAAAGGATACGCATCTTTGAGTGTTACTTCATTTAGTTTTTTATAATCTATACAAAAACGTGTAGATCCATCCTTTTTAACCAACACCACTGGGCTTGCCCAAGGACTGGAAGATGGAAAAATAACACTTGCATCAATCACATCTACCCGTTTCTGTGCTTCATGTCTTTAGTGGTAAGGTAATCGTCGCGCGTTGCTTGGCATTACCTGTGTTATGCTGTGATACAAGCTCTACTCAGCAAGGTGGTTGAAGAAAGTGAAAGAAAAGGACTAAGCATCAAATGCAAAAAGACTGAATGTATGGTAATAAGCAAGAGAAAAGATGTTCAAAAAATGTATACTAAAGGTTGGAGACAAGACAATCAAACAAGGGGTATGCATTGACGACAGACTGACATTCAACTGTCATATATCAAAGGTATTAAGCAAAGTGTACTACATGTATATCGTATCTAGTTTAGCTTATATCGTGTCATTTTTTAACAAAGGAGCGAAAGAAAATGTATTTAATTCTGTCATACTGCCGCATATTATTTATGCTGTACCTGTTTGGTATCACTTTATATCATGTAAAGATAAGAATAGAATAATGAAGTTTCTTAAGTATACTGCACATATACTGAAAGTAGATTACCATTCATTAAGAGAAATCGTGAATACTTCTGCTAAGACTGAATTCATAAAAATGACAAACAACATTAAGAATAACCAAAACCACCCATTACATTCTCCACTTATGAGTCTTTTAACTACATCCAGCAGAAACCTTAGAAATCCCCATATCTTGCCAAAATACAGAATTCAACTGTTCAGAAATTCTTTTATTTATCGTGCTGCAATATTTATTCAGTCTGATAGTTTGGAGCCTCTAATATAGTCTTGTGTTTGTTCATTTTATGTATTAACCTAGTAAGTAATCTTAACAACTAATATTTGATCACATATATTTATATTTTTAAATGTATGCTATTTTGTACTCCTTTTTATAAATATTTTTGATATTTATACTGGTTTCAATAAATCAATAAATAAATCAATAAATGTGTAATTTACCAGGGACAATTGTCTCTTGGTTAGTAGGGATTACAACTGTCTCTGCAACTGAAATGCGACGTCAACACATCTAAGTGGTAATCTCTGTGATTATTGGAACTGTTACTTTCCCAAACCTAATTTTGCATTGAGGAATGTCGAAAATTTGACCACAGCTTGTCAAGAAATCCAACCCCAAAATACCAGCATAGGCTATTTCTGCTACAAGGACTTTGTGACGTCTGCGTAATCCACCAACTCTAATAGTCAACATAGCACAACCCTCAACCTGTAAGGTACTACCTTCTGCATCAACTACTGAATAATTACCAGCATTACATGTATATAGTAACTACAATAAAAACAGAATTTCGACAACACTGGATGTGCATTGATATAAAAAAAAAATGTTCGGTGGGATGCTACCCTCCATTTGCAAGTGTTATTGTATGGGACATGTCATTTATTATTTGAAAAAAAAAAAATAAATAAATAAATAAAAATAAATGATTTGTACAAATGTTGATTATGATGTGTCATACAGAGACTAAAGTGACAATGCATAGACCTAAATATATTTCGATCGGCAAAAATGAACCACACACTTCTAATCTAATTTGTTTGCATGCAGTGAGAAGTAACTTCAGTCAAGATAAATCGTAGGCTCCATGCTGCGTGATTGATATTTATGACATGAATACTTACAATTCATTGAGATTTTGTAGACCATCAAATGTTCCTGGTGTAATATCACTGATTCTGTTGTTGTACAGCCATCTAAGATGGAAAACAAAGTAGTGTTAAAGTCCATTAATTTAGTTATTTTCACCAATCTTCTTAGGTTTTCCTGAACTTCACTCTCTGAAACATTGTAGTGGTATCAGACAATCTTAACATGTATCATACCCAAGGTTCACATATTTGGGGAAAATAAAATCACAATAAATATAAATAGACAACAGTTGAGTGCATTGAAATTTTAGAAAATTTGTTGTCCTACAGGCCTCCCATTGACAGGTGTTTTTCGATCGCCAGACATGAACTTCGCACTCTGTCAAATTTGTTGCCGAGAGATGTAACTTTAATCAAGAGAAATCAGTTGCTTGATGCTGCGTGATTGAAATTGATGACATGAATACTTACAAGGTTTGAAGACTTTGTAGACCATCAAATGTTCCTGGTGCAATTTCACTGATTTTGTTGTCAACCAGTGCTCTTAGATAGGAAAACAGAAGCATTAAAACAAAATCATTAAAGCCTGTTAATATGGTCATTTTCAACAATGTTCTTAGATTTTCTTTAAGAAAACGTTAGTTAGTGAAACGTTTTCATGGTATCAAACAAGTTGAAAATATTCCTGCCTAATGTTCAATCATTTTATAAAATTAACTTTACAAATGAATCTCAATAGACAACAGTTCAGTGCATCAAGAAATAAATGAGAGAAAAAAAGTAAAACGTTCACTGTACTTTTTAGAAATTTAAAATTACAAGTGAATCATGATAGACAACACTTGGGTGCATCAAAAATACTCAAATTACAGTTGGTCAAAATCTAACAGATCAGTGTTCAGATTATGACAAGCCTAAGTATGTAAATAGTGGGTTCTGCGTTCGAAACATGAAAACTTACAATTCGATGAGATTGTGTAGACCATCAAATGTTCCCGGAGCAATTTCACCAATTTTGTTGTTGGTGAAAAAACATTGTATTGAAACATAAATAAATTGGTAATAACATGAATTAACGTTATATACCAGAAGATAGGCACATACATTTAAGTTGAAAAACCGTTTTGCTAAAATTGTGTTTCATCAGAATATGCAAAAATAGATGAACTTGAGGACAGTGTAATGATGTCCAGTGTAGATCCATGGTTACCGGCACCTAGAGCCAGTCCAGGCATGCCAAGTGAAGATTTTAGTATTACTACTACTGTCATGACTAGTGAGAGTGGAGGCAAAGTACAGGATAATGCTCTGTCCTCTTTTCTTCAACAACAAGGGGAAATGATGATGCAATAAAATGAACTTAAGAAGTTGTTGGTTGAATGCCACATGAGGTGAGCCCTCCCTCAAAGACAAATACAACCATTCAGTGGAAATCAGCTTGATTATCATGCCTTTGTAAGGGCTTTTGAACATTCCATCGAATCCAAGACCAACAATGATAAGGACAAACTATTTCACATAGCAGTATACCAGTGGGGAAGCAAATTCCATTGTGAAAAGCTGCATATATGGTGAGGATTCAGCACAAGCTTTCTCAAAGGCTAAACTTCTGCTGAAAAGGAAGTTTAGAGATAAGCATCACATCATGGACAGCATGGTGTCAAAGGCAGTTGGATGGTCTGACATCAAACCAGAAGACAAAGATGAGCTTCATCGATATGCAGTATTTATCACAGATCTGCATAACCTGGCAAAAGATCTCACAATGGAACAAGAGATCAATCATTCTCAGAATATTAGAATGATCACATCAAAATTGACATACAAGCCGAGAGATAGATGGAGGAATTTGGCTGATGACATTCAAGAAGAGAAGAGAAATGTCATTTTTGATGATGATGTTACAAACAAGCACGCATTGCATGTAACCCAGTCTATGGAGACATAGTTAAAGCAAGTGACAAAAGGAAATAATATCAAGTCAAGCCCAAGAAGTACTAAAACACCATTAATTACCAGTTATTACACAGCTGTGAGTAGTGATGATGTTGATGGGGTCAAAGGAGCTTGCATTTATTGTAGTGATTCCAGCCATTTCTTGAGTGATTGTCCAGTGCTAGCAAGCAAGCCATACAAAGAAAGAATAGAGTTTTGTCGCTCCAAAGGCTTGTGTTTTGGCTGCTTAAAGGGATCATCACATTTTGTGAATGATTGCAGGAAGAGGAAGAAATGTAACATATGCAGAAGGTGGCATCCAACAGTGCTACACAGAGAGTGGAAAGATAAATCTGCTCTACAAACTGACTCTAAGAAAAACATAGATGCTGGCAGTAATTCTCCCCATGAAGAAAGCGAGGTGAAGGACAATGTTAAATGTGGTTTGACAAACTCTGCCAATCACAGTACATCTGCAGAATGCCTCCCAGGAGTGGTACCAGTTATCTTGAGGTGACAGAGGACAGGCATACAGACAAAGACATATGCCTTTGTGGACTCTGGCAGTAATACTGTATTTTGTGTTGATGCAGTGGTGAATAGGCTAAAGGAGAAAGGAAAAGCCATCAACATACAATTAGTGCAAACTTTGACTGACAAGAAGGTTGTGAAGGGTCATGTTTTGAGAGACTTGGAGATTATGGACCTACATGACTCACAGTCATCAACTTTCCAGAGGTTTATACCCAGGCACAAATACCAATGGCTACAGATGACATCATCACCAACGATGACTTAAAGAAATGACCATATCTACATCGTGTTGAGTTACCATCCATAGATGCTGAAGTGGGACTGTTAATTGGAAACAATGTCCCAAAAGCAGCAGAACCACTTGAAGTTATCAACAATGAGAATGGTGGCCCTTTTGCTTGTCCATCAGTCCTTGGTTGGCAGGTTTATGGGTCAACAAAGAATCAAGATCAGAAGAGAGTCATCTCCCACAGAGTGAAAGTTAAGGCCAGAGATGACATTTATAAAAAGTTGGAGAAACTTTTCAACCAAGACTTCAATGACTTCTATGAGTCATAGATGATAAGCCAGAGAAACCAAAAGATTTACTTTTCACCAAGAAGATGGAAAATTCTATCAGAGTTGTTGATGGGCATTTTGAGATTGCACTCCCACTGAAATGTAATGAAGTTAAGATACTGAAGAAGAGACCACAAGCAGAGCAGAGAGCAGCCCATTTACAAAGGAAATATCTGAGACAGCCACAACTCCAGAGTGAATACACACTACATGGAGTCCATGTTAAGCAAGGGCTATATGGAGAAAGTTTCTAAGGGAGAGACAAAGAGGGATGATGGTAGATTGTGGTATCTTCCTCATCATGGTGTAATGCACTCACAGAAAAACAAATCAAGGGTGGTGTATGACAGCACAGCCAACTACAAAAGGTGTCTCCCTCAATAAATAATAATAATAATAATAATAATAATAATTAACAAATTTATATTGCGCTCTTTACATAGAAATGATCAAAAGCGCATAACAATGACTTGAAACAGAGTTAAAAACAAACATGAAAAACACAAGAATTGAGAAAAAGTTTGAGATAAAGTCAGGTCACCGGGCCAGAGCCCAAACCGCAGTATGGGGATACGTCTGTCCCGCCGACAGGGGATTAATAATTACGTTAGCCTACCCCTGCTGACATCGATAATGTCTCGACCTTTTCAGGAGACAGACGCCTCTAACCCTACCTAGGTAATTTATACATGTGATCTAACTACCTGACACGGCGACCCTAGAAGTAGAAATATAGAGAGAAGGCAATAAAACCAACATGACATTTTAATCTTACAATCACACATTAATTCACACCAAAATTACACCCACATACTAATTTACGAATGCTACATTAAAAAGAAACAGTTGTTACAGGGGCCAGGCTTAACCAACAGCCTAGTTGGTGTGTTAACAAGATTTAGGCAGGACAAGGTTGCCCTCATGGCTGATATTGAAGACATGTTTTCCCAAGTCCTTGTGCCAAGAGAGGACAGAGACCTACTGAGGCTGTTTTGGTGGCAAGATGATAACGTGAAAGAACCATTGACAGACTACTGCATGAAAGTGCATGTATTCGGTGCAGTTTCCTCTCAGAAAACAGTTTCTTCAGATGAAAGAGTGGAAGGATGGCCCAGAGTTCTTACTTCAGCAGTAAGATAAATGGCCCTCAAGACCAGAACTTAGTTAGTTTAATGCACCACAAGATCCAGAAGTAAAAAGAGTTGTTTCTTGCAAGTACCCTTAAGCCAAATGACACAGAGAGAAGTGCTCTTGACCAAGTAATTCAGCATTACTCAGACTGGTTCAGGCTGAAGAAGGTAGTTTGCTGGATGTTAAGATTTGGAAGATAGATGAAGGTGAAGATTTGCAGGGTGCGCCAACTCTGAAGGAACTGTAAACTGTAGAGAAGTAAATTTTGTAACATGTGCAAAGAACAACATATGCAGATGAAATTAGAATGCTAGTAGTCAAGGGTGACGGAGGTGGAGTTAGGAGTAGGCAATCAAATTCCAAATGTGTCAGGAAAAACAGTTCCATCTACAGAGTGGACCCAGTTCTCAAGGAGGAGGAAGATTGAGCAGAGCCTCGCTACCAGATGATGCTAAGCATCCCATTATCCTCCCTAAAGTTAATCATGTTTCAACTTTGATTTTGAGGTATGTTCACGAGATGTCTGGGCATAGCGGAAGGGACCATGTACTTGCAAGCTTTCAACAGAAGTACTGCATGCCAGGTACAAACTCGGCAGTTAGATGGATAGTTGGAAAATGTGTGACATGCAGAAAACAGAAGGCCAGAGTAATGGAACAGAAGATGGCTGACCTGCCTTCTGTTAGGCTCAGACCTGACGAGCCTACTGTACTCTGTGAAGTAGAAAGTATCATCAACAGTAGACCCATCACAAACGTTTCTGATGTGAACGACTTGGAAACATTGACCCCAAATCACTTGCTTCTTTTGAGGTCAACCATTCAACTCCCTCTGGTCACCCAGGAGACAGATATCTTAAGTTAACATAGTTAAGTGTGAAGACAAGCTATGAGCATGATATTGAAACATGGATCCAAGTGAAAGAATTTTTGCATCATTGGTGAAAATATTGCATCTCCATTAATAGGTGTGAGCCAAGCACCGCCTTTGTGTTTATTTTTATAAGGTGCTGTGACCACCTTATTGTGAGCGATTGGAGCAGAAGGATTTCCACCGGTTGAATCAAGGATCAGAACAGTATTATCAGTTTTTACAGATCTCCTTGTGTGAATATTACAATTTGATAATGAGGTGTGAGCCAAGCGCCACCTCTGCATTTGTGCATTAATGCAAGTACACTGTGTAATTGTGTACCGTGCAGTTGGAACTCATATCTGTGGATCAAGTCATAGGAACACCAAGCTATTCAAGGAGACCACTGACTGCATGAATCTTCAGGAGCATGGACCTATAAGCTTATTGAGTGAAAGATCCAAACTAGCCGCAAGATAAGCCAATTGCAATTGTGAGTCATTGTACACACTCTTTATGCACATTGTGTGGTTTATAAGAAGTCTTACACATGTATTTACTGTATGGTGTACATGCTCAAAGATGAACTGATTTAGAACATGAACATCTGCCAAGTTATATTGAACATCAGTAAAATGCATTTCAGTGAACTAGACAGCATTTGGTAAACTAGAATCATCCAAGTCCATAGGATGTGAAATTTAGCAAGTGTAGTGTTTTGTTTTTGTATTTCTTCTTTTCGAATCAAAGGTTAAAATTTGACAGCACAATCAGATATTCAGTGTGATTACATATCTCCAGAATGGCCTTCCTTAGAAATAGTCACTGTAGATTTTGTCTTTCTTTTCTTACCACAAGGCGGTACAAATATGAAAGATACTTTGCTGTGATTGCCTAAGTTTTTAAGTGAAAATTGGAGACGGAAGTTTTCCTCATTATGTGTGTACATGACCATATGTACCTAAGACTATTGGATAAAACTTTCATGTATTTAAAGAATGTCTACAAATTTCTACATGTAAGTGTGTTCTCAGTTCTTTATATTTCACAGCTCAGAAGTTTCATGAAGTGAAATTTACATTGTATAAGGTGCAGTATATATTTGGAATATGAGGAGATACGGGTAAAAAAAAGGTGTTGTTTTAAATGAATAGTTGTGATTACACAAAATGTCATCAATGTCCAGAAAGTGCAAGTAGAAAATCATGCAAAGGTTAATTCTTTTTTTTACATTGTCTTATTCTGGGATAATGGTTTGTGCTTTGAAATGTCACTTTAGTAAACAATGATTTTCAGTTTAAGCAAGGCCACAAGGACATGTTTAAGAAGTTTATCAGAAAATATACATGAAGGGCCCAGGTCAAAGTTGTATTCTCAGGCAGAAATTATACAATGGTTATTACAAGTGCAAAAGAGGTTTCCTGTTGTAGTTAAGAATTTTACTTGAGATATTGGTTATTGACATGCCAGAAAATGCCAGAATTGTTTTGTTTCCGAGTTGAGATTTTATTGTGAACCACACACAGTTGTGTTGTAACAAAATTGAAGATGTTTGTGTTTCGAACAATTGAAGATGTAAACCACTACCAGTAAAGAAGATTTGGTGGCTTCATGCTGTGTGACTAAATCATGACATGAAAACTACCAGGTAAGTGAGCTTTTGTCGACCATCAAATGTTCCTAGTGTAATGAACTGATCTTTGTTCTTGGAGCAATTTCACTTGATTTTAATTTTGGACATGAATCTTAGAATGAAAACAAAGTAGCCTTCCAAACAAAATCACTAAAGCTCATTCATTTGGTCATTTTCCAAAATGTTCTTAGATTTTCTTTAAAAAAACGTTAGTGAAACATTTTCATGATATCAAAAAATATTCCTGCCTCATGTTCAATCATTTTATAAAATTAACAAATGAATCTCAACAGACAACAGTTAAGTGCATCGAGAAATAAGAGGGGAAAAATAAAAAGTTTGCTGCAATTTTTTAGAAATTTAAAATTACAAGTGTATCATGATAGACAAGACTTGGGTGCATCAAAAATACTCAAATTACAGTTAAGGACTCATATCGGAATAAAGTCTAACAGAACAGTGTTCAGATTATGACCAGCCTAAAGACGAAAACAGTGGGTACTGCGTTCGAAACATGAAAACTTACAATTCGATGAGATTGTGTAGATCATCAAATGTTCCTGGAGTAATTTCACTGATATTGTTGTTCTGCAGCTTTCTAACATGGGAAAACAGTACGGTTAAAATTGTATTCAAGCTTAATTTATCTGGTTATTTTCACCTATTTTTTTTTATTTCGAAAACAACTTGATGAAACGTTGTCATGGTGACACCATGGTAGAAATTCAATTTGAGTAAAAAATAGTTCCTGATCATATTCAGAGAGGAAACCAAGTTTACTTTTGTTTAGAAAAATAAAACTACAAATGAATCTTATATGATAAATAGACAATCAATGTATTGCATCCCAATTAAGAACATAAAATACTTCCTTTGTCGTGCAGCCATGTAGCTGAGAAATTTTAAGATTAATGTTACATTTTATTTTTGAAAAACATATCCACGTACAGTATAATGAAGCTCTGCTGGTTCCACCTTGAACACACATTTTACAAATGTTTGTTGTCCCACAGGCCTTCTGTTGACACTATTATTTTTCGCAACCGGTACACATGAACTTCCCACTTCATCTATATTTGTTTGCCATGAGATGTAACTTCAGTCAAGTGGAAATTGGTTGCTCGATGCTGCGTAATTGAAATTGATGACATGAATACTGCCGTTTTGAAGACTTTGTAGACCATTAAATATTCCTGGTGCAATTTCTTAACTGATTTTTGTTGGTGTGCAGCACTCTTTAGATGGGGAAAACAAAAAGCATTAAAACAAAATCATTAAAGCCTTTGTTAATATGCGGTCATTTTCAACAATGTTCTTAGATTTTCTTTAAGAAAACGTTAGTTAGTGAAACGTTTTCATGGTATCACCGTTGAAAAATATTCCTGTCTAATGTTCATTAATCATTATATAAAATTAAATTCTACAAATGATTCTCAATAGACAAACATTTTCTACATAGACACAAATTTCTCAGCATGTAAGTGTGTTCTCAGTTCTTATGTTTCACAGCTTCAGAAGTTTCATGCAAGTGAAATTTACATTGTATAAGGTGCAGGCATATATTTGGAATATGAGGAGAGGCTACGGTTAAAAAAAAGGTGTTGTTTTAAATGTATAGTTGTGA
>CM055832.1:14805252-14927388 GCA_029582265.1 Zoroaster sp. YZ-2022
TAACTTTGTTTATTGAGATTCATTTATAAAATGTAAATTTTATAAAATGATTGAACATTAGGTAGGAACATTTTCAACTTGTTCGATACCATGAAAACGTTTAATGCTTCTGTTTTCTTATCTAAGATCACTGTATGGAAACACAATCACTAAAATTGCACCAGGAACATTTGATGGTCTACAAAGTCTTCAAACCTTGTAAGTATTCATGTCATCAATTTCAATCACGCAGCGTCAAGCAACTGATTTATCTTGACTGAAGTTACATCTCACTGCAAATAGTGGGAGCGCAATCTCAAAATGACCACCAACAACTCTGATAAAATTTTCCATCTTCTTGGTGAAAAGCAAATCTTCTTTTGATTTCTCTGGCTTATCGTCAATGAGTCTCTCATTGAAGTCTTGGTTGAAAATTTTCTCCAACTTTTCATCAATGTCATCTCTGGCCTTAGCTTTCACTCTGTGGGAGATGACTCTCTTTTGATCTTGATTCTTTGTTGACCCATAAACCTGCCAACCAAGGACTGATGGACAAGCAAAAGGGCCACCATTCTCACTGTTGATAACTTCAAGTGGTTCTGCTGCTTTTGGGACATTGTTTCCAATTAACAGTCCCACTTTAGCATCTATGGATGGTAACTCAACAAGATGTAGATATGGTAATTTCTTTAAGTCATCATTGGTGATGATGTCCTCTGTAGCCATTGGTATTTGTGCCTGGGTATAAACCTCTGGAAGGTTGATGACTGTGATGAGTCTGTGTGAGTCTTCAAACCTTGTAAGTATTCATGTCATCAATTTCAATTACGCAGCATCGAGCAACCAATTTCACTTGACTGAAGTTACATCTCATGGCAAACAAATATAGATGAAGTGGGAAGTTCATGTGTGCCGATTGAAAAATGTGTCAACGGAAGGCCCGTGGGACAACAAACATTTGTAAAATGTGTGTTCAAAAGGTGGAACCAGCATGCTTCATTATACTGTACGTGGATATGTTTTTCAAAATAAAATGTAACATTAATCAAAATTCTCAGCTACACATGGCTGCACGACAAGGAAATTATTTTATGTTCTTAATTGGATGCAATACATTATTGTCTATTTATCTATAAGATTCATTTTGTAGTTTTATTTTCTAAACAAAGTAAACTTGGTTTCTCCTGAATATGATCAGGAACTATTTTTTACTCAAAATTGAATTTCTACATGGTGTCACCATGACAACGTTTCATCAAGTTGTTTTCGGGAAATAAAAAAAAATAGGTGAAAATAACCAGATAAATTGGCTTGAATACAATTTTAACCGTACTGTTTTCCCATGTTAGAAAGCTGCAGAACAACAATATCAGTGAAATTACTCCAGGAACATTTGATGATCTACACAATCTCATCGAATTGTAAGTTTTCATGTTTCGAACGCAGTACCCACTGTTTTCGTCTTTAGGCTGGTCATAATCTGAACACTGTTCTGTTAGACTTTATTCCGATATGAGTCCTTAACTGTAATTTGAGTATTTTTGATGCACCCAAGTCTTGTCTATCATGATATACTTGTAATTTTAAATTTTTAAAAAATTGCAGCAAACTTTTTATTTTTCCCCTCTTATTTCTCGATGCACTTAACTGTTGTCTGTTGAGATTCATTTGTTAATTTTATAAAATGATTGAACATTAGGCAGGAATATTTTTTTGATGTCATGAAAATGTTTCACTGACGTTTTTTTAAAGAAAATCTAAGAACATTTTTGAAAATGACCAAATAAATGAGCTTTGATGATTTTGTTTGAACGCTACTTTGTTTTCCATTCTAAGATTCATGTCCAAAATTAAAATCATTGAAATTGCTCCAAGAACAAGATCAGTTCATTACACTAGGAACATTTGATGGTCTACAAAAGCTGACTTACCTGGTAGTTTTCATGTCATGATTTAGTCACACAGCATGAAGCCACCAAATCTTCTTTACTGGTAGTGGTTTACATCTTCTCCAATTGTTCGAAACACAAATATCTTAAATTTTGTTACAACACAACTGTGTGTGGTTCTAATAAAATCTCAACTCGAAACAAAACAATTCTGGCATTTTCTGGCATGTCAATAACCAATATCTCATGTAAAATTCGTAACTACAACAGGAAACCTCTTTTGCACTAGTAATAACCATTGTATCATTTCTGCCTCAGAATACAACTTTGACCTGGGCCCTTCATGTATATTTTCTGATAAACAACTTCTTAAACATGTCCTTGTGGCCTTGCTTAAACTGAAAATCATTGTTTACTAAAGTGACATTTCAAAACACAAACCATTATCCCAGAATAAAACCAGGTAAAAAAAAAAGAATTAACCTGTGCATGATTTTCTACTTGCACTTTCTGGACATTGATGAAATTTTGTGTAATCACAACTATACATTTAAAACAACACCTTTTTTTTAACCGTATCTCCTCATATTCCAAATATATGCTGCACCTTATACAATGTAAATTTCACTTCATGAAACTTCTGAGCTGTGAAACATAAAGAACTGAGAACACACTTACATGTAGAAATTTGTCTATGTAGAAATGTTGTCTATTGAGAATCATTTGTAAATTTAATTTTATATAATGATTGAACATTAGACAGGAATATTTTCAACTTGTTTGATACCATGAAAACGTTTCACTAACTAACGTTTTCTTAAAGAAAATCTAAGAACATTGTTGAAAATGACCATATTAACAGGCTTTAATGATTTTGTTTTAATGCTTTTGTTTTCCCATCTAAGAGTGCTGCACACCAACAAAATCAGTGAAATTGCACCAGGAATATTTAATGGTCTACAAAGTCTTCAAACCTTGTAAGTATTCATGTCATCAATTTCAATTACGCAGCATCGAGCAACCAATTTCACTTGACTGAAGTTACATCTCATGGCAAACAAATATAGATGAAGTGGGAAGTTCATGTGTGCCGGTTGAAAAATGTGTCAACGGAAGGCCTGTGGGACAACAAACATTTGTAAAATGTGTGTTCAAAAGGTGGAACCAGCAGGCTTCATTATACTGTACGTGGATATGTTTTTCAAAATAAAATGTAACATTAATCAAAATTCTCAGCTACACATGGCTGCACGACAAGGAAATTATTTTATGTTCTTAATTGGATGCAATACATTATTGTCTATTTATCTATAAGATTCATTTGTAGTTTTATTTTCTAAACAAAGTAAACTTGGTTTCTCCTGAATATGATCAGGAACTATTTTTTACTCAAAATTGAATTTCTACATGGTGTCACCATGACAACGTTTCATCAAGTTGTTTTCGGGAAATAAAAAAAAATAGGTGAAAATAACCAGATAAATTGGCTTGAATACAATTTTAACCGTACTGTTTTCCCATGTTAGAAAGCTGCAGAACAACAATATCAGTGAAATTACTCCAGGAACATTTGATGATCTACACAATCTCATCGAATTGTAAGTTTTCATGTTTCGAACGCAGTACCCACTGTTTTCGTCTTTAGGCTGGTCATAATCTGAACACTGTTCTGTTAGACTTTATTCCGATATGAGTCCTTAACTGTAATTTGAGTATTTTTGATGCACCCAAGTCTTGTCTATCATGATACACTTGTAATTTTAAATTTCTAAAAAATTGCAGCAAACTTTTTATTTTTCCCCTCTTATTTCTCGATGCACTTAACTGTTGTCTGTTGAGATTCATTTGTTAATTTTATAAAATGATTGAACATGAGGCAGGAATATTTTTTGATATCATGAAAATGTTTCACTAACGTTTTTTTAAAGAAAATCTAAGAACATTTTGGAAAATGACCAAATGAATGAGCTTTAGTGATTTTGTTTGAAGGCTACTTTGTTTTCATTCTAAGATTCATGTCCAAAATTAAAATCAGTGAAATTGCTCCAAGAACAAGATCAGTTCATTACACTAGGAACATTTGATGGTCGACAAAAGCTCACTTACCTGGTAGTTTTCATGTCATGATTTAGTCACACAGCATGAAGCCACCAAATCTTCTTTACTGGTAGTGGTTTACATCTTCAATTGTTCGAAACACAAACATCTTCAATTTTGTTACAACACAACTGTGTGTGGTTCACAATAAAATCTCAACTCGGAAACAAAACAATTCTGGCATTTTCTGGCATGTCAATAACCAATATCTCAAGTAAAATTCTTAACTACAACAGGAAACCTCTTTTGCACTTGTAATAACCATTGTATAATTTCTGCCTGAGAATACAACTTTGACCTGGGCCCTTCATGTATATTTTCTGATAAACTTCTTAAACATGTCCTTGTGGCCTTGCTTAAACTGAAAATCATTGTTTACTAAAGTGACATTTCAAAGCACAAACCATTATCCCAGAATAAGACAATGTAAAAAAAAGAATTAACCTTTGCATGATTTTCTACTTGCACTTTCTGGACATTGATGACATTTTGTGTAATCACAACTATTCATTTAAAACAACACCTTTTTTTTACCCGTATCTCCTCATATTCCAAATATATACTGCACCTTATACAATGTAAATTTCACTTCATGAAACTTCTGAGCTGTGAAATATAAAGAACTGAGAACACACTTACATGTAGAAATTTGTAGACATTCTTTAAATACATGAAAGTTTTATCCAATAGTCTTAGGTACATATGGTCATGTACACACATAATGAGGAAAACTTCGTCTCCAATTTTCACTTAAAAACTTAGGCAATCACAGCAAAGTATCTTTCATATTTGTACCGCCTTGTGGTAAGAAAAGAAAGACAAAATCTACAGTGACTATTTCTAAGGAAGGCCATTCTGGAGATATGTAATCACACTGAATATCTGATTGTGCTGTCAAATTTTAACCTTTGATTCGAAAAGAAGAAATACAAAAACAAAACACTACACTTGCTAAATTTCACATCCTATGGACTTGGATGATTCTAGTTTACCAAATGCTGTCTAGTTCACTGAAATGCATTTTACTGATGTTCAATATAACTTGGCAGATGTTCATGTTCTAAATCAGTTCATCTTTGAGCATGTACACCATACAGTAAATACATGTGTAAGACTTCTTATAAACCACACAATGTGCATAAAGAGTGTGTACAATGACTCACAATTGCAATTGGCTTATCTTGCGGCTAGTTTGGATCTTTCACTCAATAAGCTTATAGGTCCATGCTCCTGAAGATTCATGCAGTCAGTGGTCTCCTTGAATAGCTTGGTGTTCCTATGACGATCCACAGATATGAGTTCCAACTGCACGGGTACACAATTACACAGTGTACTTGCATTAATGCACAAATGCAGAGGTGGCGCTTGGCTCACACCTCATTATCAAATTGTAATATTCACACAAGGAGATCTGTAAAAACTGATAATACTGTTCTGATCCTTGATTCAACCGGTGGAAATCCTTCTGCTCCAATCGCTCACAATAAGGTGGTCACAGCACCTTATAAAATAAACACAAAGCGGTGCTTGGCTCACACCTATTAATGGAGATGCAATATTTTCACCAATGATGCAAAAATTCTTTCACTTGGATCCATGTTTCAATATCATGCTCATAGCTTGTCTTCACACTTAACTATGTTAACTTAAGATATCTGTCTCCTGGGTGACCAGAGGGAGTTGAATGGTTGACCTCAAAAGAAGCAAGTGATTTGGGGTCAATGTTTCCAAGTCGTTCACATCATCAGAAACGTTTGTGATGGGTCTACTGTTGATGATACTTTCTACTTCACAGAGTACAGTAGGCTCGTCAGGTCTGAGCCTAACAGAAGGCAGGTCAGCCATCTTCTGTTCCATTACTCTGGCCTTCTGTTTTTCTGCATGTCACACATTTTCCAACTATCCATCTAACTGCCGAGTTTGTACCTGGCATGCCAGTACTTCTGTTGAAAGCTTGCAAGTACATGGTCCCTTCCTATGCCCAGACATCTCGTGAACATACCTCAAAATCAAAGTTGAAACATGATTAACTTTAGGGAGGATAATGGGATGCTTAGCATCATCTGGTAGCAGGCTCTGCTCAATCTTCCTCCTCCTTGAGAACTGGGTCCACTCTGTAGATGGAGACTGTTTTTCCTGACACATTTGGAATTTGATTGCCTTACTCTAACTCCACCTCCGTCACCCTTGACTACTAGCATTCTAATTTCATCTGCATATGTTGTTCTTTGCACATGTTACAAAATTTACTTCTACAGTTTACAGTTCCTTCAGAGTTGGCGCACCCTGCAAATCTTTCACCTTCATCTATCTTCCAAATCTTAACATCCAGCAAACTACCTTCTTCAGCCTAGAACCAGTCTGAGTAATGCTGAATTACTTGGTCAAGAGCACTTCTCTGTGTCATTTGGCTAAGGGTACTTGCGAAACAACTCTTTTTACTTCTGGATCTTGTGGTGCATTAAAACTAACTAAGTTCTGGTCTTGAGGCCATTTATCTTACTGCTGAAGTAAGAACTCTGGGCCATCCTTCCACTCTTTCATCTGAAGAAACTGTTTTCTGAGAGGAAACTGCACCGAATACATGCACTTTCATGCAGTAGTCTGTCAATGGTTCTTTCACGTTATCATCTTGCCACCAAAACAGCCTCAGTAGGTCTCTGTCCTCTCTTGGCACAAGGACTTGGGAAAACATGTCTTCAATATCAGCCATGAGGGCAACCTTGTCCTGCCTAAATCTTGTTAACACACCAACTAGGCTGTTGGTTAAGCCTGGCCCCTGTAACAACTGTTTCTTTTTAATGTAGCATTCGTAAATTAGTATGTGGGTGTAATTTTGGTGTGAATTAATGTGTGATTGTAAGATTAAAATGTCATGTTGGTTTTATTGCCTTCTCTCTATATTTCTACTTCTAGGGTCGCCGTGTCAGGTAGTTAGATCACATGTATAAATTACCTAGGTAGGGTTAGACGTCTGTCTCCTGAAAAGGTCGAGACATTATCGATGTCAGCAGGGTAGGCTAACGTAATTATTAATCCCTGTCGGCGGGACAGACGTATCCCCATACTGCGGTTTGGGCTCTGGCCCGGTGACCTGACTTTATCTCAAACTTTCTCAATTCTTGTGTTTTCATGTTTGTTTTAACTCTGTTTCAAGTCATTGTTATGCGCTTTTGATCATTTCTATGTAAGAGCGCAATATAAATTTGTTAATTATTATTATTATTATTATTATTATTATTTATTGGGGAGACACCTTTTGTAGTTGGCTGTGCTGTCATACACCACCCTTGATTTGTTTTTCTGTGAGTGCATTACACCATGATGAGGAAGATACCACAATCTACCATCATCCCTCTTTGTCTCTCCTTAGAAACTTTCTCCATATAGCCCTTGCTTAACATGGACTCCATGTAGTGTGTATTCACTCTGGAGTTGTGGCTGTCTCAGATATTTCCTTTGTAAATGGGCTGCTCTCTGCTCTGCTTGTGGTCTCTTCTTCAGTATCTTAACTTCATTACATTTCAGTGGGAGTGCAATCTCAAAATGCCCATCAACAACTCTGATAGAATTTTCCATCTTCTTGGTGAAAGTAAATCTTTTGGTTTCTCTGGCTTATCATCTATGACCCATAGAAGTCATTGAAGTCTTGGTTGAAAAGTTTCTCCAACTTTTTATAAATGTCATCTCTGGCCTTAACTTTCACTCTGTGGGAGATGACTCTCTTCTGATCTTGATTCTTTGTTGACCATAAACCACCAACCAAGGACTGATGGACAACAAAGGGCCACCATTCTCATTGTTGATAACTTCAAGTGGTTCTGCTGCTTGGGACATTGTTTAAATTAACAGTCCCACTTCAGCATCTATGGATGGTAACTCAACACGATGTAGATATGGTCATTTCTTTAAGTCATCGTTGGTGATGATGTCATCTGTAGCCATTGGTATTTGTGCCAGTATAAACCTCTGGAAAGTTGATGACTGTAGTCATGTAGGTCCATAATCTCCAAGTCTCTCAAAACATGACCCTTCACAACCTTCTTGTCAGTCAAAGTTTGCACTAATTGTATGTTGATGGCTTTTCCTTTCTCCTTAGCCTATTCACCACTGCATCAACACAAAATACAGTATTACTGCCAGAGTCCACAAAGGCATATGTCTTTGTCTGTATGCCTGTCTCTGTCACCTCAAGATAACTGGTACCACTCCTGGAGGCATTCTGCAGATGTACTGTGATTGGCAGAGTTTGTCAAACCACATTTAACATTGTCCTTCACCTCGCTTTCTTCTGGGAGAATTACTGCCAGCATCTATGTTTTTCTTAGAGTCAGTTTGTAGAGCAGATTTATCTTTCCACTCTCTGTGTAGCACTGTTGGATGCCACCTTCTGCATATGTTACATTTTCTTCGTCTTCCTGCAATCATCACAAAATGTGATGATCCCTTAAGCGCCAAACACAAGCCTTTGGAGCGACAAAACTCTATTCTTTCTTTGTATGGCTTGCTTGCTAGCACTGGACAATTCACTCAAGAAAATGGCTGGAATCACTACAATAAATGCAAGCTCCTTTGACCCCATCAACATCATCACTACTCACAGCTGTGTAATAACTGGTAATTAATGGTGTTTTAGTACTTCTGGCTTGACTTGATATTATTTCCTTTACTTGCTTTAACTATGTCTCCATAGACTGGGTTACATGCAATGCGTGCTTGTTTGTAACATCATCATCAAAAATGACATTTCTCTCTTCTTGAATGTCATCAGCCAAATTCCTCCATCTATCTCTCGGCTTGAAACATGTCAATTTTGATGTGATCATTCTAATATTCTGAGAATGATTGATCTCTTTGTTCCATTGTGAGATCTTTTGCCAGGTTATGCAGATCTGTGATAAATACTGCATATCGATGAAGCTCATCTTTGTCTTCTGGTTTGATGTCAGACCATCCAACTGCCTTTGACACCATGCTGTCCATGATGTGATGCTTATCTCAAACTTCTTTTCAGCAGAAGTTTAGCCTTTGAGAAAGCTTGTGCTGAATCCTCACCATATATGCAGCTTTTCACAATGGAATTTGCAGCCCCACTGGTATCTGCTATGTGAAATAGTTTGTCCTTATCATTGTTGGTCTTGGATTCGATGGAATGTTCAAAGCCCTTACAAAGGCATGATAATCAAGTTGATTTCCACTGAATGGTTGTATTTGTCTTTGAGGAGGCTCACCTCATGTGGCATTCAACCAACAACTTCTTAAGTTCATTTATTGCATCATCATTTCCCCTTGTTGTTGAAGAAAAGAGGACAGAGCATTATCTGTACTTTGCCTCCACTCTCACTAGTCATGACAGTAGTAGTAATACTAAAATCTTCACTTGGCATGCCTGGACTGGCTCTAGGTGCCGGTAACCATGGATCTACACTGGACATCATTACACTGTCCTCAAGTTCATCTATTTTTGCATATTCTGATGAAACACAATTTTAGCAAAACGGTTTTTCAACTTAAATGTATGTGCCTATCTTCTGGTATATAACGTTAATTCATGTTATTACCAATTTATTTATGTTTCAATACAATGTTTTTCACCAACAACAAAATTGGTGAAATTGTTCGAAACATTTGATGGTCACACAATCTCATCGAATTGTAAGTTTTCATGTTTCGAACATAGAACCCACTATTTACATACTTTAGGCTTGTCATAATCTGAACACTGGATCTGTTAGATTTTGACCAACTGTAATTGAGTATTTTTGATGTTCACAGTGTTGTCTATCATGATTCACTTGTAATTTTTAAATTTCTAAAAGTACAGTGAACGTTTTACTTTTTCTCTCATTTATTTCTTGATGCACTGAACTGTTGTCTATTGAGATTCATTTGTGAAGTTAATTTTATAAAATGATTGAACATTGAGGCAGGGAAATATTTTCAACTTGTTTGATACCATGAAAACGTTTCACTAACTAACGTTTTCTTAAAGAAAATCTAAGAACATTGTTGAAAATGACCATATTAACAGGCTTTAATGATTTTGTTTTAATGCTTCTGTTTTCCTATCTAAGAGCACTTGATTGACAACAAAATCAGTGAAAATTGCACCAGGAACATTTGATGGTCTACAAAGTCTTCAAACCTTGTAAGTATTCATGTCATCAATTTCAATCACACAGCATCAAGCAACTGATTTCTCTTGATTAAAGTTACATCTCTCGGCAACAAATTTGACAGACTGCGAAGTTCATGTCTGGCGATCGAAAAACACCTGTCAATGGGAGGCCTGTAGGACAACAAATTTTCTAAAATTTCAATGCACTCAACTGTTGTCTATTTATAATTATTCTGATACATGTCAAGATTGTCTGATACCACTACAATGTTTCAGAGAGTGAAGTTCAGGAAAACCGAAGAAGATTGGTGAAAATAACTAAATTAATGGACTTTAACACTACTTTGTTTTCCATCTTAGATGGCTGTACAACAACAGAATCAGTGATATTACACCAGGAACATTTGATGGTCTACAAAATCTCAATGAATTGTAAGTATTCATGTCATAAATATCAATCACGCAGCATGGAGCCTACGATTTATCTTGACTGAAGTTACTTCTCACTGCATGCAAAACAAATTAGATTAGAAGTGTGTGGTTCATTTTGCCGATCGAAATATATTTAGGTTCATGCATTGTCACTTTAGTCTCTGTATGACACATCATAATCAACATTTGTACAAATCATTTATTTTATTTATTTTATTTATTTTTTTTTTCAAATAATAAATGACATGTCCCATACAATAACACTTGCAAATGGAGGTAGCATCCCACGAACATTTTTTTTTTATATCAATGCACATCCAGTGTTGTACAAATTCTTTTTTTAATGTATTTACTATAATAATGTAAATCTGGTAAATATTCAGTAGTTGATGCAGAAGGTAGTACCATACAGGTTGAGGGTGTGCTATGTTGACTATTAGAGTTGGTGGATTACGCAGACGTCACAAAGTCCTTGTAGCAGAAATAGCCTATGCTGGTATTTTGGGGTTGGATTTCTTGACAAGCTGTGGTCAAATTTTCGACATTCCTCAATGCAAAATTAGGTTTGGGAAAGTAATAGTTCCAATAATCACAGAGATTACCACTTAGATGTGTTGACGTCGCATTTCAGTTGCAGAGACAGTTGTAATCCCTACTAACCAAGAGACAATTGTCCCTGGTAAATTACACATTTATTGATTTATATATTGATTTATTGAAACCAGTATAAATATCAAAAATATTTATAAAAAGGAGTACAAAATAGCATACATTTAAAAATATAAATATATGTGATCAAATATTAGTTGTTAAGATTACTTACTAAAAGGTTAATACATAAAATGAACAAACACAAGACTATATTAGAGGCTCCAAACTATCAGACTGAATAAATATTGCAGCACGATAAATAAAAGAATTTCTGAACAGCTGAATTCTGTATTTTGGCAAGATATGGGGATTTCTAAGGTTTCTGCTGGATGTAGTTAAAAGACTCATAAGTGGAGCATGTAACGGGTGGTTTTGGTTATTCTTAATGTTGTTTGTCATTTTTATGAATTCAGTCTTAGCAGAAGTATTCACGATTTCTCTTAATGAATGGTAATCTACTTTCAGTATATGTGCAGTATACTTAAGAAACTTCATTATTCTATTCTTATCTTTACATGATATAAAGTGATACCAAACAGGTACAGCATAAATAATATGCGGCAGTATGACAGAATTAAATACATTTTCTTTCGCTCCTTTGTTAAAAAATGACACGATATAAGCTAAACTAGATACGATATACATGTAGTACACTTTGCTTAATACCTTTGATATATGACAGTTGAATGTCAGTCTGTCGTCAATGCATACCCCTTGTTTGGTTGTCTTGTCTCCAACCTTTAGTATACATTTTTTGAACATCTTTTCTCTTGCTTATTACCATACATTCAGTCTTTTTGCATTTGATGCTTAGTCCTTTTCTTTCACTTTCTTCAACCACCTTGCTGAGTAGAGCTTGTATCACAGCATAACACAGGTAATGCCAAGCAACGCGCGACGATTACCTTACCACTAAAGACATGAAGCACAGAAACGGGTAGATGTGATTGATGCAAGTGTTATTTTTCCATCTTCCAGTCCTTGGGCAAGCCCAGTGGTGTTGGTTAAAAAGGATGGATCTACACGTTTTTGTATAGATTATAAAAAACTAAATGAAGTAACACTCAAAGATGCGTATCCTTTGCCACAAATAGACGACAGTCTCGATGTTCTTGCTAGCTCCAAGTGGTTTTCATCATTAGATCTTGCAAGTGGCTACTGGCAGGTTGAAATCGACCCTTAGGACAAGTCAAAGACAGCGTTCACTACAGGTAGTGGCCTGTTTGATTTCAATATCATGCCCTTTGGGCTTTGTAATACCCCTAGCATTCTCCTGAGGACGATCATAGCATACTGATGGAAACGTCGAGTTGTACCTCCAGTTCTTTTCAGAACTAATTACTACTCAATTGAGCATTTCACATGGTGTCACCGCAATTAGTCGTACTTATCCTCCTCACCATGCAAAGCTACAAGTTTTACCTATCTTTGAAAGACTGATGGAGTTGGTTTTAAGTAGGCTCCACTGGAAAACTTGTCTTGTCCGAAGGAGGTCTTAAATTAAAACCCAAGAAATGCTCTTTATTTCAAACTGAAGTCTGTTACCTTGGTCATATTGTATCAGCACAAGGTGTGTCACCAAATCCAGAGAAGACGGCTAAAGTGCATGACTGGCCTACTCCACGTCATCTTAAAGATGTTAGAAGTTGTCTGGGGTTATGTTCGTATTATAGGTGATTGATAAGAAACTTTGGCTGTATTGCTGCACCATTACACCGACTTAAACAGAAAGATGTCAAATTTAAATGGACACATCATGTGACATGGCTTTTACATTGTTGAAAGAGAAATTAACTTCTACACCAATTTTGACTTTTCCAAATTTCTCATTACCATTTATCCTTGACACAGACACCAGTTGAGATGCTGTAGGTGTGGTTCTTTCACAAATTCAGAATAGTCAAGAAAAGGTATCTGGGTATGCTAGCCGAAAGCTTAGCGAAGCAGAACTCAATTACAGCATCACCAGGCGTGAGGTTCTAGCCTTTGTTCATTTTGTCCGATCACGGTTCTTTTCAATGGCTTTTCAATTTCAGAAATATCCAGGGACAACTTGCTAGGTGGTTAGATACACTAAGTTCTTTTGATTTTGATAATTGTCATAGGTCGGGCAATCAGCACAAAACTACTGGGTTGGCTACCGTGATGAGGTAGAACGTTTAGTCAATGTGATGCCTGTGTCAGAAGAAAGTCTCCGGCACCAAGGTTGCAGGCCCCTCTGCAACCTTCTGCTGTTGCTGCCCCATTAAAAAGATTGGGCATAGATGTTTTTGGACGGTTGCCCCATTCGAAACATGACAAAAGATATATTTTAGTAGTCATGGATTACTTTACTAAGTGGACAGAAGTGTATCCTTTACGCAACCAAGAAGCACAAACAGTTGCTAAAGTGTTAGTTGAACAGTTTATTTGTTGCTTTGGTGTTCCACTTAGAACTAATTTTGAAAGCCGACTTTTTCAGTCAATTTGTCAGTTGTTAGGAATAAACAAAACTCGTACGATTCCTTACCACCCCCAGTCAGATGGTCTTGTCGAACGGTTAAACCGTACGATACAGACTATCCTCAGTATGTATGTTAGTGAAGACCAGTCTGATTGGGATGTACATCTTCCATACGCCATGATGGCGTATCGAGCAAATGAGCAGGAAACGACTGGGGTTAGCCCAAATAAAATGTTTGGAAGAGAGTTGTCATTGCCACTAGATTTATTAGTTAGTCATCCCGAAAGGAGAGAAAACACAAGTCCTATGAGTATCCGAACTTTACCCGTATGCCACTTTGAAGTGGCAAGAAAAAATATTCAAGGAGAGCAAAAAAGGCAAAAACAGTTGTACAATGTCAAATTAAAGGGCAGTCTGTACTCTCCAGGTGACCGAGTTTGGCTTTACAGGTATCTTCGTAAAATTAGGCTTGGCCCTAAACTCCAATCACACTAGAAGGGCCTTTATCAAGTCATCAAACGCATTTCAGATACAGTCTACTGTATCAAACATATGGAGAAACGACATAGAAAAGTTGTTCATTTTGATAGCACCAATGAAATTTTGTCAAATTGTTTTTGTATTTTTCAGGTGCAGAGATGCACCTTTTCTTCAGGCGAGGGCAGTGTAACAAAAAAATATTTGTCCATATTTTGTATGTTAGTTTGTTCCTTTAAGATTTCAAATTATTAGTAGAGCCCTCTGTTGGTCACCCCTAGTCAAGTTGACTTAGTTTTCTTCTACATGCTGTGTTAGGGTCAGGTGCCCCGTTTTGGAATTATTTATTTTATTAGGGGAGTATTTTGTCGTATTCTAAATTGCACCATCCACCTCCTCATCTGTACTGTGCTGTGTAAGTACCATTTTATTTTATTGCCTTGTGTTGATATTTACCATGCCTACCCCCTAACACTTATCCCATATTTGTCCTAAGGTTCAGTACCCTTGACTACGGTTTCAGTCGTAGCTAAAGTGCAGTAACCTCATAAACTTACTCTTCAATTATTCTGGCTACTGCTTATTTTATTTAATAACGTAGTCTATAGTTGACTGATGAAAATTGCTTTCCTCTGGGTGCCTACAATGTAACTTGTGGCGAGAGGCAGAATATTTTATTAAACCTATTTTATTTCTTGTAAAATTATTTTAGTTGGTTGCTGTAATTTTTTTTTGGAGCTGGTAAATCTTTCTTTTCTAATGGGCATAAATTTGTCATAAATTTGAATCACACAGCATCGAGCCTACAGTTTATCTTGACTGAAGTTACTTCTCACTGCATGCAAGCAAATTACGTTAGAAGTGTGTAGTTAGCTTTTGCAGAGCGAAATATATTTAGGTCTATGCATTGTCATTTTAGTCTGTATGATACATCGTAATCGACAACATTTGTACTATATTTAATTAGGTGTTCAAGCTATAGCACGAACACCTTGTTTTTTGTTTTGTTTTTTTAACTAATAACTTGTCCCATACAATAACACTTGTAAATGGAGGGTAGCATTTCACTGAATCTTTTTTTATATCGATGCACATCTAGTGTTTTCTATCAAAATTCCGTTTTATATTCTTGATTGGAGTTAATATATAATGCTAGCAGAATAATTTCTGTAAGTATATGGCCAATCACTTAGATTTAAGTATGCTTTCATGAACTGAAATCTGAAAACGTTTTTGAATATTATCAATTTATTTATGTTTCAATACAATGTTTTTCACCATACTTTGTTTTCCCATCTTAGATATCTGTACAACAACAACATCAGTAAACTTGCACCCAGGACTTTTGATGGTCTACACAATCTCATCCTGTTGTAAGTTTTCATGATTAGGCTGGTCATAATCTGAACACTGTTGTGTTATATGTTGCATCCCGAAGCATTGTCAATTTGTTTGATAACATGAAAACGTTTTCTTCAGGAAATCTAAGAATATTGTTGAAAATAACCATATTAACAGGCATTAATGATTTTGTTTTAACGCTACTTTGTTTTCCTATCTAAGATCGTTGACAGACAACAAAATCAGTGAAATTGCACCAGGAATATTTAATGGTCTACAAAGTCTTCAAACCTTGTAAGTATTCATGTCGTCAATTTCAATCACGCAGCATCGAGCAACCAATTTCTCTTGACTGAGTTACATCTCATGGCAAACAAATATAGATGAAGTGGGAAGTTCATGTGTGCCATTGAAAACGTGTCAATGGGAAGCCTGTGGGACAACAAACATTTGTAAAATTTGTGTTCAAAAGGTGGAACCAGCATGCTTCATTGTACTGTGCGATGGATATGCTTTTTCAAAATAAAGTGCAACATTAATCAAAACTCTCAGTTACACATGGCTGTAGGGACAAGGAAATTATTTTATGTTCTTAATTTGATGCAATACATTATTGTCTATTTATCTATAAGATTCATTTGTAGTTTTATTTTCTAAACAAAGTAAACTTTGTTTCTCCTGAATATGATCAGAGGATACTGATCAAAATGTTGAGTTGCAACCAATCAACTCTTTTTGGAACTATTTTTTACTGAAGAGAATTTCTACATGGTGTCACCATGACAACGTTTCATCAAGTTGTTTTCGGGAAATCAAAGAAAATAGGTGAAAATAACCAGATAAATTGGCTTGAATACAATTTTAACCGTAATGTTTTCCCATGTTAGAAAGCTGTGGAACAACAATATCAGTGAAATTACTCCAGGAACATTTGATGATCTACACAATCTCATCGAATTGTAGTTTTTCATGTTTCAACGCAGTACCCACTGTTTTCGTGTTTAGGCTGGTCATAATCTGAACACTGTTCTGTTAGATTTTGTCCAACTGTAATTGAGTATATTTTGATACCCCAAGTCTTGTCTATCATGATTCACTTGTAATTTTAAATTTCTAAAAGTACAGTGAATGTTTTATTTTTCCCCTCTTATTTCTCGATGCACTTAACTGTTGTCTGTTGAGATTCATTTGTAAGTTAATTTTATAAAATGATTGAACATTAGGCAGGAATATTTTTTGATGTCATGAAAATGTTTCACTGACGTTTTTTAAAGAAAATCTAAGAACATTTTGAAAATGACCAAATAAATGAGCTTTGATGATTTTGTTTGAACGCTACTTTGTTTTCCATTCTAAGATTCATGTCCAAAATTAAAATCATTGAAATTGCTCCAAGAACAAGATCAGTTCATTACACTAGGAACGTTTGATGGTCTACAAAAGCTGACTTACCTGGTAGTTTTCATGTCATGATTTAGTCACACAGCATGAAGCCACCAAATCTTCTTTACTGGTAGTGGTTTACATCTTCTCAATTGTTGAAACACAAATATCTTAAATTTTGTTACAACACAACTGTGTGTGGTTCACAATAAAATCTCAACTCGGAAACAAAACAATTCTGGCATTTTCTGGCATGTCAATAACCAATATCTCAAGTAAAATTCAACTACAACAGGAAACCTCTTTTGCACTAGTAATAACCATTGTATCATTTCTGCCTCAGAATACAACTTTGACCTGGGCCCTTCATGTATATTTTCTGATAAACAACTTCTTAAACATGTCCTTGTGGCCTTGCTTAAACTGAAAATCATTGTTTACTAAAGTGACATTTCAAAACACAAACCATTATCCCAGAATAAAAAAAAAAAAAAAAATTAATGTGTGCATGATTTTCTACTTGCACTTTCTGGACATTGATGAAATTTTGTGTAATCACAACTATACATTTAAAACAACACCTTTTTTTTAACCGTATCTCCTCATATTCCAAATATATGCTGCACCTTATACAATGTAAATTTCACTTCATGAAACTTCTGAGCTGTGAAACATAAAGAACTGAGAACACACTTACATGTAGAAATTTGTCTATGTAGAAATGTTGTCTATTGAGAATCATTTGTAAATTTAATTTTATATAATGATTGAACATTAGACAGGAATATTTTCAACTTGTTTGATACCATGAAAACGTTTCACTAACTAACGTTTTCTTAAAGAAAATCTAAGAACATTGTTGAAAATGACCATATTAACAGGCTTTAATGATTTTGTTTTAATGCTTTTGTTTTCCCATCTAAGATTGCTGCACACCAACAAAATCAGTGAAATTGCACCAGGAATATTTAATGGTCTACAAAGTCTTCAAACCTTGTAAGTATTCATGTCATCAATTTCAATCACGCAGCATCGAGTAACCAATTTCTCTTGATTGAAGTTACATCTCTTGGCAACAAATTCGACAGAGTCACGAAGTTCATGTCTGGCGATCGAAAACACTTGTCAATGGGAGGCCTGTACGACAACAAACTTTCTAAAATTTCAATGCACTCAACTGTTGTCTATTTATATTTATTGTGATTTTATTTTTGCCAAACAAGTGAACCTTGGGCATGATACATGTTAAGATTGTCTGATACCACTACAATGTTTCAGAGAGTGAAGTTCAGGAACACCTAAGAACATTGGTGAAAATAACAAAATTAATGGACTATAACACTACTTTGTTTTCCATCTTAGATGGCTGTACAACAACAAAATCAGTGATATTACACCAGGAACATTTGATGGTCTACAAAATCTCAATATATTGTAAGTATTCATGTCATAAATATCAGTCATGCAGCATGGAGCCTACTATTTATCTTGACTGAAGTTACTTCTCACTGCATGCAAACAAATTAGATTAGAAGTGCGTAGTTCATTTTTGCCGATCAAAATATATTTAGGTCTATGCATTGTCACTTTAGTCTGTGTATGACACATAATCAACATTTGTACAAATCATTTATTTATTTATTTATTTTATTTATTTAAAAAATAATTTTTTTCAAATAATAAATAACATGTCCCATACAATAACACTTGCAAATGGAGGGTAGCATTCCACCGAACAGTTTTTTATATCAGTGCACATCCAGTATTTGTCAAAATTCTGTTTTTATTGTAGTTACTATATATACATGTAATGCTGGTAATTATTCAGTAGTTGATGTGGAAGGTAGTACCTTACAGGTTTAGGGTTTTGCTATGTTGACTATTAGATTTGGTGGATTACGCAGACGTCACAAAGTCCTTGTAGCAGAAATACCTATGCTGGTATTATGGGGTTGGATTTCTTGACAAGCTGTGGTCAAATTTTCGACATTCCTCAATGCAAAATTAGGTTTGGGAAAGTAACAGTTCCAATAATCACAGAGATTACCACTTAGATGTGTTGTCACATTTCAGTTGCAGAGACAGTTGTAATCCCTACTAACCAAGAGACAATTGTCCCTGGTAAATTACACATGCGTGGTAAAGTAACTTCAGGAGTAGTAGAATCTTCAAGAAGATTTGCAGATAGTGACAATGGTATTTTGGTTGGACGAGTGTTTGCAAACCCTCACAAAAACTTGATTCCAATACGAGTCCTTAATGTGCAACCCAAGCCTTATGTGTTGCACTTGCATAAAGGCACACACATTGCTTTTTTTCAACTAGATCCAGTGGAAAATGAGCAAGAACACAGCTCAGATAATACATTAGGCATAGCTGTGGAGGAACTGCTTGAGCGTAGTTCTGCCCAGTTGACCATAGAGCAGAAGCATAAACTGAAAGATTTGTTACATGAACACAGCAACATTTTTTCAAAATCTGGTGAACATGGACAGACAAAAGTGACATCACAGTATAAACACAGGTAATGCCAAACCACGCACAACGATTACCTTACCACCAAAGACATGAAGCACAGAAACAGGTAGATGTGATTGATGCAGGTGTTATTTCTCCATCTTCCAGTCCTTGGGCAAGCCCAGTGGTGTTGGTTAAAAAGGATGGATCTACATGTTTTTTTATAGATTATAGAAAACTAAATGAAGTAACACTCAAAGATGCGTATCCATTGCCACGAATAGACGACAGTCTCGATGTTCTTGCTAGCTTGTTTTCATCGTTAGATCTTGCAAGTGGCTACTGGCAGGTTGAAATCGACCCTTAGGACAAGTCAAAGACAACGTTCACTACCGGTAGTGGCCTGTTTGAATTACAATGTAAATATCATGCCCTTCGGGATTTGTAATGCCCTAGCACCTTTGAAAGACTGATGGAGTTGGTTTTAAGTGGGCTCCACTGGAAAACTTGTCTTGTCTATTTAGATGATATTCTTATTTTTGCACCATCCTTTGAAGAACATGTCAACCGCTTAGGTGAAGTTTTTAGACGACTGTCCCAAGCAGGTCTTAAATTAAAACCCAAGAAATGCTCTTTATTTCAAACTGAAGTCTGTTACCTTGGTCACATTGTATCAGCACAAGGTGTGTCAACGAATCCAGAGAAGATGGCTAAAGTGTGTGACTGGCCTACTCCACGTCATCTTAAAGATGTTAGAAGTTTTCTGGGGTTGTGTTCGTATTATAGGTGATTTATAAAAAAAATTGGCTGTATTGCTGCACAATTACACCGACTTACACAGAAAGATGTCAAATTTAAATGAACACATCATGTGTTAGTTGAACAGTTTATTTGTTGCTTTGGTGTTCCACTTAGTATACACTCTGACAAAGGAACTAATTTTGAAAGCTGACTTTTTCTGTCAATTTGTCAGTTGTTGGGAATAAACAAAACTTACCACCCCCAGTCAGATGGTCTTGTCAAACGGTTCAACCGTACGATACAGACTATCCTCAGTATGTATGTTAGTGAAGACCAGTCTGATTGGGATGTACATCTTCCATACGCCATGATGACGTATCGAGCAAATGAGCAGGAAACGACTGGGGTTAGCCCAAATAAAATGTTTGGAAGAGAGTTGTCATTGCCACTAGATTTATTAGTTAGTCATCCCGAAAGGAGAGAAAACACAAGTCCATATGAGTATCCGAACTTGACCCGTATGTGAAAGTCCTTTGAAGTGGCAGAAAAAATATTCAAGGAGAGTAAAAAAGGCAAAAACAGTTGTACAGTGCCAAATTAAAGGGCAGTCTGTACTCTCCAGATGACCGAGTTTGGCTTTACAGGTATCTTCATAAAATTGGGCTTAGCCCTAAACTCCAATCACACTAGAAGGGTCTTCATCAAGTCATCAAACGCATTTCAGATACAGTTTACTGTATCAAACATATGGAGAAACGACATAGAAAAGTTGTTCATTTCGATAGACTAAAATCGTGTGTTTCAAGCTCTTTTTCAAAAGAAGTCTTGGGTGATAACAGCAGTCAGGGTGTTACTACCAGAGATGCCATTGACAACGGTGAGACAGAACAGATGGATGGATTGGCTGGCAGCAGTGATGCTACTGATGAGAACCTGGGGGACTGAGGAGAAACATCCAGCAACCAAGATGTTAACCCATACCCTACTAGATAAGCAGCAGCAGCAGCAGCGGCTGGAGAGGAGGAATCCTACCATGCAGAAAATACATCCGAGGAAAACATCGCTGGAACTTTCACTGGGAACCAAGGAGTAGCAACATCAGAACAGGGAGAACTACAGGAGGCAGGTCAGTCAAGTCACAAAGATGTGGAGTTTGCGCTAACACATATTCAACGACAATGACTACTGATGTGGCTACGCACAGGAGATTTTGTGACAACTAAATGAACAGTTATGATTATTGAATATAACTGCATAAGAACACTACCTTATTTGGGCTGTAGACCAGATGAGATGGACACTAAAGTGACCGAGATAGAAACAGCTTTTGTCATTTGTATTTAATCAATGGACTGTGGAATGCTTCAAAATAGTTAATTTGTGTTTATGGAAGACAGCAAATGAAATGTTGTCAAATTGTTTTTGTATTTTTCAGGTGCAGAGATGCACCTTTTCTTCAGGCGAGGGCAGTGTAACAAAAAAATATTTGTCCATATTTTTTATGTTAGTTTGTTCCTTTAAGATTTCTAATTATTAGTAGAACCCTCTGTTGGTCACCCCTAGTCAAGTTGACTTTATAGTTTTCTTCTACATGCTGTGTTAGGGTCAGGTGCCCCGTTTTGGAATTATTTATTTTATTAGGGGAGTATTTTGTCGTATTCTAAATTGCACCATCCACCTCCTCATCTGTACTGTGCTGTGGAAGTACCATTTTATTTTATTGCCTTGTGTTGATATTTACCATGCCTACCCCCTAACACTTATCCCATATTTGTCCTAAGGTTCAGTACTCTTGACTACGGTTTCAGTCGTAGCTAAAGTGCAACTTACTCTTCAATTATACTGGCTACTGCTTATTTTATTTAATAACGTAGTCTAGTTGACTGATGAAAATTGCTTTCCCCTGGGTGCCTACAATGTAACTTGTGGCGAGAGGCAGAATATTTTATTAAACCTATTTTATTTCTTGTAAAATTATTTTAGTTGGTTCCTGTAATTTTTTTTTTGGAGCTAGTAAATCTTTCTTTTCTTATGGGCATTTCATGACTGGCGGTAGCCCTAATTTCAGAGCAAGGCGCGTTACAGTATTCATGTCATTTTAATCAAATTTTAATCACAGCATCGAGCCTACAATTTATCTTGACTGAAGTTACTTCTCACTGCATGCAAGCAAATTACGTTAGAAGTGTGTAGTTAGCTTTAGCAGAGCGAAATATATTTAGGTCTATGCATTGTCATTTTAGTCTATGTATGATACATCGTAATCGGCAACATTTGTACTATATTTAATTAGGTGTTCAAGCTACATTGTATAGCGTGAACACCTTGTTTTTTGTTTTGTTTTTTTAACTAATAACTTGTCCGATACAATAACACTTGTAAATGGAGGGTAGCATTTCACTGAATCTTTTTTGATATCGATGCACATCCAGTGTTTTCTATCAAAATTCCATTTTATATTTTTGATTGTAGTTACTATATAATGCTGGCAGAATAATTTCTGTAAGTATTTGACCAATCACTTAGATTTAAGTATGCTTTCATGAACTAAAATCTGAAAACGTTTTTGAATATTACCAATTTATTTATGTTTCAATACAATGTTTTCACCATACTTTGTTTTCCCATCTTAGATATCTGTTCAACAACAACATCAGTAAACTTGCACCCAGGACTTTTGATGGTCTACACAATCTCATTACATTGTAAGTTTTCATGATTAGGCTGGTCATAATCTGAACACTGTTCTGTTATATGTTGCATCCCGAAGCATTGTCAATTTGTTTGATAACATGAAAACGTTTTCTTCAGGAAATCTAAGAATATTGTTGAAAATAACCATATTAACAGGCATTAATGATTTTGTTTTAACGCTACTTTGTTTTCCTATCTAAGATTGTTGACAGACAACAAAATCAGTGAAATTGCACCTGGAACATTTAATGGTCTACAAAGTCTTCAAAACTTGTAAGTATTCATGTCGTCAATTTCAATCACGCAGCATCGAGCAACCAATTTCTCTTGACTGAAGTTACATCTCATGGCAAACAAATATAGATGAAGTGGGAAGTTCATGTGTGCCCATTGAAAAATGTGTCAATGGGAAGCCTGTAGGACAACAAACATTTGTAAAACTTGTGTTCAAAAGATGGAACCAGCATGCTTCATTATACTGTACATGGATATGCTTTTCAAAATAAAATGTAACATTAATCAAAACTCTCAGTTACACATGGCTGTAGGATAAGGAAATTATTTTATGTTCTTAATTTGATGCAATACATTATTGTCTATTTATCTATAAGATTCATTTGTAGTTTTATTCTCTAAACAAAGTAAACTTAATTTGTTTCTCCTGAATATGATCAGAGGATACTGATCAAAATGTTGAGTTACAACCAACCAACTCTTTTTGGAACTATTTTTTACTCAAGAGAATTTCTACATGGTGTCACCATGACAACGTTTCATCAAGTTGTTTTCGGGAAATCAAAGAAAATAGGTGAAAATAACCAGATAAGTAAGACTAATTGCGGTGACACCATGTGGAATCTCAATTGAGTAGTAATTAGTTCTGAAAAGAACTGGGGGTACAACTCGACGTTTCGATCAGTATGCTCTGATCGTCCTCAGGAGAATGCCGGACTCTGGAAAATGCTGCTGCTTAAGTAGGCTGCTGGAGGATCATCCCATGAATGGATGCTGGAGGATTAGTTCGTTGAGGCGCGCAGGCGGGAAACTGAGACTATGAGACTAGGATCCTGATAAATTGGCTTGAATACAATTTTAACCCTACTGTTTTCCCATGTTAGAAAGCTGTGGAACAACAATATCTGTGAAATTACTCCAGGAACATTTGATGATCTACACAATCTCATCGAATTGTAAGTTTTCATGTTTCGAATACAGTACCCACTGTTTTCGTGTTTAGGCTTGTCATAATCTGAACACTGTTCTGTTAGATTTTGTCCAACTGTAATTTGAGTATTTTTGATGCACCCAAGTCTTGTCTATCATGATTCACTTGTAATTTTAAATTTCTAAAAAGTACAGTGAATGTTTTATTTTTCCCCTCTTATTTCTCGATGCACTGAACTGTTGTCTGTTGAGATTCATTTAAAAAGTTAATTTTATAAAATGATTGAACATTAGGCAGGAATATTTTTTGATGTCATGAAAATGTTTCATTGACGTTTTTAAAGAAAATCTAAGAACATTGTTGAAAATGACCAAATGAATGAGCTTTAATGATTTTGTTTGAATGCTACTTTGTTTTCCAATCTAAGATTCATGTCCAAAATTAAAATCAGTGAAATTGCTCCAAGAACAAGATCAGTTCATTACACTAGGAACATTTGATGGTCTACAAAAGCTCACTTACCTGGTAGTTTTCATGTCATGATTTAGTCACACAGCATGAAGCCACCAAATCTTCTTTACTGGTAGTGGTTTACATCTTCTCCAATTGTTGAAACACAAACATCTTCAATTTTGTTACAACACAACTGTGTGTGGTTCACAATAAAATCTCAACTCGGAAACAAAACAATTCTGGCATTTTCTGGCATTTTCTGGCATGTCAATAACCAATATCTCAAGTCAAATTCTTAACTACAACAGGAAACCTCTTTTGCACTAGTAATAACCATTGTATAATTTCTGCCTGAGAATACAACTTTGACCTGGGCCCTTCATGTATATTTTCTGATAAACATCTTCTTAAACATGTCCTTGTGGCCTTGCTTAAAACCCTCCGACGTGGGAGGTACCCACGACTTTATTCGAAGGACGTACCTCTCCTCTTTTCAGTGGCATCCCTATTAATGATATTAAAATTATTATCTATGCATTCCCAATTATTTTTTTACATCCAAATAACTTCCACATGCCCTGCTATGGTCTAGTATTATTTACAACCCAAGATGACACACGACGGCTGTGTAGTGTAGCTCTCTCCTGTATGACCTAGCACACAGTAAAAAGCCATATACTTATGCTGCATATCTCTCAGCCATATCTCTCCAGCATGTAACCACAGAACCCAGACACTCTGTCTGGGGGGGTGGGGGGGGTTATGCCTGGCACTGGCATGCCCCAAGACATCAAAGAACACAGCCTGATGCCAAACAGATGGTTCCACTTATCGGAGGGTTAGATCTGGGTAGGTCTTTATGTGTACACAATGGATGGTTGATTTTGTGCACAGACATATGGCAGCAATTTCTTTTCCAGCCCAGGAAAAAAATAAGTACACAGCTCTGGGAATTGACACCCCTTCTAAGATATGTGGAATGGTCCACTTTAGGATATCAATGACTCCCAGGCCTCTGTGGCTTTTTTTCTGGGAAAAACAATGAAATAAATAACTTCTGCCTCTTGCAGCAGGAGGGCTATCACATCGGAGTGTTAAACTGAAAATCATTGTTTACTAAAGTGACATTTCAAAACATAAACCATTATCCCAGAATAAGAGCAGGTAAAAAAAAGATTTAACCTGTGCATGATTTTCTACTTACACGTTGTGGACATTGATGAAATTTTATGTAATCACAACTAAAACAACACCTTTTTTATCGTATCTCCTCATATTCCAAATATATACTGCACCTTATACAATGTAAATTTCACTTCATGAAACTTCTGAGCTGTGAAACATAAAGAACTGAGAACACACATGTAGAAATTTGTAGACATTTTTTAAATACATGAACGTTTTATCCAATAGTCTGAGGTACATAAGGTCATGTACACACATAATGAGGAAAACTTCCGTCTGTGATTTTCACTTAAAAACTTAGGCAATCACAGCAAAGTATCTTTCATATTTGTACCGCCTTGTGGTAAAAAAAGAAAGATGAAATCTACAGTCACTATTTCTGAGAGAGGCCATTCTGGAGATATGTAATCACACTGAATATGTAATCACATCCTATGGACTTGGACGATTCTAGTTTACCAAATGGTGTTTAGTTCACTGAAATGCATTTTACTGATGTTCAATATAACTTGGCAGATGTTCATGTTATAAATCAATTCATCTTTGAGCATGCACACCATACAGTAAATACATGTGTAAGACTTCTTATAAACCACACAATGTGCATAAAGAGTGTGACAACGACTCACAATTGCAAATGGCTTATCTTGCGGCTAGTTTGGATCTTTCAGTCAATCAGCTTATACATGTAGGTCCATGCTCCTGAAGATTCATGCAGTCAGTGGTCTAGTCCAGGCTTTAATGATTTTGTTTTAACGCTACTTTCTTTTCCTATCTAAGATCGTTGACAGACAACAAAATCAGTGAAATTGCACCTGGAACATTTAATGATCTACAAAGTCTTCAAACCTTGTAAGTATTCATGTCGTCAATTTCAATCACGCAGCATCGAGCAACCAATTTCTCTTCACTGAAGTTACATTCCACCGAACAGTTTTTTATATCAGTGCACATCACCAATAATACAAAAATTCTTTCACTTGGGATCCATGTTTCAATATCATGCTCATAGCTTGTCTTCACACTTAACTATCTTAACTTAAGATATCTGTCTCCTGGGTGACCAGAGGGAGTTGAATGGTTTACCTCAAAATAAGCAAGTGATTTGGGGTTGATGCTTCCAAATCGTTCACATCATCAGAAACCTTTGTGATGGGTGAACTGTTGATGATACTTTCTACTTCACAGAGTAGAGTAGGCTCGTCAGGTCTGAGCCAATCAGAAGGCAGGTCATGACGCTACTGAGTTGGGTTGGAGCCATCAAGGATAACTGCTAATCTGTTAGCCACAAATATCTTAAAGTGTGTTGTTCCGCTGTTGACATACATGTACCATAGCACAGACATACTGTCAGTCAAAAAGTAGGTGTTATCCACTTCAATTTAAAGCTCCCCTTTGATCATATGATCAATTCAAACTGCTCCTGTTGCTGCTGTCAGCTCCATTCTTGGAATCGTCACCTGCTTGAGTGGGGCAACTCATGATTTACTTGATCTCTCCTACATCATTCACCAATCTCAAATACGAAACAGTACCATAGCCTGACTCACTGGCATCAGCAATGTGATGAATAGTGACTGACTTGACTCGCTCATCCTCAAATTCTTCTGGTTTCATGCATCTTTCCATCTTTTACTCTGCTAGCCTTGGGAGTTCCATCTGCCAGCTATGCCACTTCCTTCTCAGATCCAGAGGAATTTCTTTGTCCCATCCCAACTTCAACCAACACATGGCTTGAAGTAACTGTTTAGCTGGGAGCACTGCTGGAGAGACACATCCAAAAGGATCGTAGATAGAGCTGACTAGAGACAAAATACCCCTTCTTGTCGGTCGTCTATCTTTCATCTCAATTCTGAATCCAAACTCGTCCTCTTCAATGGACCACATAGTAATAATAATAATAATAAAGATTTGTAGCGCACACATATCCACCCTGCTGGGCGCTAGGCGCAGAAACAAAGAAAAACAAAACAAAACATGAATACAAATAATATACAATGATAGCATAGGGAAAAAAAGATTATGTACTGAGATACATGTATCTACAATGCAATTACAAATATACATCATCTTTGAAACATTGTGACATAAGATAATTTTTAAGTATCGACTTAAATCTAGTTATACTATGACAAGATTTGAGTTTAGTTGGAAGATGATTCCAGAGTCTCGGAGCCGCGACAGAAAAAGACCTATCACCCCAGTTCCGTTTTGAAGTTGGTTCCTTTAGGAGTGACATGTTGCTGGAACGCAAGTTGCGTGATGGACTGTAGACTTTGAGCAGTTCAGAAATATAAATTGGAGCAATACTATTAAAAGATTTGTGAACAATTAGCATAAATTTAAAAACAATTATCTGTGAAACAGGAAGCCAGTGCATTTCTTTCAAGATTGGCGTGATATGGCATGACTTTTTGGACAAAGTTACAACACGAGCTGCTGTGTTTTGTCTGTGCTGAAGACGAGATATTTGATTATGCGGGAGACAGTAAAGGAGAGCATTCCCGTTATCGAGCCGTGATGTGACAAACGCATGTATAATTTGTTCAGCAGCACTTTTATTCAAGTATTTCCTTATTTGGCTAATATTTCTGATATGGAATGATGATATACGAACAATGTTGGAGATATGAGGTTTTACAGTCATTGTCGAGTCAAATATAACACCCAAATTACGTGCTTGTGATGAGGGGGTTATCTTCGAGTCACCAATGAGTCACATCATGCCGAGTGCTCTCTCAGTGGGCAACCTCTCATCATCGATGAGATCAAATCTTTGATACTGTTTGCTTGTTCATTTTCTGGAATGTTTTCTAAAACTTTCCTTTGGTTACTCACCCATTTGGTAAAGATGGAATCTTCCTCTTCTACATACTTCCATCAAACCTTTCACGAGTAGAAGTTACGATAAATTATGTGCGTTATTTCTTGGTCAAAGTTTTCTGCTTGGTCATCTGCTGTTCTCTTCAAAGTGTAATTCACACATGAAGGAGAGGAAACTGCACTGGAAACATGCACTTTCATGCAGTATTCTGTCAATAGTTCTTTCACATCACTATCTTGCCACCTCAGTAGGTCTCTGTCCTCTCTTGTCACAAGGACTTGGGAAAAACATGTCTTCAATATCAGTCATGAGGGCGACTTTGTCCTGCCTAAATCTTGTTGACACACCAACTAGGCTGTTGGTTAAGTCTGGCCCCTGTAACAACTGTTTATTGAGGGACACACCTTTTGTAGTTGGCTGTGCAGTCATACACCACCCTTAATTTTTTTTTTTTGTGGGTGCATTAAACCATGATGAGGAAGATATCACAATCTACCATCATCCCTCTTTGTCTCTCTCTTAGACTTTCTCCATGTAGCCCTTGCTTAACATGGACTCCATGTAGTCTGTGTATTCACTCTGGAGTTGTGGCTGTCTCAGATATTTCCTTTGTAAATGGGCTGCTCTCTGCTCTGCTTGTGATCTCTTCTTCAGCATCTTAACTTCATCATGTCACTGAGACTCAGTGGGAGCGCAATCTCAAAATGCCCATCAACAACTCTGATAAAATTTTCCACCTTGGTGAAAAGTAAATCTTTTGATTTCTCTGGCTTATCATCTATGACTCATAGAAGTCATTGAAGTCTTGGTTGAAAAGTTTCTCCAACTTTTCATCAATGTCATCTCTGGCCTTAACTTTCACTCTGTGGGAGATGACTCTCTTTTGATCTTGATTCTTTGTTGACCCATAAACCTGCCAACCAAGGACTGATGGACAAGCAAAAGGGCCACCATTCTCACTGTTGATAACTTCAAGTGGTTCTGCTGCTTTTGGGACATTGTTTACAATTAACAGTCCCACTTCAGCATCTATGGATGGTAACTCAACACGATGTAGATATGGTCATTTCTTTAAGTCATCATTGGTGATGATGTCCTCTGTAGCCATTGGTATTTGTGCCTGGGTATAAACCTCTGGAAGGTTGATGACTGTGTGAGTCTGTAGGTCCATAATCTCTAAGTCTCTCAGAACATAATCTCTAAGTCGCTCGTCAGTCAAAGTTTGCACTAATTGTATGTTGATGGCTTTTCCTTTCTCCTTTAGCCTATTCACCACTGCATCAACACAAAATACAGCATTACTGCCAGAGTCCATAAAAGCATATGTCTTTGTCTGTATGCCTGTCCTCAGTCACCTCAAGATAACTGGTACCACTCCTGGGAGGCATTCTGCAGATGTACTGTGATTGGCAGAGTTTGTCAAACCACATTTAACATTGTCCTTCACCTCGCTTTCTTCATGGGGAGAATTACTCGCCAGCATTTGTGTTTTTCTTAGTCAGTTTGTAGAGCAGATTTGTCTTTCCACTCTCTGTGTAGCACTGTTGGATGCCATCTTCTGCATATGTTACATTTCTGCCTGTTCCTGCAATCATTCACAAAATGTGATGATCCCTTTAAGCAGCCAAAACACAAGCCTTTGGAGCGACAAAACTTTATTCTTTCTTTGTATGGCTTGCTTGCTAGCACTGGAAAAATCACGCAAGAAATGGCTGGAATCACTACAATAAATGGAAGCTCCTTTGAGCCCATCGATGTCATCAATACTCACAGCTGTGTAGAAACTGGTACTTGATGGTGTTTTAGTACTTCTAGGGCTTGACTTGATATTATTTCCTTTTCCATTGTCATTTGCTTTAAAGACCACACAAAATGGTCAATATTTTCAACACTATTTTAAAAAGTTGTATTTCTTAATAGAAATAACCTAAAATAAGAATTTCATCATTTTTCTTTATCCCTTCAAAAAACCTTTGAAGATGTTATTCGCGAACAGAGGAAAAAATAAAAGCCGTCGGGGACACTTTCACTGAGCCTATTTTGATGATGTACATTTACGGGTATTGCGAACGAGCGACTGTTTACTGTACCACGTTTTCCATTGCGTATGCGCGGCTGGCCTAGCCTACGCGCTAGCTAGCTAGCTACAAAGGTCGTTAAACGGGACATGTCATCTTCCGAAAGTGAGTTTGTGGAAGTTTCTCAAAGTAGTAGTGATACTGATGCCGAAGATTGTAAAGTTAGTAGGATTGAGCCGTACCAATTCGAACCCGAAGTGGATGATGACGATGTTGGAGATCCGGGCGGAAACAGCGAAGTCGAAAGTCTCGAACACCGGTGTGAGAGCACAGCTGGTCATGGTAGGCCATTTTTCTTATTTATCTTACGAAAAACTACTTTAAAAGCAACCGGAAATTTGATGTGCAGGATTTCATTCAGTGAATTTTGTTAACAGGTTAATTTCACCGCAGAAGTCCAAATTGTTCTTGTTTTGTGCAGATAATAAAAATCATTTTGTGAGGTTATTCCGAGTCAAGTACGTGAAACCAGACTATGTTATAATGGCAACTCGTTAAACTAAAAAAACTTAATTCCGGATCATCTTTCTGATGCCTGTTGCAGCCGCCAACAACACAGTGGATTGGCATATTTACGCTGATGCCGGCCCGACAGCGGCAGGTGTATCGCAAAATCAAACACAGACAAAAGAACGAATTATACTTCCAACGATTTGCAGGCTTTAACGTTAGTTCAATTAAGGCCTAGCTAGCACGAAAACAAACTATGGCTTCTGCATGCGGTGCCGGCCTCTGGCCTGGCCGATCGCACTAGCAGCATATCACACTCGACGTCGAGCGTGCGACATATAATGTCTACGCGTGGGCGGCGGCAGCCAGACCGTTGCTAAGTGGTCGAAACTTCAAGCTCCCGTAAATGTACGTCATAAAAGCTGGAAAAATGTTTGCTACCGCCACAAGTCACAAATTGGAACAAACACGGCGCGGATTTCACTGCCTGAATGTTGGCCTCGAATTCCGATTTTTTTTCAACAAATTCTAATTTTGTTAAATGTTGTTTGGAATAGCAAATAGATAATTAAATACATACTGAACACTTGAGTTAAAAAATAAAGGCACTTTGACTGGGTTACATGCAATGTGTGCTTGTTTGTTGACGAAAATAACATCATCAAAAATTACATTTCTTTTCTTGAATGTCATCAAACAAATTCCTCCATATATCGGCTTGTATGGCAATTTTGATGTGATCATTCTAATATTCTGAGAATGATTGATCACTTGTTCCATTGTGAGATCTTTTGCCAGGTTATGCAGCTCTGTGATAAATACTGCATATCGATGAAGCTCATCTTTGTCTTCTGGTTTGATGTCGGGCCATTCAACTGCCTTTGACACCATGCTGTCCATGATGCGGTGCTTATCTCCAAACTTCCTTTTCAGCAGAAGTTTAGCCTTTGAGAGAACTTGTGCTGAATCCTCACCATATATACAGCTTTTCACAATGGCATTTGCTTCCCCTCTGGTATATTGCTCTAAGAAATGGTTTGTCCTTATCATTGTTGGTCTTAGATTTGATGGAGCATTCGAAAGCCCTTACAAAGTACAGTAAACATTTGATTTTTTTTCCTTTTATTTCTTGATGCACTGAACTGTTGTCTATTGAGAATCATTTGTAAAGTTAATTTAATGAAATGATTGAACATTAGGCAGGAATATTTTCAACTTGTTTGATACCATGAAAACTTTTTACTAACTAACGTTTTCTTAAAGAAAATCTAAGAACATTGTTGAAAATGACCATATTAACAGGCTTTAATGATTTTGTTTTAATGCTTCTGTTTTCCTATCTAAGAGGACTGAATGACAACAAAATCAGTGAAATTGCACCAGGAACATTTGATGGTCTACAAAGTCTTCAAACCTTGTAAGTATTCATGTCATCAATTTCAATCACACAGCATCGAGCAACCAATTTCTCTTGATTGAAGTTACATCTCTTGGCAACAAATTTGACAGAGTGCAAAGTTCATGTCTGGCGATCGAAAAACACCTGTCAATGGGAGGCCTGTAGGACAACAAACTTTTTAAAATTTTGATGTACTCAACTGTTGTCTATTTATATTTATTGTGTTTTTATTTTTGCCAAATAAGTGAACCTTGGGCATGATACATGTTAAGATTGTCTGATACAACTACAATGTTTCAGAGAGTGAAGTTCAGGAAAACCTAAGAACATTGGTGAAAATAACAAAATTAATGGACTATATAACACTACTTTGTTTTCCATCTTAGATGGCTGCACAACAACAGAATCAGTGATATTACACCAGGAACATTTGATGGTCTACAAAATCTCACTAAATTGTAAGTATTCATGTCATAAATATCAATCACGCAGCATGGAGCCTACTATTTATCTTGACTGAAGTTACTTCTCACTGCATGCAAACAAATTAGATTAGAAGTGCGTAGTTCATTTTTGCCGATCAAAATATATTTACGTCTATGCATTGTCACTTTAGTCTGTGTATGACACATAATCAACATTTATTTATTTATTTTTTAAACATTTTTTTCAAATAATAAATAACATGTCCCATACAATAACACTTGCAAATGGAGGGTAGCATTCCACCGAACAGTTTTTTATATCAATGCGCATCCAGTGTTGTCAAATTTCTGTTTTTATTGTAGTTACTATATACATGTAATGCTGGTAATTATTCAGTAGTTGATGTGGAAGGTAGTACCTTACAGGTTGAGGGTTGTGCTATGTTGACTATTAGAGTTGGTGGATTACGCAGACGTCACAAAGTCCTTGTAGCAGAAATACCTATGCTGGTATTTTGGGGTTGGATTTCTTGACAAGCTGTGGTCAAATTTTCGACATTCCTCAATGCAAAATTTGGTTTGGGAAAGTAACAGTTCCAATAATCACAGAGATTACCACTTAGATGTGTTGTCACATTTCAGTTGCAGAGACAGTTGTAATCCCTACTAACCAAGAGGCAATTGTCCCTGGTAAATTACACATGCGTGGTAAAGTAACTTCAGGAGTAGTAGAATCTTCAAGAAGATTTGCAGATAGTGACAATGGTATTTTGGTTGGACGAGTGTTTGCAAATCCTCACAAAAACTTGATTCCAATACGAGTCCTTAATGTACAACCCAAGCCATCTGTGTTGCATAAAGGCATACACATTGCTTTTTTTCAACCAGGAGATCCAGTGGAAAATGAGCAAGCACACAGTTCAGATAACATATTAGGCATAGCTGTGGAGGAACTGCTTGAGCGTAGTTCTGCCCAGTTGACCGGATGTGCCTTCGCTATTCCAATTTGTTGCTTTATTTCTGTGTCGGATCTTCCATCTTCTGTAATAACACTTTCTAAGTACGTGAACTTGCTATCTTGTTTGATTGTCTTGTCTCAAACCTTTAGTATACATTTTTTGAACATCTTTTCTCTTGCTTATTACCATACATTCAGTCTTTTTGCAGTTGATGCTAAGTCATTTTCTTTCACTTTCTTCAACCACCTTGCTGAGTAGAGCTTGTATCACAGCATAAATACAGGTAATGCCAAACCATGCGCGATGATTACCTTACCACTAAAGACATGAAGCACAGAAATGGGTAGATGTGATTGATGCAAGTGTTATTTCTCCATCTTCCAGTCCTTGGGCAAGCCCAGTGGTATTGGTTAAAAAGAAGGATGGGTCTACACCTTTTTGTATAGATTATAGAAAACTAAATGAAGTAACACTCAAAGATGTGTATCCATTACCATGAATAGACGACAGTCTCGATGCTCTTGCTAGCTCCAAGTGGTTTTCATTGTTAGATCTTGGAAGTGGCTACTGGCAGGTTGAAATCGACCCTTAGGACAAGTCAAAGACAGCGTTCACTACAGGTAGTGGCCTGTTTGATTTCAATATCATGCCCTTCGGGCTTTGTAATGCCCCTAGCACCTTGGAAAGACTGATGGAGTTGGTTTTAAGTGGGCTCCACTGGAAAACTTGTCTTGTCTATTTAGATGATATTCTTATTTTTGCACCATCCTTTGAAGAACATGTCACCTGCTTAGGTGAAGTTTTTAGACGACTGTCCGAAGCAGGTCTTAAATTAAAACCCAAGAAATGCTCTTTATTTCAAACTGAAGTCTGTTACCTTGGTCACATTGTATCAGCACAAGGTGTGTCAGCGAATCCAGAGAAGACGGCTAAAGTGCATGACTGACCTACTCCACGTCATCTTAAAGATGTTAGAAGTTTTCTGGGGTTGTGTTCGTATTATAGGTGATTTATAAAACATTTTGGCTGTATTGCTGCACCATTACACCGACTTACACAGAAAGATGTCAAATGTAAATGAACACATCATGTGACATGGCTTTTAAATTGTTGAAAGAGAAATTAACTTCTACACCAATTTTGACTTTTCCAGATTTCTCATTACCATTTATCCTTGACACAGACGCCAGTGGAGATGCTGTAGTTGTGTTTTTTTTTCACAAATTCAGAATAGTCAAGAAAAGGTATCTGGGTATGCGGGCTGAAAGCTTAGCAAAGCAGAACTCAGTTACAGCACCACCAGGCGTGAGCTTCTAGCCGTTGTTCATTTTGTCCGATCACGGTTCAATGGCTTTTTAATTTCAGAAATATCCAGGGACAACTTGCTAGGTGGTTAGAGACACTAAGTTCTTTTGATTTTGATAATTGTCATATGTCGGGCAATCAGCACAAAACTACTGAGTTGGCTACCGTGATGAGGTAGAACGTTTAGTCAATGTGATGCCTGTGTCAGAAGAAAGTCTCCGGCTCCAAGGTTGCAGGCTCCTCTGCAACCTTCTGCTGTTGCTGCCCCATTAAAAAGATTGGGCATAGATGTTTTTGGACGGTTGCCCCATTCGAAACATGACAACAGATATATTTTAGTAGTCATGGATTACTTTACTAAGTGGACAGAAGTGTATCCTTTACGCAACCAAGAAGCACAAACAGTTGCTAAAGTGTTAGTTGAACAGTTTATTTGTTGCTTTTGTTGCTTTATGAATTGATAACGTAGCCTATAGTTGACTGATGAAAATTGCTTTCCCCTGGGTGCCTACATTGTAACTTGCGAGAGGCAGAATATTTTATTCAACCTTTTTTATTTGTTGTAAAATTATTTTAGTTAGTTCCTGCAATTTTTTTTTGAGTTGATAAATATTTCTTTTCTCATGGGCATTTCATGACTGGCGGTAGGCCCCTAATTTCAGATAGAAACAGCTTGTGTCAGTTGTATTTAATGAATGGATTGTGGAATGCTTCAAAATAGTTAATTTGCATTTATGGAAGACAGCTAAATTGTTTAGTGATCACAAATCTCGTGCTAATTTGACATTGTTACTGTTTTTCTGCTCTAACTGTTGGATAACCTGTGAAGTCATAATGTACACGTAGATGCTGGAGGCTGTATATACATAATATTTTTTTGGGGGGGGGCACAAATGAAATTTTGTCAAGAAATTGTTTTTGTATTTTTCAGGTGCAGAGATGCACCTTTTCTACAGGGGAGGGCAGTATAACAAAAGATTTTGGCCCATATTTTTTATGTTAGTTTGTTCCTTTAAAATTTCAAGTTATTAGTAGAGCCCTCTGTTGGTTACCCCTAGTCAAATTGACTTAATTTTCTTTTGCATGCTGTGGAGGGCCACAGTGAATCAGTTACATTGTTATTCGAATGTGGCCTTTATGATTGACCCAGCTAGCTAGTCCAGTGGAGAGTAAGCTCTTTTCAAAGTTAGCATGATCTGATTTCACCTACAGCAGTACAGCCTTAAAACGAAGCTCAGACTGTACAACAGTCTTGTCAAGCCAGTTCTGCTGTATGGCGCCGAGTGCTGGCGAGTGGTAAAAGGCGATATGAACAAGATCAGTGCCTTCCACAACGGATGTCTCCGGAGAATATGTCGCATCTTCTGGCCTAACAAGATCTCAAATGAAGAGCTGTATAAGAAAACAAAGAGCCAGAGTGTGGTGCTGGAGATTCAACGCCGCCGGATCCGATGGCTTGGGCATGTCCTTAGAATGGACCAGGACCGTATCCCCAAGACTGCCCTTAGATGGACACCACCTGGAAGAAGGAAGCAAGGGCAGCCCAGAACAACCTGGAGACGTACTGTGATGGCCGAGTTGAAGGAGATGGGCTTGACATGGGGCGAGGCACGGCATGCTGCGAAGGACCGGTCCCGTTGGAGGCAGATCGTTGGCGCCTTATGTCCCACTCGGGACGAAGAGGACTAATAATAATAATAATAATGGTCTGATTTCACCTACAATAGTACCTCCCGAGTGGAAATTTCCGCTTAGACTTCAGCCACCTTTATAAAAACTACTGGCAGCATGGTCCAGTGTGGACTCTATGATTGGGAGCGGTTGTGGATGGTGCTGTCATTCTGTCTCTAAAATGGCTCATGTTAGCCAAGGGCCATGTGCCCCATTTTGGAATTATTTATTTTATTAGGGGAGTATTTTGTCTTATTCTAAATTGCACCATCCACCTCCTCATATGTTTTAAATAAACCATTTATAATAATAAAAAATAATAATAAAATGTACTGTGTGCTGTGTAAGTACTATTTTATTTTATTACTTGCCTTGTGTCGATATTTACCATGCCTATCACCTAACATCCCACTTTTGTCCTAAGGTTCAGTACCCTTGACTACAATTTCAGTTGTAGCTAGAGTGCAGTAACCTCATAAAATTACTCTTCAATTATTCTGGCTAGCTCTGCTACTGCTTATTTTATGATTTTATTATAACGTAGTCTATAGTTGACTGACGAAAATTGCTTTCCCCTAGGTGCCTACAATGTAACTTGTGCAGAGATGCGAACATTTACGATTTGGGCGTAATCTACTAAGTGGTATCTATGTGATACACAGTGATATACAGTACACGTAATTTTAAAATGTAAAGCCTCGAGTGTGAGGTTTGAAAAGGGGGTAATTTGGGTATTTTCGGGTCCGAGGCGGATGCCACGTGGCGAATTACTCTTGTTCAATTTGGAATGTTGGCATCTCTGCTTGTGGCGAGAGGCAGAATATTTTATTAAACCTATTTTATTTCTTGTAAAATTATTTTAGTTGGTTCTTGTAATTTTTGTTTTTGAGCTGGTAAATCTTTCTTTTCTTATGGGCATTTCATGACTGGCGGTAGGCCCCTAATTTCAGAGCAAGGGGCGCCGTTACAGTATTCATGTCATAAATTTGAATCACACAGTATCGAGCCTACAATTTATCTTGACTGAAGTTACTTCTCACTGCATGCAAGCAAATTACGTTAGAAGTGTGTAGTTAGCTTTTGCAGAGCGAAATATATTTAGGTCTATGCATTGTCATTTTAGTCTACGTATGATACATCGTAATCGGCAACATTTGTACTATATTTAATTAGGTGTTCAAGCTATAGCGCGAACACCTTGTTTTTTTGTTGATTTTTATTTTATTTTTTTATTTTTAACTAATAACTTGTCCGATACAATAACACTTGTAAATGTGAGGGCAGCATTTCACTGAATCTTTTTTTATATCGATGCACATCCAGTGTTGTCTATCGAAATTCCGTTTTATATTTTTGATGGTAGTTAATATATAATGCTGGCAGAATAATTTCTGTAAGTATTTGACCAATCACTTGGATTTAAGTATGCTTTCATGAACTGAAATCTGAAAACGTTTTTGAATATTACCAATTGATTTATGTTTCAATACAATGTTTTTCACCATACTTTGTTTTCCCATCTTAGATTACTGTACAACAACGACATCAGTAATCTTGCAAACAGGACTTTTGATGGTCTACACAATCTCATTGAATTGTAAGTTTTCATGATTAGGCTGGTCATAATCTGGACACTGTTCTGTTATATGTTGCATCCCGAAGCATTGTCAATTTGTTTGGTAACATGAAAACGTTTTCTTCAGGAAATCTAAGAATATTGTTGAAAATAACCATATTAACAGGCATTAATGATTTTGTTTTAACACTACTTTGTTTTCCTATCTAAGATTGTTGACAAACAACAAAATCAGTGAAATTGCACCTGGAACATTTAATGGTCTACAAAGTCTTCAAACCTTGTAAGTATTCATGTCGTCAATTTCAATCACGCAGCATCGAGCAACCAATTTCTCTTGATTGAAGTTACATCTCATGGCAAACAAATATAGATGAAGTGGGAAGTTCATGTGTGCCCATTGAAAAACGTGTCAATGGGAAGCCTGTGGGACAACAAACATTTGTAAACATTTGTGTTCAAAAGGTGGAACCAGCATGCTTCATTATACTGTACATGGATATGCTTTTCAAAATAAAATGTAACATTAATCAAAACTCTCAGTTACACATGGCTGTAGGACAAGGAAATTATTTTATGTTCTTAATTTGATGCAATACATTGTCTATTTATCTATAAGATTCATTTGTAGTTTTATTTTCTAAACAAAGTAAACTTAATTTGTTTCTCCTGAATATGATCAGAGGATACTGATCAAAATGTTGAGTTGCAACCAACCAACTCTTTTTGGAACTATTTACTACTCAAGAGAATTTCTACATGGTGTCACCATGACAACATTTCATCAAGTTGTTTTCGGGAAATCAAAGAAAATATGTGAAAATAACCAGATAAATTGGCTTGAATACAATTTTAACCGTACTGTTTTCCCATGTTAGAAAGACCAAGACTGTTCATTACACTAGGAACATTTGATGGTCTACAAAAGCTCACTTACCTGGTAGTTTTCATGTCATGATTTAGTCACACAGCATGAAGCCACCAAATCTTCTTTACTGGTAGTGGTTTACATCTTCTTCAATTGTTCGAAACACAAACATCTTCAATTTTGTTACAACACAACTGTGTGTGGTTCACAATAAAATCTCAACTCGGAAACAAAACAATTCTGGCATTTTCTGGAGTGTCGTGGCCGAGCGGTCTAGCGCACCGAACTCAAGTTCTGGTGTTGCCAGCAGCAGGGTGTGGGTTCGAGCCCCGGTCGTGACACTTGTGTCCTTGAGCAAGGTACTTAACCATAATTGCTTCGTCCTTCGGATGGGACGTAAAGCCGTAGGTCCCGTGTGTTGTATAATGCACGTAAAGTGGATTGTCGTGCGGTCTAGCGCACTGAACTCAAGTTCTGGTGTTGCCAGCAGCAGAGTGTGGGTTCGAGCCCCGGCCGTGACACCTGTGTCCTTGAGCAAGACACTTAACCATAATTGCTTCTCTACACCCAGGGGTTAAATGGGTACCTGTGAAGGCAGAGATGGTTTGCTCTATATGCGCTAGAAATGGCAGCAATTGAGCTGTATACTCCCCAGGGAGCTGAGATGGTTTCAGGAATGATTTATGAGCCTTATGAGCAGGGGTAATAATATAATGCGCCTTGAGCGGCACTTAGTTGGTGGATACGTGCGCTATATAAATCTATACATTATTATTATTATTATTATTATGTCAATAACCAATATCTCAAGTCAAATTCTTAACTACAACAGACAACCTCTTTTGCACTAGTACTAACCATTGTATCATTTCTGCCTGAGAATACAACTTTGACCTGGGCCCTTCATGTATATTTTCTGATAAACTTCTTAAACATGTCCTTGTGGCCTTGCTTAAACTGAAAATCATTGTTTACTAAAGTGACATTTCAAAACACAAACCATTATCCCAGAATAAGACCAGGTAAAAAAAAAAGAATTAACCTGTGCATGATTTTCTACTTGCACGTTCTGGACATTGATGAAATTTTGTGTAATCACAACTATACATTTAAAACAACACTTTTTTTTTTACCCGTATCTCTTCATATTCCAAATATATACTGCACCTTATACAATGTAAATTTCACTTCATGAAACTTCATGAGCTGTGAAACATAAAGAACTGAGAACACACTTACATGTAGAAATTTGTAGACATTCTTTAAATACATGAAAGTTTTATCCAATAGTCTTAGGTTCATAAGGTCATGTACACACATAATGAGAAAAACTTCCATCTCCAATTTTCACTTAAAAACTTAGGCAATCACAGCAATGTATCTTTTATATTTGTACCGCCTTGTGGTAAGAAAAGAAAGACAAAATCTACAGTGACTATTTCTAAGGAAGGCCATTCTGGAGATATGTAATCACACTGAATATGTAATCACATCCTATGGACTTGGACGATTCTAGTTTACCAAATGCTGTCTAGTTCAATGAAATGCATTTTACTGATGTTCAATATAACTTGGCAGATGTTCATGTTTTAAATCAGTTCATCTTTGAGCATGCACACCATACAGTAACTACATGTGTAAGACTTCTTATAAACCACACAGTGTGCATAAAGAGTGTGTCACCGACTCACAATTACAAATGGTTTATCTTGCGGCTAGTTTGGATCTTTCACTCAATCAGCTTATAGGTCCATGCTCCTGAAGATTCATGCAGTCAGTGGTCTAGTCCATTCTCCTTGAATAGCTTGGTGTTCCTATGACTTGATCCACAGATATGAATTCCAACTGCACGGTACACAATTACACAGTGTACATGTACTTGCATTAATGCACAAATGCAGAGGCGACGCTTGGCTCACACCTCATTATCAAATTGTAATATTCACACAAGGAGATCTGTAAAAACTGATCAGACTGTTCTGATCCTTGATTCAATCAGTGCAAATCCTTCTGCTCAAATAAACACTGAGGTGGCGCTTTGCTCACACCTCTATCAATGGAGATGCAATATTTTCACCAATGATACAAAAATTCTTTCACTTGGGATCCATGTTTCAATATCATGCTCATAGCTTGTCTTCACACTTAACTATCTTAACTTAAGATATCTGTCTCCTGGGTGACCAGAGGGAGTTGAATGGTTGACCTCAAAAGAAGCAAGTGATTTGGGGTTAATGCTTCCAAGTCGTTCACATCATCAGAAACCTTTGTGATGGGTCTACTGGTGATGATACTTTCTACTTCACAGAGTAGAGTAGGCTCGTCAGGTCTGAGCCAATCAGAAGGCAGGTCATGACGCTACTGAGTTGGGTTGGAGCCATCAAGGATAACTGATAATCTGTTAGCCACAAATGTCTTAAAGTGTGTTGTTCCGCTGTTGACATACCATAGCACAGACATACTGTCAGTCCAAAAGTAGGTGTTATCCACTTCAATTTCAAGCTCCCCTTTGAACATATGATCAACTCAAACTGCTACTGTTGCTGCTGTCAGCTCCATTCTTGGAATCATCACCTGCTTGAGTGGGGCAACTCATGATTTACTTGATCTCTCCTACATCATTCACCAATCTCAAATACGAAACAGTACCATAGCCTGACTCACTGGCATCAGCAATGTGATGAATAGTGACTGACATGACTCGCTCATCCTCAAATTCTTCTGGTTTCATGCATCTTTCCATCTTTTACTCTGCTAGCCTTGGTACTTCCATCTGCCAGCTATGCCACTTCCTTCTCAGATCCAGAGGAATTTCTTTGTCCCATCCCAACTTCAACCAACACATGGCTTGAAGTAACTGTTTAGCTGGGAGCACTGCTGGAGAGACACATCCAAAAGGATCGTAGATAGAGCTGACTAGAGACAAAATACCCCTTCTTGTCGGTCGTCTATCTTTCATCTCAATTCTGAATCCAAACTCATCCTCTTCAATGGACCACATAATAATAATAATAATAATAAAGATTTGTAGCGCACACATATCCACCCTGCTGGGCGCTCAAGGCGCAGAAACAAAGAAAAACAAAACAAAACATGAATACAAATAATATATAATGATAGCATAGGAGAAAAAAAATTATGTACTGAGATACATGTATCTACAATGCAATTACAAATATACATCATCTTTGAAACATTGTGACATAAGATAAGTTTTAAGCATCGACTTAAATCTAGTTATACTATGACGAGATTTGAGTTTAGTTGGAAGATGTTTCCAGAGTCTCGGAGCCGCGACAGAAAAAGACCTATCACCCCAGTTCCGTTTTGAAGTTGGTTCCTTTAGGAGTGACATGTTGCTGGAGCACAAGTTGCGTGATGGAGTGTAGACTTTGAGCAGTTCAGAAATATAAATTGGAGCAATACTATTAAAAGATTTGTGAACAATTAGCATAAGTTAAAAAATATTTCTCTGTGAAACAGGAAGCCAGTGCAGTTCTTTCAAGATTGGTGTGATATGGCATGACTTTGTGGACAAAGTTACAACACGAGCTGCTGTGTTTTGTATGTGCTGAAGACGAGATATTTGATTATGCGGGAGACGGTAAAGGAGAGCATTCCCGTTATCGAGCCGTGATGTGACAAACGCATGTATAATTTGTTCAGCAGCACTTTTATTCAAGTATTTCCTTATTCGGCTAATATTTCTGATATGAAATGATGATATACGAACAATGTTGGAGATATGAGGTTTTAAAGTCAAATATAACACCCAAATTACGTGCTTGTGATGAGGGGGTTATCTGCGAGTCACCAATGAGTCACATCATGCCGAGTGCTCTCTCAGTGGGCAACCTCTCATCGATGAGATCAAATCGTTGATACCGTTTGCTAGTTCATTTTCTGGAATGTTTTCTAAAACTTTCCTTTTGTTACTCACCCATTTGGTAAGATGGAATCCTCCTATTCTATATACTTCAGTCAAACCTTTCACGAGTAGAAGTTATGATAAATTATGTGTGTTATTTCTTGGCCGAAGTTTTCTGCTTGGTCATCTGCTGTTCTCTTCAAAGAGTAATTCGCACATGAAGGAGAGGAAACTGCACCAAAAACATACATTTTCATGCAGTATTCTGTCAATAATTCTTTCACATCACTATCTTGCCACCTCAGTAGGTCTCTGTCCTCTCTTGGCACAAGGACTTGGGAAAAACATGTCTTCAATATCAGTCATGAGGGCAACCTTGTCCTGCCTAAATCTTGTTAACACACCAACTAGGCTGTTGGTTAAGTCTGGCCCCTGTAACAACTGTTTATTGAGGTCGACACCTTTTGTAGTTGGTTGTGCAGTCATACACCACCTTTAATTTGTTTTTCTGTGGGTGCATTACACCATGATGAGAAAGATAAAATCTACCATCATCCCTCTTTGTCTCTCTCTTAGAAACTTTCTCCATATAGCCCTTGCTTAACATGGACTCCATGTAGTCTGTGTATTCACTCTGGAGTTGTGGCTGTCTCAGATATTTCCTTTGTAAATGGCTGCTCTCTGCTCTGCTTGTGATCTCTTCTTCGGCATCTTAACTTCATCATGTCTCAGTGGGAGCACAATATCAAAATGCCCATCAACAACTCTGATAAAATTTTCCACCTTGGTGAAAAGTAAATCTTTTGATTTGTCTGGCTTATCGTCTATGACTCATAGAAGTCATTGAAGTCTTGGTTGAAAAGTTTCTCCAACTTTTCATCAATGTCATCTCTGGCCTTAACTTTCACTCTGTGGGAGATGACTCTCTTTTGATCTTGATTCTTTGTTGACCTATAAACCTGCCAACCAAGGACTGATGGACAAGCAAAAGGGCCACCATTCTCACTGTTGATAACTTCAAGTGGTTCTGCTGCTTGTGGGACATTGTTTCCAATTAACAGTCCCACTTCAGCATCTATGGATGGTAACTCAACACGATGTAGATATGGTCATTTCTTTAAGTCATCATTAGTGATGATGTCCTTTGTAGCCATTGGTATTTGTGCCTGGGTATAAACCTCTGGAAGGTTGATGACTGTGTGAGTCTGTAGGTTCCTTATCTCTAAGTCTCTCAAAACATGACCCTTCACAACGTTCTCATCAGTCAAAGTTTGCACTAATTGTATGTTGATGGCTTTTCCTTTCTCCTTTAGCCTATTCACCACTGCATCAACACAAAATACAGCATTACTGTCAGAGTCTATAAAAGCATATGTCTTTGTCTGTATGCCTGTCCTCCATCACCTCAAGATAACTGGTACCACTCCTGGGAGGCATTCTGCAGATGTACTGTGATTGGCAGAGTTTGTCAAACCACATTTAACATTGTCCTTCACCTCGCTTTCTTCATGGGGAGAATTACTGCCAGTATCTGTGTTTTTCTTAGAGTCCGTTTGTAGAGCAGATTTGTCTTTCCACTCTCTGTGTAGCACTGTTGGATGCCACCTTCTGCATATGTTACATTTCTGCCTCTTCCTGCAATCATTCACAAAATGTGATGATCCCTTTAAGCAGCCAAAACACAAGCATTTGGAACGACAAAACTCCATTCTTTCTTTGTATGGCTTGCTTTCTAGCACTGGACAATCACTCAAGAAATGGCTGGCATCACTACAATAAAAGCACGCTCCTTTGACCCAATCGATGTCATCAATACTCATAGCTGTGTAGAAACTGGTAGTTGATGGTGTTTTAGTACTTCTTGGGATTGACTTGATATTATTTCCTTTTCCTTTGTCACTTGCTTTAACTATGTCTCCATAGACTGGGTTATATGCAGTGTGTGCTTGTTTGTTGACGAAAGTAACATCATCATCAAAAATGACATTTCTCTTTTCTTCCTGAATGTCATCAGTCAAATTCCTCCATCTATCTCTCGGCTTGTATGGCAATTTTGATGTGATCATTTGAATATTCTGAGAGTGATTGATCTCTTGTTCCATTGTGAGATCTTTTGCCAGGTTATGCAGCTCATCTTTGTCTTCTGGTTTGACATCAGGCCATTCAACTGCCTTTGACACCATGCTATCCATGATGTGGTGCTTATCTCTAAACGTCCTTTTCAGCAGAAGTTTAGCGTTTGAGAGAGCTTGTGCTGAATCCTCACCATATATGCAGCTTTTCACAATGGCATTTGTTTCCCCTCTGGTATACTGCTCTAAGAAATAGTTTGTCCTTATCATTGTTGGTCTTGGATTCGATGGAATGTTCAAAAGCCCTTACAAAAGCATAATAATCAAGCGGATTTCCAGTGAATGGTTGTATTTGTCTTTGAGGGAGGCCTGACCTCATGTGGCATTCAACCTACAACTTTGTGATTCACTTGTAATTTTAAATTTCTAAAAAGTACAGTGAACGTTTGATTTTTTTTTCCTTCTTTTATTTCTCGATGCACTGAACTGTTGTCTATTGAGAATCATTTGTAAAGTTAATTTTATAAAATGATTGAACATTAGGCAGGAATATTTTCAACTTTTTTGATACCATGAAAACGTTTCACTAACTAACATTTTCTTAAAGAAAATCTAAGAATATTGTTGAAAACCATATTAACAGGCTTTAATGATTTTGTTTTAATGCTTCTGTTTTCCCATCTAAGATCGCTGCACACCAACAAAATCAGTGAAATTGCACCAGGAATATTTAATGGTCTACAAAGTCTTCAATTCTTGTAAGTATTCATGTCACCAATTTCAATCACGCAGCATTGAGCAACCAATTTCTCTTGATTGAAGTTGCATCTCTTGGCAACAAATTTGATGGAGTGCGAAGTTCATGTCTGGCGATCGAAAAACACCTGTCAATGGGAGGCCTGTAGGACAACAAACTTTCTAAAATTTTAATGCACTCAACTGTTGTCTATTTATATTTATTGTGATTTCCCCCCCCCCCAAATATGTGAACCTTGGGCATGATACATGTTAAGATTGTCTGATACCACTACAATGTTTCATAGAGTGAAGTGCATTGTCACTTTAGTCTATGTATGACACATCATAATCAACATTTGTACAAATCATTTATTTTTTTAATTTATTTATTTTTTGTTTTTTCCAAATAATAAATAACTTGTTCCATACAATAAGACTTGCAAATGGAGGGTAGCATTCCATCGAACAGTTTTTTATATCGATGCACATCCAGTGTTGTCGAAATTCTGTTTTTATTGTAGTTACTATATACATGTAATGCTGGTAATTATTCAGTAGTTGATGTGGAAGGTAGTACCTACCTTACAGGTTGAGGGTTTTGCTATGTTGCCTATTAGAGTTGGTGGATTACGCAGACGTCACAAAGTCGTTGTAACAGAAATAGCCTATGCTGGTATTATGGGGTTGGATTTCTTGACAAGCTGTGGTCAAATTTTCGACATTCTTCAATGCAAAATTAGGTTAGGGAAAGTTACAGTTCCAATAATCACAGAGATTACCACTCAATAGATGTGTTGACGTCGCATTTCAGTTGCAGAGACAGTTGTAATCCCTACTAACCAAGAGACAATTGTCCCTGGTAAATTACACATGCGTGGTAAAGTAACTTCAGGAGTAGTAGAATCTTCAGGAAGATTTGCAGATAGTGACAATGGTATTTTGGTTGGACAAGTGTTTGCAAACCCTCACAAAAACTTCATTCCAATATGAGTCCTTAATGTGCAACCCACCTTGCTGAGTAGAGCTTGTATCACAGCATAAACACGGGTAATGCCAAACCACGCGTGACGATTACCTTACCACTAAAGACATGAAGCACAGAAACGGGTAGATGTGATTGATGTACATGTAGGTGTTATTTCTCCACAACACTGGAAGTCCTTGGGCAAGTCCAGTGGTGTTGATTAAAAAGGATGGATCTACACATTTTTGTATAGATTATAGAAAACTAAATGAAGTACATTGTAACACTCAAAGATGCGTATCCATTGCCACGAATAGACGACAGTCTCGATGCTCTTGCTAGCTCCAAGTGGTTTTCATCTTAGATCTTGCAAGTGGCTACTGGCAGGTTGAAATCGACCCTTAGGACAAGTCAAAGACAGCGTTCACTACAGGTAGTGGCCTGTTTGATTTCAATATCATGCCCTTCGGGCTTTGTAATGCCCATAGCACCTTTGAAAGACTGATGGAGTTGGTTTTAAGTGGGTTCCACTGGAAAACTTGTCTTGTCTATTTAGATGATATTCTTATATTTGCACCATCCTTTGAAGAACATGTCACCCGCTTAGGTGAAGTTTTTAGACGACTGTCCGAAGCAGGTCTTAAATTAAAACCCAAGAAATGCTCTATATTTCAAACTGAAGTCTGTTACCTTGGTCATATTGTATCAGCACAAGGTATGTCAACAATCCATAGATGATGGCTAAAGTGTGTGACTGGCCTACTCCACGTCATCTTAAAAATGTTAGAAGTTTTCTGGAGTTGTGTTCGTATTATAGGTGATTTATAAGACATTTTGCCTGTATTGCTGCACAATTACACCAACTTACACAGATGTCAAATTTAAATGAACACATCATGTGACATGGCTTTTACATTGTTGAAAGAGAAATTAACTTCTACACCAATTTTGACTTTTCCAGATTTCTCATTACCATTTATCCTTGACACAGACACCAGTGTAGATGCTGTAGGTGTGGTTCTTTCACAAATTCAGAATAGTCAAGAAAAGGTATCTGGGTATGCGAGCCGAAAGCTTAGCAAAGCAGAACTCAATTACAGCATCACCAGGCGTGAGCTTCTAGCCGTTGTTCATTTTGTCAAACATTTCAGACACTATTTGTTTGGTAAAACGTTCACACTAAGAACCTCCTGAGGACGATCAGAGCATACTGATCGAAACGTCGAGTTGTACCCCCAGTTCTTTTCAGAACTAATTACTACTCAATTGAGATTCTTACATGGTGTCACCGCAATTAGTCTTACACTAAGAACCTATCGCGGTTCTTTTCGATGGCTTTCACAAGAAGTCTTGGGCGATAACAGTAGTCAGGATGTTACTACGAGAGATGCCATTGACAACGGTGAGACAGAGCAGATGGATGGATTGGCTGGCAGCAATGATGCTACTGATGAGAACCTGGGGGGCGGAGGAGAAATGTCCAGCAACCAAGATGTTAACCCATACCCTACCAGAGAAGCAGCAGCAGCGGCGGCTGGTGAGACGGATGTAGAGGAGGAATCCTACCATGCGGAAAATACATCCGAGGAGAACATCGCTGGAACTTTAACTGGGGACCAGGGAGTAGCAACATCAGAACAGGGAGAACTACAGGAGGCAGGTCAGTCAAGTCACGAAGATGTGGAGTTTGTGCTAACACATATTCAACGACAACGACTACCGATATGGCTACGCACAGGAGATTTTGTGACATGAACTAAATGAACAGTTGTGATTATTTAACATAACCCGCATAAGAACACTGTGCATTATTTGGGCTGCAGACCAGATGAGATGGACACTAAAGTGACTGAGATAGAAACAGCTTGTGTCAGTTGTATTTAATCAATGGACTGTGGAATGCTTCAAAATAGTTAATTTGCGTTTATGGAAGACAGCTAAATTGTTTAGAGTGATCACAAATCTCGTGCTAATTTGACGTTGTTACTGTTTTTTTGTTCCAACTGTTGGAAAACCTGTGAAGTCATAATGTACACATAGATGCAGGAGGCTGTATACATAAAAAAAAATTGGGGGGGGGGAGCGCAAATGAAATTTTGTCAAGAAATTGTTTTTGTATTTTTTCAGGTGTAGAAATGCGCCTTTTCTACAGGTGAGGGTAGTGTAACAAAATATTTTGGCCCATATTTTTTATGTTAGTTTGTTCCTTTATGATTTCAAATTATAAGTAAAGCTAGTTAGCAAAGGGCCAGGTGCCCCATTTTGGAATTATTTATTTTATTAGGGGAGTATTTTGTCTTATTCAAAATTGCACCATCTACCTCCTCATCTTTACTGTGGTGTGTAAGTACCATTTTTTTATTACTTGCTTTTGTGTGGATATTTATCATGCCTAACACCTAACATCCCATTTTTGTCCTAAGGTTCAGTACCCTTGACTACGGTTTCAGTCGTAGCTAGAGTGCAGTAACCTCATAAACTTACTCGTCAATTATTCTGGCTAGCTCTGCTACTGCTTATTTTATGAATTTATAACGTAGTCTATAGTTGACTAAGGGTGCCTACAATGTAACTTGTGGCGAGAGGCAGAATATTTTATTTCTTGAGATGCCATAAAATCTGTTTCCTTTTAAAATTATTTTAATTTGTTCATGTAATCATTTTGTTTTTGGGCATTTCTTATGGGTATTTCATGACTGGCGTTAGGCCCCTAATTTCAGAGCAAGGGGCGCAGTATTCATGTCATCAATTTGAATCACGCAGCATCGAGCATACGATTGCATACGATTTATCTTGACTGAAGTTACTTCTCACTGCATGCAAACAAATTAGATTAGAAAGTGTGTGGTTCATTTTTGCCAATTGAAATATATTTAGGTCTATTCATTGTAAATTTAGTCTACGTTATGACACATCGTAATCAGCAACATTTGTACAAATCATATTTAATTTATTTAATTTATTTTTTTCAAATAATAAATAACTTGTCCCATCCAATAACACTTGTAAGTCGATGGGTAGCATTCCACTGAATCTTTTTTTTTATATAGATGCACATCCAATGTTGTCTATCGAAATTCCGTTTTTATTGTTATGATTGTGGTTACTATATAATGCTGGCAGAATAATTTCTCTAAGTATTTGACCAGTCACTTAGAATTAAGTATGCTTTCATGAACTGAAATCTGAAAATGTTTTTGAATATTACCAATTGATTTATGTTTCAATACAATGTCTTCACCATCTTAGATATCTGTACAACAACAATATCAGTAATCTTGCACCCAGGACTTTTGATGGTCTACACAATCTCATCCAATTGTAAGTTTTCATGATTAGGCTGGTCATAATCTGAACACTATTCTGTTATATGTTGCATCCCGAAGCATTGTCAATTTGTTTGATAACATGAACAAGTTTTCTTCAGGAAATCGAAGAATATTGTTGAAAATAACCATATTAACAGGTTTTAATGATTTTGTTTTAACACTACTTTGTTTTCCAATGTAAGATCGCTGCAAGACAACAAAATCAGTGAAATTGCACCAGGAATATTTAATGGACTACAAAGTCTTCAAACCTTGTAAGTATTCATGTCATCAATTTCAATCTCGCAGCATCGAGCAGCCAATTTCTCTTGACTGAAGTTACATCTCACGGCAAACAAATGTAGATGAAGTGCGAAGTTCATGTGTGCCGATCAAAAAACGTGTCAATGGGAAGCCTGTGGGACAACAAACCTTTGTAAAATTTGTGTTCAAAAGGTGGAACTAGTATGCTTCATTATGCTGTACCTGGTTATGTTTTTCAAAATAAAATGTAACATTAATCAAAACTCTGTTACACATGGCTGTAGGACAAGGAAATTATTTTATGTTCTTAATTTGATGCAATACACTATTGTCTATTTATCTTTCAGATTCATTTGTAGTTTATTTTCTAAACAAAGTAAACTTTGTTTCTCCTGAATATGATCAGAGGATACTGATCAAAATGTTGAGTTGCAACCAACCAACTCTTTTTGGAACTATTTACTACTCAAAAGAGAATTTCAACATGGTGTCACCGCAAACTTTACTTAAAGTAAACTTCAGGCATGATACATTTTCAGATTGTTTGTCACCATGACAACATTTCATCAAGTTGTTTTCAGTGAATCAAAGAATTTTTCCCGTGGTTTATAAGTAAGAAAACATGTGCTTTGATAGTAATTTCTGGCCTCTTTTGTAAGCTTCAGATAATAGACAAATACATACATTGAGTTCTTGAATGTCTATTGTTCCTCTTTATTTCTTGCAAAATTGTGAAAATCCAATGGTCGTCAGGTTGTTTGTTATTACTTTGGCAGCGTGGGAAACTTTCAGCTCAATTAGCACATGCTATATTCATGTGCATGGTTATGTACTATTTACAGTATATATATTGTATTTTTTGAGATGCATGTTTTGAGCTGCAGACTGTGCATTGTGCATGAGGTTGTAATTCAGGATCCCAGTATCACGTGCCCATTTCTGCACGTCGTGATTGGATAGATTTGCATAGTTGCTATTTTATTATTTTTCTCATGGGCTGTTCGATCATGAATATGTTCATTATGTTGCATATTGATGATTATTGGGGTCGATGGTTCATTGTGGTTTCACTGGTGCCCGTCTATAGAACAGAAGCACCTTTCTATTGGGTTTGGAAAAGGGAATCAGTGAATCGCTGGATGTTCCTTTGCAACAAGGCATTGTTTAGTTGGGCTTTATTCCAACCTTCTATCTCTTTTCTGAGTTCCTTTTCTGCACCCACAAGATTGGTTCCATTGTCCGACTTCATCTCTTTAACATTTCCTCTGCGAGCAATGAATCGTCAAATTGTATCAATACGTGAATCTGTGTCCAGAGAGTTGGCTTTCTCAGTGTGTACTGCCCGTGAAGCAAGACGGGTAAAGATAACTCAATACCGTTTTAGTACACTTTGACCTCTTTTTACTTCAATTGAGATAAAATAGTCCATTTCTAGTCTGGTGAAGGGATGCTCGTCAGGTCTGAGCCTATCAGAAGGCAGGTCAGCCATCTTCCTTTCCATTAATCTGGTCCTCTGTTTTCTGCATGCCAGACATTTTCCAACTATCCGTCTAACTGCCGAGTTTGTACCTGGCATCCAGTACTTCTGTTGAAAGCTTGCAAGTACATGGTTCCTTCTGCTATGCCCAGACATCTCGTGAACATGACTAACTTGAGGGAGGATAATGGGATGCTTAGCATCATCTGGTAGCGAGGCTCTGCTCAATCTTCCTCCTACTCGTAATGGGTCATCTTTAAGAACTGGGTCAACTCCACCTCCGTCACCCTTGACTTCTAGCATTCTAATTTCATCTGCATATGTCGTAAAAATTTCGTCTCTGCAGTTTACAGTTCCTTCAGAGTAAGTGCACCCTGCAAATCTTGTGGGGATTTGTGCGACTTGTGCTTCACCTTCATCCATTTTCCAAATCTTAACATCCAGCAAACTGCCTTCTTCAGCCTGAACCAGTCTGAGTAATGCTGAATTACATGGTCAAGAGCACTTCTCTATGAGTCATTTGGCTTAAGGACAACTCTTTTTACTTCTGCATATTGTAAGTGCGTTAAACTAACTTAGTTCTGGTCTTGAGGGCCATTTATCTTCCTGCCGAAATAAGAACTCTGGGTCATCTTTCCACTCTTTCATCTGAAGAAACTGTTTTCTGAGAGGAAACTGCACCGAATACATGCACTTTCGTGCAGTAGTCTGTCAGTGGTTCTATCACATCACCATCTTGCCACCAAAACAGCCTCAGTAGGTCTCTGTCCTCTCTTGGCACAAGGACTTGGGAAAACATGTCTTCAATATCAGCCATGAGGACAACCTTGTCCTGCCTAAATCTTGTTAACACACCGACTAGGCTGTTGGTTAAGTCTGGCCCCTGTAACAACTGTTTATTGAGGGAGACACCTTTTGTAGTTGGCTGTGCAGTCATACACCACCCATAATTTGTTTTTCTGTGAGTGCATTACACCATGATGAGGAAGATATCACAATCTACCATCATCCCTCTTTGTCTCTCTCTCTTAAAAGAATTCTCCATATAGCCCTTGCTTAACATGGACTCCATGTAGTCTGTGTATTCACTCTGGAGTTGTGGCTGTCTCAGATATTTCCTTTGTAAATGGGCTGCTCTCTGCTCTGCTTGTGGTCTCTTTTTCAGCATCTTAACTTCATCACATCTCAGTGGGAGTGCAATCTCAAAATGCCCATCAACAACTCTGATAAAATTTTCCACCTTCTTGGTGAAAAGTAAATATTTTGATTTCTCTGGCTTATCGTCTATGACTCATAGAAGTCATTGAAGTCTTGGTTGAAAAGTTTCTCCAACTTTTCATCAATGTCATCTCTGGCCTTAACTTTCACTCTGTGGGAGATGACTCTCTTTTGATCTTGATTCTTTGTTGACCCATAAACCTGCCAACCAAGGACTGATGGACAAGCAAAAGGGCCACCATTCTCACTGTTGATAACTTCTAGTGGTTCTGCTGCTTTTGGGACATTGATTCCAATTAACAGTCCCACTTCAGCATCTATGGATGTAGATATGGTAATTTCTTTAAGTCATTGTTGGTGATGATGTCCTCTGTAGCCATTGGTATTTGTGCCTGGGTATAAACCTCTGGAAGTTTGATTACTGTGTGAGTCATGTAGGTCCATAATCTCTAAGTCTCTCAAAACATGACCCTTCACAACCTTCTTGTCAGTCAAAGTTTGCACTAATTGTATGTTGATGGCTTTTCCTTTCTCCTTTAGCCTATTCACCACTGCATCAACACAAAATACAGCATTACTGCCAGAGTCCATAAAGGCATATGTCTTTGTCTGTATGCCTGTCCTCTGTCACCTCAAGATAACTGGTACCACTCCTGGGAGGCATTCTGCAGATGTACTGTGATTGGCAGAGTTTGTCAAACCACATTTAACATTGTCCTTCACCTCGCTTTCAGGTTAAGACATTACTAGACAAGCCAAGAGCTAAGTGGTATACGAAGGAGCTGTTGGAGGAAAGGACTACTCTTAGACGCTTAGAGAAGCGTTGGCTCTTCACGCGTCTCGAGGTTGATAGGCAAACTTTTGTTTCTGCCCGTTCCATCTATAATAAACACTGTGATGAGGTCAAGGCGTCATACCATCGGAAAAGAATAGAGAACTCTGATCAGAAGACTCCGTTTTCTATTGTAGATGAAATTTCTGGTCATAAGAAATCATCGTCTTTGATCTTACCTGATATTAGTCCTCATCTACTACCACAACAATTTATGGACTTTTTTAAACAGAAAATCTGTGATATTAGAATGGCTTTGATGGATGGCCTGGATTTTTTGGACAATTTTGTGCAAAACAATTTGGTGCAAAACAATTTGTCTTTTAATTCATTTACATCGGTAACACCCAATGACATTATTTTACTTGTACGTAAGATGACAGATAAAACATGTTCTCTTGAGCCAATGCCAACCCAATTTGTAAAGGAGTTTCCTGATCAGTTGACGCCTATTCTGTGTCGCATTGCTAACAGTTCACTCAAATCTGGTGTTTTTCCAGCTGCGTGTAAGTCAGCTCTAGTGCGCCCTCTAATTAAGAAATATGGGTTGGATCGAAATGAGTTACATAATTATAGACCAGTGTCTAACATTCCATTTTTATCAAAGTTGCTCGAGAAGATAGTTTTATCACAGTTGAACTGCTATTTCAAGACAAATTCCATGTATGCAAGATGTCAATCCGCTGAGAGGGACATAGCACTGAGACTGCACTCTTGAGAGTGCAGAATGATGTTGCACTCGCGCTTGATCGGCACCGTGACGTTATTTTGATATTGTTAGATCTTTCTGCCGCATTTGACACCATCGATCATGATATTCTCAATAGGCGACTGTGCTCCCGTTTTGGTATTGGGGAAACAGTCTTAAGCTGGCTAAAGTCGTACCTAACAAATTGTACCCAGCGTGTGTGTATTGGATCGATGGTGTCAGATGAGACCCAGTTGAAATTTGGTGTTCCACAGGGTTTAGTATTGGGCCCTGTCCTTTTTTCCCTTTATATGGTGCCACTTGAAGACATTATCGACCGTCATGGTCTCAGTAGTGTCATGTATGCTGATGACACCCAGCTGTACATCGCCTGTGATACGCCGGCAGATACATCAGTCATTGCCTCCATTGAGGCATGCGTTGACGAGATTAGACGTTGGATGCGATCGAATTGGCTCGCACTCAACGACAGTAAAACAGAGGTAGTTTTGTTCTCGTCAAAGTTTAAGACTATGTCCGACGGTGCTGCCGCGGTCGGTGTGCGGGTGGGTGATGTTCAGGTCCATCCTTCGTCCAAAGTACGAGATCTTGGAGTTTTTTTAGACTCTGCTGCGAGCATGGAGCACCATGTAACAAGTCTTTGTAAATCGGCGTCATTTGCCTTATGGAAGATTGGGAAGGTTCGAAAAATGTTGGAAAAATCTTCAACTGAGAAACTTGTTCATGCTTTTGTTACCTCCAGGTTGGACTATTGTAATAGTCTACTTTTTGGGCTTCATTCAAATCAACTGAAAAAATTACAACTCATTCAGAATTCCGCTGCTCGACTGATAACAGGAACCAGAGTTCGGGAGAGTATTACTCCTGTGCTTCGGGATCTTCATTGGTTGCCAGTCGAACAGCGGATTCGTTTCAAAATCCTTGCTATTACTTATAAAATAATTGAGAATGTCACAGCGCCGATCTACCTCACTGACCTGGTTGATCTCCGTGTTCCGCAGAGATCAACAAGGCAGAGTAGTGAGATTCGTTTGGAGCCTCCACCTGTGAATTCTATAATGACTGGTAATCGTAAATTCTCTGTTGTTGCACCCATGGTATGGAATGATCTTCCATCAAACATTCGTGCAGCCCGCAGCTATGAATCCTTTAAGTCATTGGTTAAAACTCATTTGTTCCGTTCTTATTATGGTAGTCGCTGTTTACTTTAATTACTTTAACAACTTTAACTTTTATCTTTTAACTTTTTAAATTTTTAACTTTTTAACTTTTATTGGAACTGTTTTAATGGAAAGCGCTCTTATACAGGTGTACAGTGTGCTGAGATAATTGTATGTGGTGCACTTAAAACAATAAATGATTAGATTAGATTAGATTTCTTCATGGGGAGAATTACTACCAGCATCTGTGTTTTTCTTAGAGTCTGTTTGTAGAGCAGATTTGTCTTTCCACTCTCTGTGTAGCACTGTTGGATGCCACCTTCTGCATATGTTACATTTCTGCCTCTTCCTGCAATCATTCACAAAATGTGATGATCCCTTTAAGCAGCCAAAACACAAGCCTTTGGAGCGACAAACTATTCTTTCTTTGTATGGCTTGCTTTCTAGCACTGGACAATCACTCAAGAAATGGCTGGAATCACTACAATAAATGCAAGCTCCTTTGACCCCATCAACATCATCACTACGCACAGCTGTGTAATAACTGGTAATTAATGGTGTTTTAGTACTTCTTGGGCTTGACTTGATATTATTTCCTTTTGTCACTTGCTTTAACTATGTCTCCATAGACTGGGTTACATGCAATGCATGCTTGTTTGTAACATCATCATCAAAAATGACATTTCTCTTCTCTTCTTGAATGTCATCAGCCAAATTCCTCCATCTATCTCTCGGCTTGTATGTCAATTTTGATGTGATCACTCTAATATTCTGAGAATGATTGATCTCTTGTTCCATTGTGAGATCTTTTGCCAGGTTATGCAGATCTGTGATAAATACTGCATATCGATGAAGCTCATCTTTGTCTTCTGGTTTGACATCAGGCCATTCAACTGCCTTTGACACCATGCTGTCCATGATGTGATGCTTATCTCTAAACTTCCTTTTCAGCAGAAGTTTAGCCTTTGAGAGAGCTTGTGCTGAATCCTCACCATATATGCAGCTTTTCACAATGGCATTTGCTTCCCCTCTGATATACTGCTATAAGAAATAGTTTGTCCTTATCATTGTTGGTCTTGGATTCGATGGAATGTTCAAAAGCCCTTACAAAAGCATAATAATCAAGCGGATTTCCACTGAATGGTTGTATTTGTCTTTGAGGGAGGGCTGACCTCATGTGGCATTCAACCTACAACTTCATAAGTTCATTTTATTGCATCATCATTTCCCCTTGTTGTTGAAGAAAAGAGGACAGAGCATTATCCTGTACTTTGCCTCCACTCTCACTAGTCATGCCAGTAATTTGAGTATTTTTGATGCACCCAAGTGTTGTCTATCATGATTCACTTGTAATTTTAAATTTCTAAAAAGTACAGTGAATGTTTTACTTTTTTTCTCTCATTTATTTCTCGATGCACTGAACTGTTGTCTATTGAGATTCATTTGTAAAGTTAATTTTATAAAATGATTGAACATTAGGCAGGAATATTTTCAACTTGTTTGATACCATTAAAACCTTTCACTAACTAACGTTTTCTTAAATAAAATCTAAGAACATTGTTGAAAATGACCATATTAACAGGCTTTAATGATTTTGTTTTAATGCATCTGTTTTCCCATCTAAGAACACTGATTGACAACAAAATCAGTGAAATTGCACCAGGAACATTTGATGGTCTACAAAGTCTTCAAACCTTGTAAGTATTCATGTCATCAATTTCAATCACGCAGCATCAAGCAAATGATTTCTCTTGATTAAAGTTACATCTCTCGGCAACAAATTTGACAGAGTGCGAAGTTCATGTCTGGCGATCGAAAAACACTTGTCAGTGGGAGGCCTGTAGGACAACAAACATTCTAAAATTTCAATGCACTGAACTGTTGTCTATTTATATTTATTGTGATTTTATTTTCTCCAAATATGTGAACCTTGTGCACGATACATGTTAAGATTGTCTGATACCACTACAATGGTTCAGAGAGTGAAGTTCAGGAAAACCTAAATTAATGGACTATAACACTACTTTGTTTTCCATCTTAGACGGCTGTACAACAACAAAATCAGTGATATTACACCAGGAACATTTGATGGTCTACAAAATCTCAATAAATTGTAAGTATTCATGTCATAAATATCAATCACGCAGCATGGAGCCTAGGATTTATCTTGACTGAAGTTACTTCTCACTGCATGCAAACAAATTAGATTAGAAGTGCGTGGTTCATTTTTGCCGATCGAAATATATTTACGTCTATGCATTGTCACTTTAGTCTATGTATGGCACATCATAATCAACATTTGTACAAAATCATTTCTTTTTTTAATTTATTTCTTTTTTGTTTTTTTCCAAATAATAAACTTGTCCCATACAATAACACTTGCAAATGGAGGGTAGCATTCCACTGAACAGTTTTTTATATCAATGCACATCCAGTGTTGTCGAAATTTTGTTTTTATTGTAGTTACTATATACATGTAATGCTGGTAATTATTCAGTAGTTGATGTGGAAGGTAGTACCTTACAGGTTGAGGGTTGTGCTATGTTGACTATTAGAGTTAGTGGATTGCGCAGACGTCACAAAGTCCTTGTAGCAGAAATAGCCTATGCTGCTATTATGGGGTTGGATTTCTTGACAAGCTGTTGTCAAATTTTCGATATTCCTCAATGCAAAATTAGGTTTGCGAAAGTAACAGTTCCAATAATCACAGAGATTACCACTTAGATGTGTTGTCACATTTCAGTTGCAGAGACAGTTGTGATCCCTACTAACCAAGAGACAATTGTCCCTGGTAAATTACACATGCGTGGTAAAGTAACTTCAGGAGTAGTAGAATCTTCAAGAAGATTTGCAGATAGTGACAATGGTATTTTGGTTGGACGAGTGTTTGCAAACCCTCACAAAAACTTTATTCCAATACGAGTCCTTAATGTGCAACCCGAGCCCTCTGTTGCATAAAGGCACACACATTGCTTTTTTTCAACCAGGAGATCCAGTGGAAAATGAGCAAGCACACAGCTCAGATAATACATTAGGCATAGCTGTGGAGGAACTGCTTGAGCGTAGTTCTGCCCAGTTGACCATAGAGCAGAAGCATAAACTGAAAGATTTGTTCCATGAACACAGCAACATATTTTCAAAATCTGGTGAACTTGGAGAGACAAAAGTGACATATCACAGCATAAATACAGGTAATGCCAAACCATGTGTGACGATTACCTTACCACCAAAGACATGAAGCACAGAAACGGGTAGATGTGATTGATGCAAGTGTCTTTTCTCCATCTTCATTGGGCAGCCCAGTGGTGTTGGTTAAAAAGGATGGATCTACACGTTTTTGTATAGATCATAGAAAACTAAATGAAGTAACACTCAAAGATGCGTATCCATTGCCACGAATAGACGACAGTCTCGATGCTCTTGCTACTGTAGCTCCAAGTGGTTTTCATCGTTAGATCTTGCAAGTGGCTACTGGCAGGTTGAAATCGACCCTTAGGACAAGTCAAAGACAGCGTTCACTGCAGGTAGTGGCCTGTTTGATTTCAATATCATGCCCTTCGGGCTTTGTAATGCCCCTAGCACCTTTGAAAGACTGATAGAGTTGGTTTTAAGTGGGCTCCACTGGAAAACTTGTCTTGTCTATTTAGATGATATTCTTATTTTTGCACCATCCTTTGAAGAACATGTCCACCGCTTAGGTGAAGTTTTTAGACGACTGCCCGAAGCAGGTCTTAAATTAAAACCCAAGAAATGCTCTTTATTTCAAACTGAAGTCTGTTACCCTGGTCACATTGTATCAGCACAAGGTGTGTCAACGAATCCAGAGAAGACGGCTAAAGTGTGTGACTGGCCTACTCCACGTCATCTTAAAGATGTTAGAAATTTCTGGGGTTGTGTTCGTATTATAGTCGATTTATAAGAAACCTTGGCTGTATTGCTGCACCATTACACTGACTTACACAGAAAGATGTCAAATTTAAATGAACACATCATGTGACATGGCTTTTACATTGTTGAAAGAGAAATTAACTTGTACACCAATTTTGACTTTTCCAGATTTCTCATTACCATTTATCCTTGACACAGACGCCAGTGGAGATGCTGTAGGTGTGGTTCTTTCATAAATTCAGAATAGTCAAGAAAAGGTAATTGGGTATGCGAGCCGAAAGCTTAGCAAAGCAGAACTCAGTTACAGCATCACCAGGCGTGAGCTTGCAGCCATTGTTCATTTTGTCCGATCACGGTTCAATGGCTTTTCAATTTCAGAAATATCCAGGGACAACTTGCTAGGTGGTTAGAGACACTAAGTTCTTTTGATTTTAATAATTGTCATACATGTAGGTCTGGCAATCAGCACAAAACTACTGGGATGGCTACCGTGATGAGGTAGAACGTTTAGTCATTGTGATACCTGTGTCAGAAGAAAGTCTCCGTCTCCAAGGTTGCAGGCCCCTCTGCAACCTTCTGCTGTTGCTGCCCCATTAAAAAGATTGGGCATAGATGTTTTTGGACGGTTGCCCCATTCAAAACATGACAACAGATATATTTTAGTAGTCATGGATTACTTTACTAAGTGGACAGAAGTGTATCCTTTACGCAACCAAGAAGCACAAACAGTTGCTAAAGTGTTAGTTGAACAGTTTATTTGTTGCTTTGGTGTTCCACTTAGCATACACTGTGACAAAGGAACTAATTTTGAAAGCTGACTTTTTCAGTCAATTTGTCAGTTGTTAGGAATAAACAAAACTCGTACGACTCCTTACTACCCCAGTCAGATGTCGAACAGTTCAACCGTACGATACAGACTATCCTCAGTATGTATGTTAGTGAAGACCAGTCTGATTGGGATGTACATCTTCCATGATGGCGTATCGAGCAAATGAGCAGGAAACGACTGGAGTTAGCCCAAATAAAATGTTTGGAAAAGAGTTGCCACTAGTTTTATTAATTAGTCATCCCGAAAGGAGAGAAAATACAAGTCCAGATGAGTATGCATCCGAACTTTACTCCCGTATGTGAAAGTCCTTTGAAGTGGCAAGAAAAAATATTCAAGGAGAGCAAAAACAGTTGTACAATGCCAAATTAAAGGGCAGTCTGTACTCTACAGGGGACCGAGTTTGGCTTTACAGGTAGCTTCATAAAATTGGGCTTAGCCCTAAACTCCAATCACACTGGAAGGGCCTTTATCAAGTCATCAAACGCATTTCAGATACAGTTTACTGTATCAAACATATGGAGAAACGACATAGAAAAGTTGTTTATTTTGATAGACTAAAATCGTGTGTTTCAAGCTCTTTTTCACAAGAAGTCTTGGGTGATAACTGCAGTCAGGGTGTTACTACCAGAGATGCTATTGACAAGAGTGAGACAGAGCAGATGGATGGATTGGCTGGCAGCAATGATGCTACTGATGAGAACCTGGGGAACAGAAGAGAAACGTCCAACAACCAAGATGTTAACCCATACCCTACCAGAGAAGCAGCAGCAGCGGCTGGTGGTGGTGAGACGGATGGAGATGAGGAATCCTACCACATGGAAAATACATCCGAGGAGAACATCACTGGAACTTTCACTGGGGACCAGGGAGTAGCAACATCAGAACAGGGAGAACTACAGGAAGCAGGGCAGTCAAGTCACGAAGATGTGGAGTTTGCGCTCACACATATTCAACGACAACGACTACCGATGTGGCTACGCACAGGAGATTTTGTGACATGAACTAAATGAACAGTTGTGATTATTGAATATAACTGCATAAGAACACTGTGCATTATTTGGGCTGCAGACCAGATGAGATGGACACTAAAGTGACCGAGATGGAAACAGCTTGTGTCAGTTGTATTAAATCAATGGACTGTGGAATGCTTCAAAATAATTAATTTGCATTTATGGAAGACCGCTAAATTGTTTAGAGTGATCACAAAACTAGTGCTAATTTGACGTTGCTGCTGTTTTTCTGCTCCAACTGTTGGATAACCTGTGAAGTCATAATGTACAAGTAGATGCCCGAGGCTGTATATACATACATTCTTTTTTTGGGGGGGGGGGGGGGAAATGAAATTTTGTCAAGAAATTGTTTGTGTATTTTTCAGGTGCAGAGATGCGCCTTTTCTACAGGTGAGGGCAGTGAAACAAAAAAATGTTGGCCCATCATTTTTTATGTTAGTTTGTTCCTTTAAGATTTCAAATTATTAGTAGAGCCCTCTGTTGGTCACCCCTAGTCAAGTTGACTTAGTTTTCTTCTACATGCTGTGTTAGGGTCAGGTGCCCCGTTTTGGAATTATTTATTTTATTCTAAATTGCACCATCCACCTCATATGTACTGTGCTTTGTAAGCACCATTTTATTTTATTGCCTTGTGTTGATATTTACCATGCCTATCCCCTAACACTTATCCCATTTTTGTCCTAAGGTTGAGTACTCTTGACTACGGTTTCAGTCGTAGCTAGAGTGCAGTAACCTCATAAACTTACTCTTCAATTATTCTGGCTAGCTCTGGTACTGCTTATTTTATGAATTTATAACATAGTCTATAGTTGACTGACAAAAATTGCTTTCCTCTGGGTGTCTACAATGTAACTTGTGGCGAGAGGCAGAATATTTTATTAAACCTATTTTATTTCTTGTAAAATTATTTTAGTTGGTTCCTGTAATTTTTAATTTTTTTGAGCTAGTAAATCTTTCTTTTCTTATGGGCATTTCATGACTGGCGGTAGGCCCCTAATTTCAGAGCAAGGGGTGCCGTTACAGTATTCATGTCATAAATTTGAATCACACAGCATCGAGCCTACAATTTATCTTGACTGAAGTTAATTCTCACTGCATGCAAGCAAATTACATTAGAAGTGTGTAGTTAGCTTTTGCTGAGCGAAATATATTTAGGTCTATGCATTGTCATTTTAGTCTACGTATGATACATCGTAATCGGCAACATTTGTACTATATTTAATTAGGTGTTCAAGCTATAGCGCGAATACCTTGTTTTTTGTTTTGTTTTTTAACTAATAACTTGTCCCATACAATAACACTTGTAAATGGAGGGTAGCATTTCACTGAATATTTTTTTATATCGATGCACATCTAGTGTTTTCTATCAAAATTCCATTTTATATTTTTGATTGGAGTTAATATATAATGCTGGCAGAATAATTTCTGTAAAGTATATGGCCAATCACTTAGATTTAAGTATGCTTTCATGAACTAAAATCTGAAAAAGTTTTTGAATATTACCAATTTATTTATGTTTCAATACAATGTTTTTCACCATACTTTGTTTTCCTATCTTAGATATATGTACAACAACAACATCAGTAAACTTGCACCCAGGACTTTTGATGGTCTACACAATCTCATTGAATTGTAAGTTTTCATGATTAGGCTGTTCATAATCTGGACACTGTTCTGTTATATGTTGCATCCCGAAGCATTGTCAATTTGTTTGATACCATGAAAACGTTTTCTTCAGGAAATCGAAGAATATTGTTGAAAATAACCATATTAACAGGCATTAATGATTTTGTTTTAACGCTACTTTGTTTTCCAATCTAAGATCTCTGCAAGACAACAAAATCAGTGAAATTCCACCAGGAATATTTAATGGTCTACAAAGTCTTCAAACCTTGTAAGTATTCATGTCATCAATTTCAATCACGCAGCATCGAGCAACCAATTTCTCTTGATTGAAGTTACATCTCATGGCAAACAAATATAGATGAAGTGGGAAGTTCATGTGTGCCCATTGAAAAACATGTCAATGGAAAGCCTGTGGGTCAATAAACACTTGTAAAATTTGTGTTCAAAAGGTGGAACCAGCATGCTTCATTATACTGTAAATGGATATGCTTTTCAAAATAAAATGTAACAATCAAAACTCTCAGTTACACATGGCTGTAGGACAAGGAAATTATTTTATGTTCTTAATTTGATGCAATACATTATTGTCTATTTATCTATAAGATTCATTTGTAGTTTTATTTTCTAAACAAAGTAAACTTAATTTGTTTCTCCTGAATATGATCAGAGGATACTGATCAAAATGTTGAGTTGTAACCAACCAACTCGTTTTTGGAACTATTTTTTACTCAAGAGAATTCTACATGGTGTCACCATGACAACGTTTCATCAAGTTGTTTTCGGGAAATCAAAGAAAATAGGTGAAAATAACCAGATAAATTGGCTTGAATACAATTTTAACCGTACTGTTTTCCCATGTTAGAAAGCTGTGGAACAACAATATCAGTGAAATTACTCCAGGAACATTTGATGATCTACACAATCTCATCGAATTGTAAGTTTTCATGTTTTGAACGCAGTACCTACTGTTTTCGTGTTTAGGCTTGTCATAATCTGAACACTGTTCTGTTAGATTTTGTCCAACTGTAATTTGAGTATTTTTGATGCACCCAAGTCTTGTCTATCATGATTCACTTGTAATTTTATATTTCTAAAAAGTACAGCGAATGTTTTATTTTTCACCTCTTATTTCTCGATGCACTTAACTGTTGTCTGTTGAGATTCATTTGTAAAGTTAATTTTATAAAATGATTGAACATTAGGCAGGAATGTTTGTTGATGTCATGAAAATGTTTCACTGACGTTTTTTTAAAGAAAATCTAAGAACATTTTTGAAAATGACCAAATGAATGAGCTTTGATGATTTTGTTTGAACGCTACTTTGTTTTCCAATATAAGATTCATGTCCAAAATTACAATCAGTGAAATTGCTCCAAGAACAAGATCAGTTCATTACACTAGGAACATTTGATGGTCTACAAAAGCTCACTTACCTGGTAGTTTTCATGTCATGATTTAGTCACACAGCAAGAAGCCACTAAATCTTCTTTACTGGTAGTGGTTTACGTCTTCTCCAATTGTTCGAAACACAAACATCTTTAATTTTGTTACAACACAACAGTGTGTGGTTCATAATAAAATCTCAACTCGGAAACAAAACAATTCTGGCATTTTCTGGCATGTCAACAACCAATATCTCAAGTAAAATTCTTAACTTTTGCACTAGTAATAACCATTGTATCATTTCTGATACAACTATGACCTGGGCCCTTCATGTATATTTTCTGATAAACAACTTCTTTAACATGTCCTTGTGGCCTTGCTTAAACTGAAAATCATTGTTTACTAAAGTGACATTTCAAAACACAAACCATTATCCCAGAATAAGACCAGGTGAAAAAAAAAGAATTAACCTGTGCATGATTTTCTACTTGCACTTTCTGGACATTGATGAAAGTTTGTGTAATGACAACTATACATTTAAACCAACACCTTTTTTTTACCTGTATCTCCTCATATTCCAAATACTGCACCTTATATAATGTAAATTTCACTTCATGAAACTTCTGAGCTGTGAAAAATAAAGAACTGAGAACACACTTACATGTAGAAATTTGTAGACATTCTTTAAATACATGAAAGTTTTATCCAATAGTCTTAGGTACATAAGGTCATGTACACACATAATGAGGAAAACTTCTGTCTCCAATTTTCACTTAAAAACTTAGGCAATCACAGCAAAGTATATTTCATATTTGTACCGCCTTGTGGTAAGAAAAGAAAGACAAAATCTACAGTGACTATTTCTAAGGAAGGCCATTCTGGAGATATTTAACACACTGAATATCTGATTGTGCTGTCAAATTTTAACCTTTGATCCGACAAGAAAAAAATACAAAAACAAACACTACACTTGCTAAATTTCACATCCTATGGACTTGGATGATTCTAGTTTACCAAATGCTGTCTAGTTCACTGAAATGCATTTTACTGATGTTCAATATAACTTGTCAGATGTTCATGTTCTAAATCAGTTCATCTTTGAGCATACACACCATACAGTAAATACATGTATAAGACTTCTTATAAACCACACAATGTGCATAAAGAGTGTGACATTAACGAGTCACAATTGCAAATGGCTTATCTTGTGGCTAGTTTGGATCTTTCACTCAATCAGCTTATAGGTCCATGCTCCTGAAGATTCATGCAGTCAGTGGTCTAGTCCATTCTCCTTGAATAGCTTGGTGTTCCTATAACATGATCCACGGATATGAATTCCAACTGCACGGTACACAATTACACAGTGTACTTGCATTAATGCACAAATGCAGAGGCGGTGCTTGGCTCACACTTCATTATTAAATTGTAATATTCACACAAGGAGATCTGTAAAACTGATAATACTGTTCTGATCCTTGATTCAACCAGTGCAAATCCTTCTGCTCCAATCGCTCACAATAAGGTGGTCACAGCACCTTATAAAAATAAACACAGAGGCAGTGCTTGGCTCACACCTCTATCAATGGAAATGCAATATTTTCACCAATGATGCAAAAATTCTTTCACTTGGGATCCATGGTTCAGTATCATGCTCATAGCTTGTCTTCACACTTAACTATGTTAACTTAAGATATCTGTCTCCTGGGTCACCTCAAAAGAAGCAAGTGATTTGGGGTCAATGCTTCCAAGTCGTTCACATCATCAGAAACCTTTGTGATAGATCTATTGTTGATGATACTTTCTACTTCACAGAGTAGATCTAGGCTCGTCAGGTCTGAGCCTATCAGAAGGCAGATCAGCCATCTTCTGTTCCATTACTTTGGCCCTCTGTTTTCTGTATGTCACACATTTTCCAACTATCCATCTAACTGCTGAGTTTGTACCTGGCATCCAGTACTTCTGTTAAAAGCTTGTAAGTACATGGTTCCTTCCATTATGCCCAGACATCTCGTGAACATGCCTCAAAATCAAAGTTGAAACATGACTAACTTTAGGGAGGATAATGGGATGCTTAGCATGAAATGGTAGCGAGGCTCTGCTCAATCTTTCTCCTACTCGTAACAGACCATCTTTGAGAACTGGGTCCACTTTGCAGATGGAACTAGTTTTCCTGACACATTTGGAATTTGATTGCCTACTCCTTACTCCACCTCTGTCACCCTTGACTTCTACCATTCTAATTTCATTGGCATATGTTGCAAAATTTTCTTCTCTGCAGTTTACAGTTCCTTCAGAGTTAGCGCACCCTGAAAATCTTCACCTTCATATATCTTCCAAATCTTCTTCAGCAAACTGCCTTCTTCATCCTGAACCAGTCTGAGTAATGCTGAATTACTTTGTCAAGAGCACTTCTCTCTGTGTCAATTTGCTTAAGAGTACGATAAACTGACGAAGTTCTGGTCTTGAGGGCCATTTATCTTCCTGCTAAAGTAAGAACTCTGGGCCATCTTTCTACTCTTTCATCTGAAGAAACTGTTCAACTTTTCTCCCCCCTAGAGCAAACATCAGCAGGATTGTGTGCCGACTCAACGTGACGCCACTGAGTTGGGTTGGAGCCATCAAGGATAACTGCTAATCTGTTAGCCACATATGTCTTAAAGTGTGTTGTTCCACTGTTGACATACCATAGCACAGACATACTGTCAGTCCAAAAGTAGGTGTTATCCACTTCAATTTCAAGCTCCCCTTTGATCATATGATCAACTCAAACTGCTACTGTTGGTGCTGTCAGCTCCATTCTTGGAATCGTCACCTGCTTGAGTGGGCCACTCGTGATTTACTTGATCTCTCCTACATCATTCACCAATCTCAAATACGAAACAGTACCATAGCCTGACTCACTGGCATCAGCAATGTGATGAATAGTGACTGACTTGACTCGCTCATCCTCAAATTCTTCTGGTTTCATGCATCTTTCCATCTTTTACTCTGCTAGCCTTGGTAGTTCCATCTGCCAGCTATGCCACTTCCTTCTCAAATCCAGAGGAATTTCTTCGTCCCATTCCAACTTCAACCAACACATGGCTTGAAGTAACTGTTTAGCTGGGAGCACTGCTGGAGAGACACATCCAAAAGGATCGAAGATAGGGCTGACTATAGACAAAATAACCCTTCTTGTTGGTGGTATATCTTTCATCTCAATTCTGAATCCAAACTCATCCTTTTCAATGGACCACATCATGCCAAGCGCTCTCTCAGTGGGCGACCTCTTATCATCGATGTTCAAATCTTTGACACACTTTGCTAGTTCATGGAATGTTTTCTAAAACTTTCTTTGGTTATTCACCCACTTGGTAAGTTTCTCCAACTTTTCATCAATGTCATCTCTGGCCTTAAATTTCACTCTGTGGGAGATGACTCTCTTTTGATCTTGATTCTTTGTTGACCCATAAACCTGCCAACCAAGGACTGATGGACAAGCAAAATGGCCACCATTCTCACTGTTGATAACTTCAAGTGGTTCTGCTGCTTTTGGGACATTGTCTCCATAGACTGAGTTACATGCAATGCGTGCTTGTTTGTTGACGAAAATAACATCATCATAAATGACATCAGCCAAATTTCTCCATCTATCTCTCAGCTTGTTTGGCAATTTTGATGTGATTCTGAGAATGATTGATCTCTTGTTCCATTGTGAGATCCTTTGCCAGGTTATGCAGCTCTGTGATAAATACTGCATATCGATGTCAGGCCATTCAACTGCCTTTGACACCATGCTGTCCATGATGCGGCGCTTATCTCCAAACTTCCTTTTCAGCTGAAGTTTAGCCTTTGAGAGAGCTTGTGCTGAATCCTCACCATATATGCAGCTTTTCACAATGGCGTTTGCTTCCCCTCTGGTATACTGCTATAAGTTTGTCCTTATCATTGTTGGTCTTAGATTTGATGGAATGTTCAAAAGCCCTTACAAAAGCATGATAATCAAGCGGATTTGCATTGAATGGTTGTATTTGTCTTTGAGGGAGGGCTCACCTCATGTGGCATTCAACCAACAACTTCATAAGTTCATTTTGTTGCATCATCATTTCTCCTTGATGTTGAAGAAAAGAGGACAGAGCATTATCCTGTACGTTGCCTCCACTCTTACTAGTCATGCCAGTAGTAGTAATACTAAAATATTCACTTGGCATGACTGAACTGGCTCTCGGTGCCGGTAACTATGGATCTACACTGGACATCATTACACTGTCCTTCTCAAGTTCATCCATTATTGCTTATTCTGATGAAACTCAATTTTAGCAAAACCATTTTTCAACTTAAATGTACATGCCTATCTTCTGATATGTAACATTAATTCATGTATACTTCCAACAGAACTAGGTATCACGTGAGTTTCCAACGCTCCAAACACAAGCATAAAACTTGCGGTTCAATGAAATGATCACTGATGTTATAATCATATTTTTCAAATGTGGTTTATCTTTTATTATAAAAATATCAATTTCATAATCAAAAGACCTAGCAATTTTGCATTAGAATGTGTTGAATTTGAACTTCCTGTTTGAAAGTAAATGTCAGATGAGGTTATTTGGTCAGACATCCGACACAATAAAACTTTCTCATATTCATGAAAAAAATAACGTTAGTATAATAGTTTCATATAATTACGATTTTTCTATTCTTGGTTCAGAAGATATGATTTTCTGATATAATAACCTTTGTTTTAATGTAATTTGACACCTGATGATGTAATTATGAAGTCATTGCGATTTCATGTTTTCCAGATTTCATCCTTTCAGCACTAATGACATTCCCAACAATATTTTTAAAAGGTGTGACCTCACTCAATATAACTATACTAATTAATTCTAACACCTAAAAACCGAACAATTTCAAAAGGTGTTCAAAGTTACAATTTGTGTTTAAGATTTGCCTCTTCAAGAATCCACGACTTTTCCAGACCTGAAAAAACTTTGCCAATGAATTATCTTAATTTTACTAGGTATATTGTGTTTTGCAAACTTGTTTGTTTTTGAAAACACCCTCTTTTTAGACGATTGAAAGAACGTGTATTCTTGTCATCTGTGCATATTTATATTATTAGCATTCATGAGCAGTGAGTATACGTACGAGGTTACTCATAAGCCCTGGGAATGAGGCATACATGAATATAACTATAATAATTCAAACATTCATTAGGAAAAAATTTTGTTCCTCCAATAGTGATATTGGAAAGCTTACATCTTAATATGCACATGCATCATGATCAAAAACAGAGAATGAAATGACATGAACATGTGAAATCCCTCTCCGTTTGTTCTGCTTCTTTAACTATTTAAACACTACTCTCCAAATTCATATGTAAGCTTGAAAACAGCTGATAACTCTGCTGCCATAAAAAGAGATATTCTTCCAACGTAGTGAACGCGACGTTAGAATACAATGACCAGCACCGAACGTTTGGCAATATTTGTGCACCATTGTGAGTTGACCATGTCAAGGCACATGCTGACATTTTTAGACATAACAGAAAGTAAATACCCGTTGATCTGTCTAGACAACCAGTCAAACACCAAAGGGCGGTATTTACATTTTTACAATCCATGCACCCCAAATGTTGCTACATGTACTGGTGACCTTGGCATGTACAGCTGCAGGATTGTGTGCGCATCTAGATTGCAAAATAACCGTTTAATATTTAACTCAATACACACATGCATAACGTTCGTTCAGTCCGAGACATTGAGGGCTGAATGTATCTAATTACAAACAATTAATTATAAATCATTCAGTGAAATCTTACATCGTCACCATTATTTACATCTAGGAATTCCAAGGATTATTACTACAAAACATGAAGTCATTCTGAACTTGGCAACTATGGTGTTTTTTTTTTTTTTTTTTTAATATATATTTTATTTTTTTAGAGAAGTCTCATCGAGAAGGAGAAAAAAAAAAACCAAAAAACAATTTCAAGAGGTGTTCGCGCTGCTGTCGCACGTGATCTGACCACCTAAATTACACAAGTTTACACACCTTTAACTATTCAAAGCCTTTTATGATCGCTCCAACTGATGCCTTGCCTACTACAATGGGTGAAACTGTGTTTATCTAATACAAAACTTCAGTGGTTTTTACTTTGCGACAGAGAGAGATTTATGGAGGTTGAAAAACTATATTCTACTACGGTCCTGTCAGCCTGGTGCAACTAAGTCAAGAGAGGGCGCTTTATAAGTTTACTGGTGATGATTTTGGCACTAACACTTGGACATGATACATGTTAAGATTGTCTGATACCATTACAATGTTTCAGAGAGTAAAGTTCAGGGAAACCTTAGAACATATATTTAATTTTGTTTTGTTTCAAATAATAAATAACTTGTCTCATACAATAACAATTGTAAGTGGAGGGTAGCGTTCCACTGAATCTTTTTATATATCGATGCACATCCAATGTTTTCTATCGAAATTCCATTTTTATTGTTTTGATGGTAATTAGTATATAATGCTGGCAGAATAATTTCTGTAAAGTATTTCACCAATCACTTACATTTAAGTATGCTTTTATGAATTCCGAAAACGTTTTTGAATATTACCAATTTATTTATGTTTCAATACAATGTTTTTAACCATACTTTGTTTTCCCATATTAGACAACTGGACAACAACAAAATTAGTGAAATTGCTCCAGGAACATTTGATGGTCTACACAATCTCATCGAATTGTAAGTTTTCATGTTTCGAAGGCAGAACCTACTGTTTACATAGTTAGGCTGGTCATAATCTGAACACTGATCTGTTAGATTTTGACCAACTGTAATTTGAGTATTTTTGATGCACCCAAGTGTTGTCTATCATGATTCACTGTTTTATTTTTTTACCTCATTTATTTCTCGATGCACTGAACTGTTTATTGAGATTCATTTGTAAAGTTAATTTTATAAAATGATTGAACATTAGGCAGGAATATTTTCAACTTGTTTGATACCATGAAAACGTTTCACTAACGTTTTCTTAAAGAAAATCTAAGAACATTGTTGAAAATGACCATATTAACAGGCTTTAATGATTTTGTTTTAATGCTTCTGTTTTCCCATCTAAGAGTGCTGCACACCAACAAAATCAGTGAAATTCCACCAGGAACATTTGATGGTCAACAAAGTCTTCAAACCTTGTAAGTATTTATGTCATCAATTTCAATCACACAGCATCAAGCAAATGATTTCTCTTGATTAAAGTTACATCTCTCGGCAACAAATTTGACAGAGTGCGAAGTTCATGTCTGGCGATCGAAAAACACTTGTCAATGGGAGGCCTGTAGGACAACAAACTTTCTAAAATTTCAATGCACTCAACTGTTGTCTATTTATATTTATTGTGATTTTATTTTCCCCAAATATGTGAACCTTGGGTATGATACATGTTAAGATTGTCTGATACCACTACAATGTTTCAGAGAGTGAAGTTCAGGAAAACCTAAGAACATTGGTGAAAATAACAAAATTAATGGACTATAACACTACTTTGTTTTCCATCTTAGATTGCTGTACAACAACAAAATCAGTGATATTACACCAGGAACATTTGATGGTCTACAGAATCTCAATAAATTGTAAGTATTCATGTCATAAATATCAATCACGCAGCATGGAGCCTACGATTTATTTTGACTGAAGTTACTTCTCACTGCATGCAAACAAATTAGATTAGAAGTGCGTGGTTCATTGTTGCCGATCGAAATATATTTAGGTCTATGCATTGTCACTTTAGTCTATGTATGACACATCATAATCAACATTTGTACAAATCATTTATTTTTTTTATTTTTTAATTTTTTGTTTTTTTCCAAATAATAAATAACTTGTCCCATACAATAACACTTGCAAATGGAGGGTAGCATTCCACTGAACAGTTTTTTATATCAATGCACATCCAGTGTTGTCGAAATTCTGTTTTTATTGTAGTTACTATATACATGTAATGCTGGTAATTATTCAGTAGTTGATGTGGAAGGTAGTACCTTATAGGTTGAGGGTTGTGCTATGATGCCTATTAGAGTTGGTGGATTACGCAGACGTCACAAAGTCCTTGTAGCAGAAATAGCCTATGCTGGTATTATGGGGTTGGATTTCTTGACAAGCTGTGGTCAAATTTTCGATATTCCTCAATGCAAAATTAGGTTTGGGAAAGTAACAGTTCCAATAATCACAGAGATTACCACTTAGATGTGTTGTCGCATTTCAGTTGCAGAGACAGTTGTAATCCCTACTAACCAAGAGACAATTGTCCCTGGTAAATCACACATGTGTGGTAAAGTAACTTCAGGAGTAGTAGAATCTTCAAGAAGATTTGCAGATAGTGACAATGGTATTTTGGTTGGACGAGTGTTTGCAAACCCTCACAAAAACTTGATTCCAATACGAGTCCTTAATGTGCAACCCAAGCCTTATGTGTTACATAAAGGCACACACATTGCTTTTTGTCAGCCAGGAGATCTAGTGGAAAGTGAGCAAGCACACAGTTCAGATAATACATTAGGCATAGCTGTGGAGGAACTGCTTGAGTGTAGTTCTGCCCAGTTGACCGTAGAGCAGAAGCATAAAAGATTTGTTATATGAACACAGCATCATTTTTAAAAATCTGGTGAACTTGGAGAGACAAAAGTGACATATCACAGTATAAACACGGGTAATGCCAAACCACGCGTGATGATTACCTTACCACCAAAGACATGAAGCACAGAAACAGGTAGATGTGATTGATGTAGGTGTTATTTCTCCATCTTCCAGTCCTTGGGCAAGCCCAGTGGTGTTGGTTAAAAAGGATGGATCTACACGTTTTTGTATAGATTATAGAAAACTAAATGAAGTAACACTCAAAAATGCATATCCTTTGCCACGAATAGAAGACAGTCTCAATGCTCTTGCTAGCTCAAAGTGGTTTTCATCGTTAGATCTTGCAAGTGGCTACTGGCAGGTTGAAATCTACCCTTAGGACAAGTCAAAGATGGCGTTCACTACAGGTAGTGGCCTGTTTGATTTCAATATCATGCCCTTTGGGCTTTGTAATGCCCCTAGCACCTTTGAAAGACTGATGGAGTTGGTTTTAAGTGGGCTCCACTGGAGAACTTGTCTTGTCTATTTAGATGATATTCTTATTTTTGCACCATCCTTTGAAGAACATGTCACCTGTTTAGGTGAAGGTTTTAAATGACTGTCCGAAGCAGGTCTTACATTAAAACCCAAGAAATGCTCTTTATTTCAATCAATCAATCAATCAATCAAATAAAATTTATAAAGCGCCTAAATCAAACTGAAGTCTGTTACCTTGGTCATATTGTATCAGCACAAGGTGTGTCAACGAATCCAGAGATGACGGCTAATTAAAGTGCATGACTGGCCTACTCCTCGTCCTCGTAAAGATGTTAGAAGTTTTCTGGGGTTGTGTTCATATTATAGGCGATTGATAAGAAATTTTGCCTGTATTGCTGCACCATTACACTGACTTACACAGAAAGATGTCAAATTTAAATGGACACATCATGTGACATGGCTTTTACATTGTTGAAAGAGAAATTAACTTCTACACCAATTTTGACTTTTCCAGATTTCTCATTACCATTTATCCTTGACACAGACGCCAGTGGAGATGCTGTAGGTGTGGTTTATTCACAAATTCAGAATAGTCAAGAAAAGGTAATTGGGTATGCGAGCCGAAAGCTTAGCAAAGCAGAACTCAGTTGCAGCATCCCCAGGCGTGAGCTTCTAGCTGTTGTTCATTTTGTCCGATCACGGTTCTCTTCAATGGCTTTTTAATTTCAGAAATATCCAGGGACAACTTCCTAGGTGGTTAGAACTAAGTTCTTTTGATTTTGATATTTGTCATAGGTCTGGCAATCAGCACAAAACTACTGGGTTGGCTACAGTGATGAGGTAGAACGTTTAGTCAATGTGATGCCTGTGTCAGAAGAAAGTCTCCGGCTCCAAGGTTGCAGGCCCCTCTGCAACCTTCTGCTGTTGCTGCCCCATTAAAAAGATTGGGCATAGATGTTTTTGGACGGTTGCCCCATTCAAAACGTGACAACAGATATATTTTAGTAGTCATGGATTACTTGACTAAGTAGACAGAAGTGTATCCTTTACGCAACCAAGAAGCACAAACAGTTGCTAAAGTGTTAGTTGAACAGTTTATTTGTTGCTTTTGTGTTCCACTTAGCATACACTGTGACAAAGGAACTAATTTTGAAAGCCGACTTTTTCAGTCAATTTGTCAGTTGTTAGGAATAAACAAAACTCGTACGACTCCTTACCACCCCCAGTCAGATGGTCTTGTTGAACAGTTCAACCGTACGATACAGAGTATCCTCAGTATGTATGTTAGGGAAGACCAGTCTGATTAGGATGTACATCTTCCATACGCCATGATGGCGTATCGAGCAAATGAGCAGGAAACGACTGGGGCTAGCCCAAATGAAATGTTTTGAAGAGAGTTGTCATTGCCACTAGATTTATTAGTTAGTCATCCCGAAAGGAGAGAAAACACAAGTCCAGATGAGTATGCATCCGAACTTTACTCCCGTATGTGAAAGTCCTTTGAAGTGGCAAGAAAAAAAAGTCAAGGAGAGCAGAAAAGGCAAAAACAGTTGTGCAATGTCAAATTAAAGGGCAGTCTGTACTCTCCAGATGACCTCGTTTGGCTTAACAGGTATCTTCGTAAAATTGGGCTTAGCACTAAATTCCAATCACACTAGAAGGGCCTTTATCAAGTCATCAAATGCATTTCAGATACAGTCTACTGTATCAAACATATGGAGAAACGACATAAAAAAGTTGTCCATTTCGATAGACTAAAGCTGTGTGTTTCAAGCTCTTTTTCACAAGAAGTCTTGGGCGATAACTGCAGTCAGGGTGTTACTACCAGAGATGCTATTGACAATGGTGAGACAGAGCAGCTGGATGGATTGGCTGGCAGCAATGATGCTACTGATGAGAACCTGGGGGACTGAGGAGAAACGTCCAGCAACCACCATACCCTACCAGAGAATCAGCAGCAGCGGCTGGTGGTGGTGAGAGGGATGGAGAGGAGGAATCCGTAAAGAACATTGCTGGACCAGGGAGTAGCAACATCAGAACAGGGAGAACTACAGGAGGCAGGTCAGTCAAGTCACAAAGATGTGGAGTTTGCGCTAACACATATTCAGTGACAACGACTACTGATGTGGCTACGCACAGGAGATTTTGTGACATGAACTAAATGAACAGTTATGATTATTGAATATAACTGCATAAGAACACTGTGCATTATTTGGGCTGTAGACCAGATGAGGTGGACACTAAAGTGAGATAGAAACAGCTTGTGTCAGTTGTATTTAATCAATGGAATGCTTCAAAATAGTTAATTTGCGTTCATGCAAGACAGCTAAATTGTTTAGAGTGATCACAAATCTCGTGCTAATTTGACGTTGTTACTGTTTTTCTGCTCCAACTGTTGGAAAACCTGTCATAATGTCAAAGTCATAATGTACACATAGATGCCGGAGGCTGTATACATAATTTTTTATTTTATTTTGTTTTTCTGTGGGTGCTTTACACCATGATGAGGAAGATACCACAATCTACCATCATCCCTCTTTGTTTCTCCCTTAGAAACTTTCTCCATATAGCCCTTGCTTAACATGGACTCAATGTAGTCTGTGTATTCACTCTGTAGTTGTGGCAGAAATTTCCTTTGTAAATGGGCTGTGCTCTGCTTGTGGTCTCTTCTTCGGCATCTTAACTTCATCATGTCTCAGTGGGACTGCAATCTCAAAATGCCCATCAACAACTCTTATTTCTTGGAGAAAGCAAATCTTTTGATTTCTCTGGAGCATCTACGGATGGTAACTCAACACGATGTAGATATGGCTATTTCTTTAAGTCATCATTGGTGATGATGTCCTTTGTAGCCATTGGTATTTGTGCCTGGGTATAAACCTCAGGAAGGTTGATGACTGTGAGTCTGTATGTCCATCATCTGTAAGTCTCTCAAAACATGACCCTTCACAACCTTCTGGTCAGTCAAAGTTTGCACTAATTGTATGTTGATGGCTTTTCCTTTCTCCTTTAGCATATTCACCACTGCATCAAGACAAAATACAGCATTACTGCCAGAGTCCATAAAGGCATATGTCTTTGTCTGTATGCCTGTCCTCTGTCACCTCAAGATAACTGGTACCACTCCTGGGAGGCATTCTGCAGATGTACTGTGATTGGCAGAGTTTGTCAAACCACATTTAACATCATCCTTCACCTCGCTTTCTTCATGGCGAGAATTACTGCCAGCATCTGTGTTTTTCTTAGTCAGTTTGTACAGCAGATTTGTCTTTCCACTCTGTGTAGTACTGTTGGATGCCACCTTCTGCATATGTTACATTTCTGCCTCTTCCTGCAATCATTCACAAAATGTGATGATCCCTTTAAGCAGCCAAAACAAGCCTTTGGAACGACAAAACTCCATTCTTTCTTTGTGTGGCTTGCTAATTGCTTGCTAGCACTGGACAATCACTCAAGAAATGGCTGGAATCACTACAATAAATGCAAGCTCCTTTGACCCCATCGATGTCATCAATACTCATAGCTGTGTAGAAACTGGTAGTTGATGGTGTTTTAGTACTTCTTGGGATTGACTTGATATTATTTCCTTTTCCTTTTGTCACTTGCTTTAAACTATGTCTCCACAGACTGGGTTACATGCAATGCGTGCTTGTTTGTTGACCAAAGTAACGTCATCAAAAATAACATTTCTCTTCTCTTCTTGAATGTCATAAAACAAATTCCTCCATCTATCTCTCAGCTTGTATGGCAATTTTGATGTGATTCTGAGAATAATTGATCTCTTGTTCCACTGTGAGATCCTTTGCCAGGTTATGCAGCTCTGTGATAAATACTGCATATCGATGCCGGGCCATTCTAGTGCCATTGACACCATGCTGTCCATGATGCGGTGCTTATCTCCAAACTTCCTTTTCAGCAGAAGTTTAGCCTTTGAGAGAACTTGTGCTGAATCCTCACCATATATGCAGCTTTTCACAATGGCATTTGCTTCCCCTCTGGTATACTGCTCTTAGAAATAGTTTGTCATCATCATTGTTGGTCTTAGATTTTATGGAATGTTCAAAAGCCCCTTACAAAAGCATAATAATCAAGCAGATTTCCACTGAATGGTTGTATTTGTCTTTCAGGGAGGGCTGACCTCATGTGGCATTCAACCAACAACTTCATAAGTTCATTTTGTTGCATCATCATTTCCCCTTGATGTTGAAAAAAAGAGGACAGAGCATTATACTTTGCCTCCACTCTCACTAGTCATGCCAGTAGTAGTAATACTAAAATCTTCACTTGGCATGCCTTGACTGGCTCAAGGTGCCGGTAACCATGGATCTACACTGGACATCATTACACTGTCCTTCTCAAGTTCTTCCGTTTTTGCTTATTCTGATGAAACTCAATTTTAGCAAAACGGTTTTTCAACTTAAATGTACATGCCTATCTTCTTGTATGTAACGTTAATTCACGTATACTTCCAACAGAACTTGGTCTCACGTGATTTTCCAACGCTCCAAACACAAGCATAAAACTCATAGAGCTCAAGTGTTTGTTGGTACAAACACAGGATGGTCGTGAGAACTTGCGGTTCAATGAAATGATCACTGATGATGTCACAATCATATTTTTCAAATGTGGGTCATCTTTTATTATAAAAATATCAATTTCATAATCAAAAGACCTAGCAATTTTGCATTAGAATGTGTTCAATTTGAACTTCCTGTTTGGAAGTAAATGTCAGATGAGGTTATTTGGTCAGACATCTGACACAATAAAACTTACTCATGTTCATGAAAAAAATAACGTTAGTACAGGGTGTCTTAAAAAAAAAAAGGAAACCGAGATTAATCTGTTTATTTCTCAGATACTGCTCAATTTTGTTTAAAATGGTAACCACCATCTATTACTTAATGATGTCCTCTTTCTTATGACAACAAGAAATCCATGCTACATTACGGATGACTGAGCACAAAGTTGTGCAATGGACCATGTCAGAAATGGCTTTGCACCAGATGGATGTTTTGGTGTTAAACCAAGACTGCCCAGTGTGGCCCTAAATTACGCAATGTTGGCCCGCATGCCAATTTTATCATACCCCTTTAAAAGTCTCAAAAGCGGTCCACTTGCTCAGAAAACCTAAAACCTTGCAAGATGCAACTCACAACAGAGCAGCGTGTTTTCATTGTGACTGAGTGGATGAGAACTGGAAGCCTTCAGCAAGTCACTGATGAATTTGCAGAGCGATTTCCAGACCGTGCTGTTCCCGCAAAGTCAACAATTTGGAAGAACATTAGGAAGTACCGTAGGGAGGGTACAAGTTTGAACCTCAACAAGGGTCGTTCTGGTCAACGAAGAACGGCCCGATCGAATGAGAACATCAGGGCAGTCCGTGAGTTGCTGCAAAGAGACCCTCATGTTTCTGTCGGGAGGAATTGGTTAGTAATCTCACCTTCGTCATTCAACAAGATTGTGCGACTGGACATCCAATGGTACCCGTACAGAATGCAAAGGCATCACGAACTCCTTGATGCAGAACTACCCAGACGACTAAGATTTTGTCAATAGTTACTTGACCAACAGTCCAGATGATGCAGCATTTTTTATGAACGGCAGAGTCAATAACCAGAATGTCCGTGAATACGCACCGATACATAACCTGCCTCCCTTCAATTTCGACGTCAACATGAGTAGGGAGAAGATTTCTCTTTGGATAGGCCTCTGTGGAAATGGCACACTCATCGGGCCCTGTTTCTTTGATGGCAATCTTAATGGGGAACGGTACCTTGAGATGATTGACAACGAAATCGTTCCACAGTTACAGGAACACTTCGAGCAACAAGAAGGCAGGGTGTTCCGGCGATTATGGTGGGCCCATGATGGAGCTCCACCTTATCGGCGGATTATCATTAGGAACAGACTAAGACACCTTTTTAATTGCTTTGAACCATGAGATTGAGTGGCCACCAAGGTCCCCGGACCTCACGCCCTGTGACTTCTTTTTGTGGGGGCATCTTAAGGACAAAGTTTATACGTCACCGCCCAGAGACATCAATGACCTATGGGCCAGAATCGTGGCTGCAGTTGAGACCTTAAGAGGACAGAGAGACTTAATCAGGAATGCGGTCAGAGCAATGAGAACCAGGGCAGAAGTTTGCATTGAAAGAAATGGGGGGAATGTTGAAGGACACTGGGGTTAGGTTGGGACAGGGATAAGCCTCCAACTGTTTAATCATTGAAAAAAATGATTTTGGTCTTTACGTACTGGTCTTTGTTCTTATTTTTAGACATGCTGAACACTGTGCGAATAGACCTGTGGTGCAAAGCCATTTCTGACATGGTCCGTTGCACAAATTTGTGCTCAGTCATTCGTGATGGTAGCATGGATTTCTTGGTGTCATAAGAAAGAGGACATCATTAAGTAATAGATGGTGGTTATCAGTTTAAACAAAATTGAGCAGTATCTAAGAAATAAACAGATTAATCTCGGTTTCCTTTTTTTTTAAGACACCCGGTATAATAGTTTCATATAATTTTGATTTTTCCATTCTTGGTTCAGAAGATATGATTTTCTGATATAATGACCTTTGTTTTAATGTAATTTGACACCTGATGATGTAATTATGAAGTCATTGCGATTTCATGTTTTCCCAGATTTTATCCTTTCAGCACTAATGACATTCCTAACAATATTTTTAAAAGGTCTGACCTCACTCAACATAACTATACTAATTAATTCTAACACCTAAAAACAGAACAATTTCAAAAGGTGTTCATAGTTGCAATTTGTGTTAAAGATTTGCCTCTTCTTGAAGAATCCGCGACTTTTTCAGACTTGAAAAAACTTTGCCAATGAATCATCTTAATTTGTTTGTTTTTGAAAACCCCCTCTTTTTAGATGATTGAAAGAACGTGTATTCTTGTCATTTGTGCATATTTATATTATTAGCATACATGAGCAGTGGGTATACGTACGAGGTTACTTATAAGCCCTGGGAATGAGGCATACATGAATATAACTATACTAATTCAAACATTCATTTGGAAAAATTGTTGTTCCTCCAATGGCGATATCGGAAAGCTTACATCTTAATATGCACATGCATCATGATCAAAAACAGAGAATGAAACGACATGAACATGTGAAATCTCTCTCCGTTTGTTCTGCTTCTTTAACAATTTAAACACTTCTTTCCAAATTCATATGTAAGCTTGAAAACAGCTGCTAACTCTGCTGCCATAAAAAGAGATATTCTTCCAACGTAGTGAACGCGACGTTAGAGTACAATGACCAGCACCGAACGTTTGGCAATATTTGTGCACCATTGTGAGTTGACCATGTCAAGGCACATGCTGACATTTTTAGACATAACAGAAAGTAAATACCCGTTGATCTGTCTAGACAACCAGTCAAAACACCAGAGGGCGGTATTTACATTTTAACAGTCCATGCACCCCAAATGTTGCTACATGTACTGGTGACCTTGGTATGTACAGCTGCAGGATTGTGTGCGCATCTAGATTGCAAAATAACCGTTTAATATTTAACTCAATACACACATGCATAACGTTCGTTCATTCCGAGACATTGAGGGCTGAATATATTTAATTACAAACAATTAATTATAAAATCAATCAGTGGTGAAATTCTTACATCGTCTAGGAATTCCAAGGATTATTACTACAAAACATGAAGTCATTCTGTAAAGTATTTGACCAATCACTTACATTTAAGTATGCTTTCATGAATTCCGAAAACGTTTTTGAATATTACCAATTTATTTATGTTTGTTTTGCCATGTTAGATATTTGCACAACAACAAAATTGGTGAAATTGCTCCGGGAACATTTGATGGTCTAACCAATCTCATCAAATTGTAAGTTTTCATGTTTCAAAGACAGAACCCACTGTTTTCGTGTTTATATAGGCTGGTCATAATCTGAACACTGATCTGTTAGATTTTGACCAACTGTAATTTGAGTATTTTTGATGCACCCAAGTGTTGTCTATCATGATTCACTGTTTTATTTTTTTACCTCATTTATTTCTCGATGCACTGAACTGTTGTCTATTGAGATTTATTTGTAAATTTAATTTTATAAAATGATTGAACATTAGTCAGGAATATTTTCAACTTGTTTGATACCATGAAAACGTTTCACTAACTAACGTTTTCTTAAAGAAAATCTAAGAACATTGTTGAAAATGACCATGTTAACGGGCTTTAATGATTTTGTTTTATTGCTTCTGTTTTCCCATCTAAGAGGACTGAATGACAACAAAATCAGTGAAATTGCACTCGGAACATTTGATGGTCTACAAAGTCTTCAAACCTTGTAAGTATTCATGTGATTTTATTTTCCCCAAATATGTGAACCTTGGGTATGATACATGTTAAGATTGTCTGATACCACTACAATGTTTCAGAGAGTGAAGTTCAGGAAAATCTAAGAACATTGGTGAAAATAACAAAATTAATGGACTTCAACACTACTTTGTTTTCCATCTTAGATTGCTGTACAACAACAAAATCAGTGATATTACACCAGGAACATTTGATGGTCTACAAAATCTCAATAAATTGTAAGTATTCATGTCATAAATATAAATCACGTACATGTAGCATGGAGCCTACGATTTATCTTGACTGAAGTTACTTCTCACTGCATGCAAACAAATTAGATTAGAAGTGTGTGGTTCATATTTGCTAATTGAAATATATTTAGGTCTATTCATTGTACATTTAGTCTACGTATGACACATCATAATCAGCAACATTTGTACAAATCATATTTATTTATTTATTTATTTTTTATTTATTTTATTTTTTTGAAATAATAAATAACTTGTCCCATACAATAACACTTGTAAGTCGATGAGTAGCATTCCACTGAATCTTTTTTTATATTGATGCACATCCAATGTTGTCTATCGAAATTCCGTTTTTATTGTTATGATTGTGGTTACTATATAATGCTGGCAGAATAATTTCTGTAAGTATTTGACCAATCACTTAGATTTAAGTATGCTTTCATGAACTGAAATCTGAAAATGTTTTTGAATATTACCAATTGATTTTTGTTTCAATACAATGTTTTTCACCATCTTAGATATCTGTAGTAGCTGTCGGTCGCGAAGCGACAATGACCGCCATCATATCATTTCACAGCTGATCTCCAGTCAGGTCGCTGGACTGCAAGAGTTGTCCAGGTCTTGCTGTCGATTTCTCGCATCTTGAGGTTCCGCTTAATGGTGTCCTTGTAAGGAGCCGTGGCGTCAATCTTTCTTGCACCGGCAGTGAGTTGAGAGAAAAGTATCTGTTTTGGTAGTCTCTCGGAGGGCATCCTAATGATGTGGCCTGTCCATCGTAAGGTCTTTCGGATGAGCAGGTCCTCCATCGAGGGTAGGTGAGCTCGCTCCAAGATTTCGTTATTGGTCACCTTGTCCTTCCAGGTAACTCTCATGATTGATCGTAGGTGTCTCATCATGAAGGCGTGAAGTTTCTTGACTTGACTCCTGTATAGGGTCCAGCTTTCCGCACCATATAAAAGAGTTGACAAAACAATGGCTCTGTAGATCTTGCACTTGACTCTTGTTGAGACATGATGATTATTCCAGAGCCTGGTTCGCAGTCTCCCAAAAACGCTGCTCGCCTTGGCCATCCTCTTTGTCAACTCCGTGTCAATGCGGCCATCCTTTGAAATGGTGCTTCCGAGGTAGGTGAAGTCATCTATCTGGTGTAGGGCTGTGCCGTCTACTAGAATTTCCTTCCCCTCTCTATGAGTTGGTCCGGGTTGGAACAGTACTTTAGTCTTCTTGATGTTGATCTGTAGCCCAAACTTCTTTGATGCCGCTGAAAATGCATCCACAATGCGCTGCATCTGTTCTGGTGTGTGTGCAACGAGAGCGCTGTCATCTGCAAACAAGAGCTCTCTTACAAGGATCTGTGTGGTCTTTGTCGTGGCCTTGAAGTGTGAGACATTGAAGAGGTTGGCATCCTGACGGGATTGTATGTAGACACCTTCCTCGAGATCACCAAAGGCCTCCTCCAGCATAGCCGAGAGAAAGATTGAGAACAACGTTGGGGCCAACACACATCCTTGCTTCACACCATTACTTACTGGGAAGCTGTCAGATGTCTCGCTCGCTTTCTTTACCTTTGCCATCATGCCTGTGTGGAGTGACTCTATCATTCTTGTGAACTTGTCCGGGCATCCGTACCTTCGTAGTAGTTGCCATAGACCCGTCCTACTCACAGTGTCAAATGCTTTGGTGAAATCTACAAAGACCGTGATAGAGGGATTGGTTTTGCTCAATGCATTTCTCCTGTATTTGTCTGAGGCAGAAGATCATATCGACTGTGCTCCGGTTGTTTCGAATCCACATTGTGTTTCTGGAACTATGCTTGGTGTTATGTGAGTAGTCAGTCTGTTAAGAAGGATCCTAGCATATTAATTCCAAGCTATCTACAGCAATGAGATACCTCTATAGTTTCCACACTGAGTCCGTCTCCCTTTTGAAGATGGTGACAATATTCGCATCCTTCCATTCTTGGGGTACCGAGCCTTCTTCCCATGCTTGTTGGATCAGCCCGAGTAAGTTGTTGGTAAGTGTGGCTCCTCCGTGCTTCCATATCTCGCTAGGTATCCCATCTACACCTGGTGCCTTGCCATCAGCCAAAGAGGAGATTGCTAGTTGAAGTTCTTCCAGTGTCGGAACATCGTCAAGGGCAATTGCTAGTGGTCGCTGGTTGATCTTTTTTAGTGCTGCAGGCTCGATGTCTCCGGACTGGTTGAGTAACGTCTCAAAGTGTTGTGACCATCGCTTGAGCACCCTGTTGTTGTCTGAAAGAGTCTCTTTGCCATCCAGGGACTTAAGATGAACTGTGCCTCTTGAATGGGGACCCCAAACCTCCTTCAGTCCACTGTAGAAGGACTTCATGTCATTTCTGTCTGCTGAACGCTGAAGGTCCACTGCCTTATCTTCCCACCAGGTGGTTTTCAGTCTTGGATGCGCCTTTGCAGGCATCTGCAGGCCTCCTTGTATGCAGCGACAGTGGTCCTGGTTCTTCTGGTCTGTAGAACACGTTGGTGTGCTTCATCCTGTTTCTGCATGAGTAGTTGGAGCTCAGAGTCTTCCGTGTCGAACCAGTCCTGGTGTTTTCGCTCTGGTTTGCCGAGGGTGTTGCTTGCTGTCTCATAAACGACCTGACTGAGCGATGTCCAAGCCTGATCCACTCCCATTCCCTCCTGCACTCTCCAGTCTACCATTGCGTTATTCATTTCACGCTCTAAGTTGGCCCGGTGCCTGTTTACTCGCAGTTGGTCTGTGTTCAACTTTTTGGGTATGGTGGCTCTTTGCTTCCTATGCTTGGGTTGTAGTGCAAATGCGATCTTTGATCTAAGAAGTTGGTGGTCAGTCCAACAGTTGGCTCCGCGCATAGCTCTTGTACTGTGGATGTCCATTCTGTCTCTCTGTCTCGTAATGATGTAATCAATCAGGTGCCAATGTTTGGAGCGAGGGTGCATCCAGGTGGTCTTGTATTCGTCCTTCTGCTTGAACACCGTATTGGTAATTAGAAGTCCGAACTCTGAGCACAGCTCTAGAAGTAGCTCGCCGTTGGTGTTGCATTTGCCGACTCCGTGTCTGCCCATCACTGTTGGCCACCTCTTGTAGTCTCGTCCTATCCGGGCATTGAAGTCTCCCATTAAGATCAACTTGTCAGTGCGAGGGATGGTCTGCAGGGTTGATCTGAGCTGATTGTAGAAGTTCTCCTTTGCTTCGTCCGGATTTGTCATGGTTGGTGCGTATACACTGATGACAGTAGCATTTCCATTCTTTGCCAGTGGAATTCTCATTGTCATGATTCTATCATTCACCGGTTTAGGCATCTCCGAGAGCTTCACTACAATCTCTCTTCTGATTGCAAAGCCTACTCCGCCTCCCGTCGTTCCCCATCTGGCTTGCCACTCCAGAAGAATGAGTAGTTCACATCATCGAGGCTTCCTGATTCGAGAATCGTGTCTCACACAGTGCAGCAATGTCAATTCGGTACTTCTCAAGCTCCATGGCAACCAGAGCTGTCTGTCTCTCTGGTCTGTCAGTCCCTTCACGGTCAATGAGTGTCCTGACATTCCACTGTCCAATAATCATGGTAGATATCCTGTTGGTATCGTCTTTTGTTTTGTGGTCTTCCTAGCTTACTTGTCACTGTCGGCGGAAGTCCTGGACGAACAGCGGTCCTTGGTATCCCGGGCGACGACCGATCCGGTATGGAGATTCTTACTGTTGTGCATATCATGAAGGCTGCTTGCAAGGTATTTAAGTATCGGTAGCTTTTGCAAGTTACTAACGATACTCTCTCGGGGAACTAGTGGCAAATTCACACCGGCGAGGACAAGCCAGGACAGGTGTGAACCACTAGACCCTGCAGTGACTGGCCGGGAGATGTCAAGAATTTTGTACCATCAACCGCCCTCAGTGCTGTCACAGTGACACGGTTTTCTGTTGGGGTTTGCTCCCTTAGCCTTTGTTTCTACCAGAAACCTGAACAGCAACAATATCAGTAATCTTGCACCCAGGACTTTTGATGGTCTACACAATCTCATCCAATTGTAAGTTTTCATGATTCAGGCTGGTCATAATCTGAACACTGTTCTGTTATTTGTTTGATAACATGAAAAAGTTTTCTTCAGGAAATCGAAGAATATTGTTGAAAATAACCATATTAACAGGTTTTAATGATTTTGTTTTAACGCTACTTTGTTTTCCAATGTAAGATCGCTGCAAGACAACAAAATCAGTGAAATTGCACCAGGAATATTTAATGGTCTACAAAGTCTTCAAACCTTGTAAGTATTCGTGTCATCAATTTCAATCTTGCAGCATCGAGCAACCAATTTCTCTTGACTGAAGTTACATCTCATGGCAAACAAATATAGATGAAGTGCGAAGTTCATGTGTGCCGATCAAAAAACGTGTCAATGGGAAGCCTGTGGGACAACAAACATTTGTAAAATTTGTGTTCAAAAGGTGGAACCAGCATGCTTCATTATACTGTACCTGGTTATGTTTTTCAAAATAAAATGTAACATTAATCAAAACTCTCAGCTACACATGGCTGTAGGACAAGGAAATTATTTTATGTTTTAATTTGATGCAATACATTATTGTCTATTTATCTTTCAGATTCATTTGTAGTTTTATTTTCTAAACAAAGTAAACTTTGTTTCTCCTGAATATGATCAGAGGATACTGATCAAAATGTTGAGTTGCAACCAACCAACTCTTTTTGGAACTATTTACTACTCAAAAGAGAATTTCAACATGGTGTCACCGCAAACTTTACTTAAAGTAAACTTCAGGCATGATACATTTTCAGATTGTTTGTCACCATGACAACATTTCATCAAGTTGTTTTCAGTGAATCAAAGAATTTTTCCCGTGGTTTATAAGTAAGAAAACATGTGCTTTGATAGTAATATCTGGCCTCTTTTGTAAGCTTCAGACAATAGCACAAATACATACATTGAGTTCTTGAATGTCTATTGTTCCTCTTTATTTCTTGCAAAATTGTGAAAATCCAATGGTCGTCAGGTTGTTTGTTATTACTTTGTCAGCGTGGGAAACTTTCAGCTCAATTAGCACATGCTATATTCACACGCATGGTTATGTACTATTTACAGTATATATATTGTATTTTTTGAGATGCATGTTTTGAGCTACAGACTGTGCATTGTGCATGAGGTTGTAATTCAGGATCCCAGTATCACGTGCCCATTTCTGCACGTCGTGATTGGATAGATTTGCATAGTTGCTATTTTATTATTTTTCTCATGGGCTGTTCGATCATGAATATGTTCATTATGTTGCATATTGATGATTATTGGGGTCGATGGTTCATTGTGGTTTCACTGGTGCCCGTCTATAGAAAAGAAGCACCTTTCTATTGGGTCTGGAAAAGGGAATCAGTGAATCGCTGGATGTTCCTTTGCAACAGGGCATTGTTTAGTTGGGCTTTATTCCAACCTTCTATCTCTTTTCTGAGTTCCTTTACTGCACCCACAAGATTGGTTCCATTGTCCGACTTCATCTCTTTAACATTTACTCTGCGAGTAATGAATCGTCAAATTGTATCAATACGTGAATCTGTGTCCAGAGAGTTGGCTTTCTCAATGTGTACAGGTAAAGATAACTCAATACCGTTTTAGTACACTTTGACCTCTTTTTACTTCAATTGAGATAAAGTAGTCCATTCCTAGTCTGGTGAAGAGATGCTCGTCAGGTCTGAGCCTATCAGAAGGCAGGTCAGCCATCTTCATTTCCATTAATCTCGTCCTCTGTTTTCTGCATGCCAGACATTTTCCAACTATCCATGTAACTGCTGAGGCAGTACCTGGCATCCAGCACTTCTGTTGAAAGCTTGTAAGTACATGGTTCCTTCGTCTATGCCCAGACATCTTGTGAACATGCCTCAAAATCAAAGTTGAAACATGTGGTAGCGAGGCTCTGCTCAATCTTCCTCCTTCTCGTAACAGGTCATCTTTGAAAACTGACACCTTTGGAATTTGATTGCCTACTCCTAACTCCACCTCCGTCACCCTTAACTTGTAGCATTCTAATTTCATCTGCATATGTCGTAAAAATTTCTTCTCTGCAGTTTACAGTTCCTTCAGAGTAATTGCACCCTGCAAATCTTGTGGGGATTTGTGCGACTTGTGCTTCACCTTCATCCATCTTCCAAATCTTAACATCCAGCAAATTGCCTTCTTCAGCCTGAACCAGTCTGAGTAATGCTGAATTACTTGGTCAAGAGCACTTCTCTCTTTGTCATTTGACTTAAGAGTACTTGCAAGAACAACTCTTTTTACTTCTGGATCTTGTAGTGCGTTTAACTAAGTTCTGGTCTTGAGGGCCATTTATGTTCCTGCTGAAGTAACAACTCTGGGCCATCCTTCTACTCTTTCATCTGAAGAAACTGTTCAACTTTTCTCCCCCTAGAACAATCATCAGCAGGATTCTGTGTCGACTCAACATGATGCCACTGAGTTGGGTTGGAGCCATCAAGGATTTACTGCTAATCTGTTAGCCACAAATGTCTTAAAGTGTGTTGTTCCGCTGTTGACATACCATAGCACAGACATACTGTCAGTCCAAAAGTAGGTGTTATCCACTTCAATTTCAAGCTCCCCTTTGATCATATGATCAACTCAAACTGCTACTGTTGCTGCTGTCGGCTCCATTCTTGGAATCGTCACCTACTTGAGTGGGGCCACTCGTAATTTACTCATAAAAAAATGAGCACTTGATCCCTCCTACATCATTCACCAATCTCAAATACAAAACACTGCCATAGCCTGACTCAATGGCATCAGCAAAGTGATGAATGGTGACTGACTCGAGTTGCTTATCCTCAAATTCTTAACTCTGCTAGCCTTGGTAGTTCCATCTGCTAGCTCTGCCACTTCCTTCTCAGATCCAGAGGAATTTCTTTGTCCCATCCCAACTTCAACAAACACATGGCTTGAAGTAAATGTTTAGCTGGGAGCACTGCTGGAGAGACACATCCAAAAGGATCGTAGATAGAGCTGACTATAGAGAAAATAACCCTTCTTGTAGGTGGTGTATCTTTCATCTCAATTCTGAATCCAAACTCATCGTTTTCAATGGACCACATCATGCCAAGCGCTCTCTCAGTGGGCAACCTCTCATCGTTGGTGTTCAAATTTTTGACACCCTTTGCTAGTTATTTTTCTGGAATGTTTTCCCAAGCACAAACAGTCATTGACGTAGAAGTTACGATAAATGATGTGGGTTATTTTGTGGCCAAAGTTTTCTGCTTGGTCATCTGCTGTTCTCTTCAAAGAGTAATTCACACATGAGGAGAGGAAACTGCACCGAAAACATGCACTTTCATGCAGTATTCTGTCAATGGTTCTTTCACATCACCATCTTGCCACCTCAGTAGGTCTCTGTCCTCTCTTGGCACAAGGACTTGGGAAAACATGTCTTCAATATCAGCCATGAGGGCAACCTTGTCCTGCCTAAATCTTGTTAACACACCAACTATGCTGTTGGTTAAGTCTGGCCTCTGTAACAACTGTTTATTGACACCTTTTGTAGTTGGTTGTGCAGTCATACAACACCCTTGATTTGTTTTTCTGTGGGTGTTTTACACCATGATTAGGAAGATACCACAATCTACCATCATCCCTCTTTGTTTATCCCTTAGAAACTTTCTCCATATAGCCCTTGCTTAACATGGACTCTGTGTATTCACTCTGGAGTTGTGGCAGAAATTTCCTTTGTAAATGGGCTGCTCTCTGCTCTGCTTGTGGTCTCTTCTTCGGCATCTTAACTTCATCATGTCTCAGTGGGAGCGCAATCTCAAAATGCCGATCAACAACTCTGATTTCTTGGAGAAAGCAAATCTTTTGATTTCTCTGGCTTATCATCAATGAGTCTCTCATTGAAGTCTTGGTTGAAAAGTTTCTCCAACTTTTCATCAATGTCATCTCTGGCCTTAACTTTCACTCTGTGGGAGATGACTCTCTTTTGATCTTGATTCTTTGTTGACCCATAAACCTGCCAACCAAGGACTGATGGACAAGCAAAAGGGCCAGCATTCTCACTGTTGATAACTTCAAGTGGTTCTGCTGCTTTTGGGACATTGTTTCCGATTAACAGTCCCACTTCAGCATATATGGATGGTAACTCAACATGATGTAGATATGGTCATTTCTTTAAGTCATCGTTGGTGATGATGTCCTCTGTAGCCATTGGTATTTGTGCCTGGGTATAAACCTCTGGAACGTTGATGACTGTGAGTCTGTAGGTCCATAATCTCTAAGTCTCTCAAAACATGACCCTTCACAACCTTCTCATCAGTCAAAGTTTGCACTAATTTTATGTTGATGGCTTTTACTTTCACCTTTAGCCTATTCACCACTGCATCAACACAAAATACAGCATTACTGCCAGAGTCCATGAAGGCATATGTCTTTGTCTGTATGCCTGTCCTCAAGATAACTGGTACCACTCCTGGGAGCCATTCTGCAGATGTACTGTGATTGGCAGAGTTTGTCAAACCACATTTAACATTGTCCTTCACCTCGCTTTCTTCATGGGGAGAATTACTGCCAGTATCTGTGTTTTTCATAGAGTCCGTTTGTAGAGCAGATTTGTCTTTCCACTCTCTGTGTAGCACTGTTGGATGCCACCTTCTGCATATGTTACATTTCTTCCTCTTCCTGCAATCATTCACAAAATGTGATGATCCCTTTAAGCAGCCAAAACACAAGCCATTGGAGCTACAAAACTCTATTTTTTCTTTGTATGGTTTGCTTGCTAGCACTGGAAAATCACTCAAGAAATGGCTGGAATCACTACAATAAATGCAAGCTCCTTTGACCCCATCAACATCATCACTACTCACAGCTGTGTAATAACTGGTAATTGATGGTGTTTTAGTACTTCTTGGGCTTGACTTGATATTATTTCCTTTTGTCACTTGCTGTAACTATGTCTCCAATGTGTGCTTGTTTGTAACATCATCATCAAAAATGACATTTCTCTTCTTCTTGAATGTCATCAGCCAAATTTCTCCATCTATCTCTCGGCTTGCATGGCAATTTTGATGTGATCATTTTAATATTCTGAGAATGATTGATCTCTTGTTCCATTGTGAGATCATTTGCCAGGTTATGCAGCTCTGTGATAAATACTGCATATCGATGAAGCTCATCTTTGTCTTCTGGTTTGATGTCAGGCCATTCAACTGCCTTTGACACCATGCTGTCCATGATGCGGTGCTTATCTCCAAACTTCCTTTTCAGCAGAAGTTTAGCATTTGAGAGAACTTGTGCTGAATCCTCACCATATATGCAGCTTTTTACAATGGCATTTGCTTCCCCTCTGGTATACTGCTCTAAGAAATAGTTTGTCCTTATCATTGTTGGTCTTAGATTCGATGGTAATCAAGCGGATTTCCACTGAATGGTTTTATTTGTCTTTGAGGGAGGAATGACCTCATGTGGCATTCAACCAACAACTTCTTAAGTTCATTTTAGTGCATCATCATTTCCCCTTGTTGTTGAAGAAAGGAGGACAGAGCATTATCCTCTACTTTGCCTCCACTCTCACTAGTCATGCCAGTAGTAGTAATACTAAAATCTTCACTTGGCATGACTGGACTGGCTCAAGGTGCCAATAACCATGGATCTACACTGGACATCATTACACTGTCCTCAAATTCATCCCTTTTTTGCTTATTCTGGTATGTAACGTTAATTCATGTTATTACCAATTTATTTATGTTTCAATACAATGTTTTTTCACCATACTTTGTTTTGCCATCTTAGATATCTGCGCAACAACAAAATTGGTGAAATTGCTCCGGGAACATTTTATGGTCTACCCAATCTTATCGAATTGTAAGTTTTCATGTTTCAAAGGCAGAACCCACTGTTTTCGTGTTTAGGCTGGTCATAATCTGAACACTGATCTGTTAGATTTTGACCAACTGTAATTTGAGTATTTTTGATGCACTCAAGTGTTGTCTATCGTGATTCACTTGTCATTTTAAATTTTTTTAAAGTACAGTGAACGTTTTATTTTTCCCCTCTTTTCTTTCTCGATGCACTGTTGTCTATTGAGATTCATTTGTAAATTTAATTTTATAAAATGATTGAACATTAGGCAGGAATATTTTCAACTTGTTTGATATCATGAAAACGTTTCACTAACTAATGTTTTCTTAAAGAAAATCTAAGAACATTGTTGAAAATGACCATATTAACGGGCTTTAATGATTTTGTTTTAATGCTTCTGTTTTCCCATCTAAGAACACTGAATGACAACAAAATCAGTGAAATTGCACCAGGAACATTTGATGGTCTACAAAGTCTTCAAACCTTGTAAGTATTTATGTCATCAATTTCAATCACGCAGCATCAAGCAAATGATTTCTCTTGATTAAAGTTACATCTCTCGGCAACAAATTTGACAGAGTGCGAAGTTCATGTCTGGCGATCGAAAACCACTTGTCAATGGGAGGCCTGTAGGACAACAAACTTTCTAAAATTTCAATGCACTCAACTGTTGTCTATTTATATTTATTGTGATTTTATTTTCCCCAAATATGTGAACTTTGGGTATGATACATGTTAAGATTGTCTGATACCACTGCAATGTTTCAGAGAGTGAAGTTCAGGAAAATCTAAGAACATTGGTGAAAATAACAAAATTAATGGACTATAACACTACTTTGTTTTCCATCTTAGATGGCTGTACAACAACAAAATCAGTGGTATTACACCAGGAACATTTGATGGTCTACAAAATCTTTTTTTTAGAGAAGTCTCATCGAGAAGGAGAAAAAACCGCCCCAAAAAACAATTTCAAGAGGTGTTTGCGCTGCTGTCGCACGCAACCACCTAAATTACACAAGTTTACACACCTTTAACTATTCAAAGCCTTTTATGATCGCTCCAACTGATGCCTTGCCTACTACAATGGGTGAAACTGTGTTTATCTAATACAAAACTTCAGTGGTTTTGACTTTGCGACAGAGAGATTTATGGAGGTTGAAAAACTATATTCTACTACGGTCCTGTCAGCCTGGTGCAACTAAGTCAAGAGAGGGTGCTTTATAAGTTCACTGGTGATGATTTTGGCACTAACACTTGGACATGATACATTTTAAGATTGTCTGATACCATTACAATGTTTCAGAGAGTAAAGTTCAGGGAAACCTAAGAACGTATATTTAATTTTGTTTTGTTTCAAATAATAAATAACTTGTCCCATACAATAACATTTGTAAGTGGAGGGTAGCATTCCACTGAATCTTTTTATATATCGATGCACATCCAATGTTGTCTATCGAAATTCCATTTGTATTGTTTTGATTCTGGTTACGATATAATGCTGGCAGAATAATTTCTGTAAGTATTTGACCAATCACTTACATTTAAGTATGCTTTCATGAATTCCGAAAACGTTTTTGAATATTACCAATTTATTTATGTTTCAATACACTGTTTTTCACCATACTTTGTTTTCCCATATTAGAGAACTGCACAACAACAAAATTAGTGAAATTGCTCCAGGAACATTTGATGGTCTACACAATCTCATTGAATTGTAAGTTTTCATGTTTCGAAGGCAGAACCCACTGTTTACATAGTTAGGCTGGTCATAATCTGAACACTGATCTGTTAGATTTTGACCAACTGTAATTTGAGTATTTTTGATGCACCCAAGTGTTGTCTATCATGATTCACCGTTTTATTTTTTTACCTCATTTATTTCTCGATGCACTGAACTGTTGTCTATTGAGATTTATTTGTAAATTTAATTTTATAAAATGATTGAACATTAGTCAGGAATATTTTCAACTTGTTTGATACCATGAAAACGTTTAACTAACTAACGTTTTCTTAAAGAAAATCTAAGAACATTGTTGAAAATGACCATATTAACGGGCTTTAATGATTTTGTTTTAATGCTTCTGTTTTCCCATCTAAGAACACTGAATGACAACAAAATCAGTGAAATTGCACCAGGAACATTTGATGGTCTACAAAGTCTTCAAACCTTGTAAGTATTCATGTCATCAATTTCAATCACACAGCATCAAGCAAATGATTTCTCTTGATTAAAGTTACATCTCTCGGCAACAAATTTGACAATGCTGGCAGAATAATTTCTGTAAGTATTTGACCAATCACTTAGATTTAAGTATGCTTTCATGAACTGAAATCTGAAAATGTTTATGAATATTACCAATTGATTTATGTTTCAATACAATGTTTTTCACCATCTTAGATATCTGTACAACAACATTATCAGTAATCTTGCACCCAGGACTTTTGATGGTCTACACAATCTCATCGAATTGTAAGTTTTCATGATTAGGCTGGTCATAATCTGAACACTGTTCTGTTATATGCATTAATGATTCTGTTTCAGAGATGCCAACATAAGAATATTGTTGCCATATTAACAGGCATTAATGATTCTGAGCGTAACATACACGTACGATTTTGAGCCGTGAATACGACTCTACGATAATACTTCATTGAAATACGCTAAACAATTAAGCCGCCCCAGTATAATTGTATATAGTTACAATACAAGCAAACAATGAATGAACTATTAAGTGGAAATAAAAATGATGAAAAATAATTTTAAAAATGAAAAAACAAAACAACAACCTTTTAAATATAAACCGCAGTGGTGGTAAAAAGCGACGATAGCGGGATTAGCGGCGAATTCACACGATTATGTACGTATCACACACAAGCGCGAGCGCGCTGGATGTGACTGCCGACCTACCACATGTACCCTGCCTGTACATCTGTACATTATTTGCAAGATCGTACCCATTGATCTCTATTACATAATGGGGAATAATGAGCATACCCGTGGGGAATGAGATTGTCTGTGAGGTAGCTTGTGTGTACACGTGTACATGCGCGCATAATTGTGCTCGCGCACGTGCATTACCTTTTAATTTCTCGAAGCTTCTTTGCAAGTGCGACTTCAGTGTCAGGCATGCAGGCACTGCTTACTGCGGAATTCTGCGCTTACGGCGCATAGAATCACACGCTTTTTATGGCGCCGTAAGCGCAGAATTCTGTGGTAAGCAGCGCCATGAAATTGGGCCCAGGTGAGCTAGGGCTAGGCCTAGCTAAGGCTATCAATTTGTTATTTGCCTTCGAGACCCCAAGAAAGAGAACAGTTAGTATTATAATCAAAATTTCTAACGTGATTGATGCATGGATTACTAATTCGGAAGATCATTATTGTGAGCTTTTTAAGATAAGATACGTCTAGCATTGTTATAATTTCATTATTTTTTCATTGAGTATTTTCCTCCAATTTACTCTGCCCCCGGTCCCACTACCGCCAGCGGGGTTCACACCGAGTGCGGCGCTGACATTGCCCAAAATCCGGACATGCATTTTTTAGCGTTAGATTTTTGCGATTTTTTTTTTCAATAGATGCTACTCTTTTTTGGAATTCAATGTTGGCATCTCTGCTGTTTTAATGCTACTTAATTTGTTTTGTTATCTTAGATCGCTGCATAACAACACAATCAGTGAAATTGCACCCGGAACATTTGATGGTCTACAGAATCTCAATTATTTGTAATTAGTGCAACAAAACAAATTATTTAAAATTATTTAGTAGAGCCCTCTGTTGGTCACCCTTAGTCAATTTGACTTAGTTTTCTTCTACATGGTGTGTAGGGCCATAGTGAATAAGTTCCATTGTTATTTGAATGTGGCCTTTGTGATTGACCCATAGCTAGTCCAGTGGAGAGTAAGTTCTTTTCAAAGTTAGCATGGTCTGATTTCATCCACAGTAGTACCCCCCCACCCTCCCGAGTGGAAATTTCCACTTAGACTTAAGCTACCTTTATAAAAACTACTGGCAGCATGGTCCATTGTGGACTCTCTGATTGGGAGCGGTTGTGGATGGTGCTGTCATTTTGTCTCAAAAATGGCTCAAGTTAACTAAGGGCCAGGTGCCCCATTTTGGAATTGTTTATTTTATTATTTTGTCTTATTCTAAATGACACCATCCACCACCTCATATGTACTGTGCTGTGTAAATACCATTTCATTTTATTACTTGTCTTCTGTCGATATTTACCATGCCTATCCCCTAACACTTATCCCATTTTTATCCCTAAGGTTCAGTACCCTTGACTATGGTTTCAGTCGTAGCTAGAGTGCAGTAACCTCATAAACTGTTCAATTAGTCTGTCTAGCTCTGCTACTGCTTATTTTATGAATTTATTATAACGTTGCCTATAGTTGACTGACGAAAATTGCTTTCCCCTGGGTGCCTACAATGTAACTTGTGGCGAGAGGCAGAATATTAATCCTATTTTATTTGGTCCTGTAATTTTTTTTTGGAGCTAGTAAATCTTTCTTTTCTCATGGGCATTTCATGACTCATTTAATGAGGAAAACATCCGTCTCCAATTTTCACTTAAAAACTTAGGCAATCACAGCAAAGTATCTTTCATATTTGTACTGCCTTGTGGTAAGAAAAGGACAAAATCTACAGTGACTATTTCTAAGGAAGGCCATTCTGGAGATATGTAATCACACTGAATATCTGATTGTGCTGTCAAATTTTAACTTTTGATCCGAAAAGAAGAAATACAAAAACAAAACACTACACTTGCTAAATTTCACATCCTATGGACTTGGATGATTCTAGTTTACCAAATGCTGTCTAGTTCACTGAAATGCATTTTACTGATGTTCAATATAACTTGGCAGATGTTCATGTTCTAAATCAGTTAATCTTTGAGCATGCACACCATACAGTAAATACATGTGTAAGACTTCTTATAAACCACACAATGTGCATAAAGAGTGTGACAATAACTCACAATTACAAATGGCTTATCTTGCGGCTAGTTTGGATATTTCACTCAATCAGCTTATAGGTCCATGCTGCTGAAGATTCATGCAGTCAGTGGTCTAGTCCATTCTCCTTGAATAGCTTGGTGTTCCTATGACTTGATCCACAGATATGAATTCCAACTGCACGGTACACAATTACACAGTGTACTTGCATAATGCACAAATGCAGAGGTGGTGCTTGGCTCACACATCATTATCAAATTGTAATATTCACACAAGGAGATCTATAAAAACTGATAAGACTGTTCTGATCCTTGATTCAACCGGTGCAAATCCTTCTGCTCCAATCACTCACAGTAAGGTGGTCACAACACAAATAAACACTGAGGCGGCGCTTGGCTCACACCTATCAATGAAAATGCAATATTTTCACCAATGATGCAACAACTCTTTCACTTGGGATCCATGTTTCAATATCATGCTCATAGCTTGTCTTCACACTTAACTATCTTAACTTAAGATATCTGTCTCCTGGGTCACCGGAGGGATTTCAATGGTTGACCTCTAAAGAAGCAAGTGATTTGGGGTTAATGCTTCCAAGTCATTCACATCATCAGAAACCTTTGTGATGGGTCTACTGGTGATGATACTTTCTACTTCACAGAGTAGAGTAGGCTCGTCAGGTCTGAGCCTATCAGAAGGCAGGTCAGCGATCTTCTGTTCCATTACTCTGGACTGATGTTTTCTGCATGCCAGACATTTTCCAACTATCCGTCTAACTGCCAAGTTTGTACCTGGCATCCAGTACTTCTGTTGAAAGCTTGCAAGTACATGGTTCCTTCCGCTATGCCCAGACATCTCGTGAACATACCTCAAAATCAAAGTTGAAATATGACTAACTTTAGGGAGGATAATGGGATGCTTATCATAATCTGGTAGTAAGGCTCTGCTAAATCTTCTACTCGTAACAGGCCATCTTTGAGAACTAGGTCCACTCTGTAGATGGAACTGTTTTTCCTAACACGTGGAAATTGATTGCCTACTAACTCCACCTTCGTCACCCTTGACTTCTAGCATTCTAATTTCATCTGCATATGTTGTACTTGGCACATGTTGCAAAATTTTCTTCTCTTCAGTTTGCAGTTCCTTCAGAGGTAGCGCACCCTGCACATCTCGTGGGGATGTGTGCGACTTGTGCTTCACTTTCATCCATCTTCCAAATCTTAACATCCAGCAAACTGCCTTTTTCAGCCTGAACCATTCTGAGTGAGCACTTCTTTCTGTGTCATTTGGCTTTAGGGTACTTGCAAGAACAACTCTTTTTACTTCTTGATCTTGTGGTGCATCAAATTTTCTAAGTTGTGGTCTTCAGGATCATTTATCTTCCTGCTAAAGTAAGAACTCTGTGCCATCCTTCCGCTCTTTCATCTGAAGAAACTGTTCCTACCCTATAGAGCAAACATCAGCAGTATTGTGTGCTGACTCAACGTGACGCCACTGAGTTGGGTTGGAGCCATCAAGGATAACTGTTAATCTGTTAACCACAAATGTCTTAAAGTGTGTTGTTCCACTGTTGACATACCATAGCAGTCCAAAAGTCAGTCCAAAAGTAGGTGTTATCCACTTCAATTTAAAGCTCCCCTTTGATCATATGATCAACTCAAACTGCTACTGTTGCTGCTGTCAGCTCCATTCTTGGAATCGTCACCTGCTTGAGTGGGGCCACTTTTGATTTACTTGATCTCTCTTACATCATTCACCAATCTCAAATAAAACGAAACAGTACCATAGCCTGACTCACTGGCATCAGCAAAGTGATGAACGGTGACTGAAGCGAGTCGCTCATCCTCAAATTCTTCTGGTTTCATCCATTTTTCCAACTTGACCTCTACCATTTCCTTCTCAGATCCAGAGGAATTTATTTATCCCATCCCAACTGTTTACCTGGGAGCACTGCTAGAAAGACACATACAAAAGGATCGTAGATGACTAGAGACAAAATACCCATTCTTGTCGGTAGTCTATCTTTCATCTCGATTCTGAATCCAAACTCATCCTTTTCAATGGACCACATCATGCCAAGCGCTCTCTCAGTGGGTGACCTCTCATCATCGATGTTCAAATCTTTGACACCCTTTGCTAGAGGAATTTCTTTGTCCCATCCCAACTTCAACCAACACATGGCTTGAAGTAACTGTTTACCTGGGAGCACTGCTGGACAGACACATCCAAAAGGATCGTAGATGACTATAGACAAAATACCCCTTCTTGTCGGTGGTCTATCTTTCATCTCAATTCTGAATCCAAACTCATCCTTTTCAATGGACCACATCATGCCAAGTGCTCTCTCAGTGGGTGACCTCTCATCATCGATGTTCAAATCTTTGACACCCTTTGCTAGTTCATTTTCTGGAATGTTTTCTAAAACTTTCCTTTGGTTACTCATCCACATGGTAAGATGGAATCCTCATCTTCTACATATTTAGTCAAATCACGAGTAGAAGTTATTATAAATTATGTGTGTTATTTCTTGGCCGAAGTTTTCTGCTTGGTCATCTGCTGTTCTCTTCAAAGCGTAATTCACACATGAAAGAGAGGAAACTGCACCGAAAACATACACTTTCATGCAGTCGTCTGTCAATGGTTCTTTCACATCACCATCTTGCCACCTCAGTAGGTCTCTGTCCTCTCTTGGCACAAGGTCTTGGGAAAACATGTCTTCAAAATCAGCCATGAGGGCAACCTTGTCCTGCCTAAATCTTGTTAACACACCAACTATGCTGTTGGTTAAGTCTGGCCTCTGTAACAACTGTTTATTGACACCTTTTGTAGTTGGTTGTGCAGTCATACACCACCCTTAATTTGTTTTTCTGTGAGTGCATTACACCATGATGAGGAAGATATCACAATCTACCTCTCTCTCTTAGAAACTTTCTCCATATAGCCCTTGCTTAACATGGACTCCATGTAGTCTGTGTATTCACTCTGGAGTTGTGGCTGTCTCGGATATTTCCTTTGTAAATAGGCTGCTGTCTGCTCTGCTTTTGGTCTCTTTTTCGGCATCTTAACTTCATCACATCTCAGTGGGAGTGCAATCTCAAAATGCCCATCAACAACTCTGATAAAATTTTCCACCTTCTTGGTGAAAAGTAAATCTTTTAATTTCTATGGCTTCGTCTATGACTCATAGAAGTCATTGAAGTTTTGGTTGAAAAGTTTCTCCAACTTTTCAGCAATGTCATCTCTGGCCTTAACTATCACTCTGGGGGAGATGACTCTCTTTTGATCTTGATTCTTTGTTGACCCATAAACCTGCCAACCAAGGACTGATGGACAAGCAAAAGGGCCACCATTCTCACTGTTGATAACTTCAAGTGGTTCTGCTGCTTTTGGGACATTGTTTCCAATTAACAGTCCCACTTCAGCATCTATGGATGGTAACTTAACATGATGTAGATATGGCCATTTCTTTAAGTCATCATTGGTGATGATGTACTCTGTAGCCACTCGTATTTGTGCCTGGGTATAAACCTCAGGAAGGTTGATGACTGTCACTATGAACAACTTCACTCTGAAAATACCCTGAAAATCAGTTTTGCCTTGAAATAACAGTTCACTGTAATTTCACTGCAATTTCACAGTGTCTCTATCTCTCAGATATTGGCAATAATGTTCACAGTGATTTCATGGCAAATTCACAGCGCTCTCGAGAATAAATGAGCTGCCCCAAAACTGTTCATGGCATTTTCATGGCATTTTCACGGCGAAGGAATTCCATGAGTATTTCATGGCATTTTCACGGTGTTGTGTCATCATGAAATTGCCGTGAACTATTTATTTCACGGTAAAACAGATTTTCAGGGCATTTTCAGGGTAAAGTTATTCATAGTGTGTGAGTCTGTATGTCCATCATCTGTAAGTCTCTCAAAACATGACCCTTCACAACCTTCTGGTCAGTCAAAGTTTGCACTAATTGTATGTTGATGGCTTTTCCTTTCTCCTTTAGCCTATTCACCACTGCATCAAAAAGTATGACCATGTGTCCCCTCTCCTACGACAGCTTCACTGGCTTCCCGTTCAAGACCGGATTGATTTCAAAACATTGACTATTGCCTATAAATCTGTTAATGACTCTGCGCCATCCTATCTCTGTGAGCTTATTACACCATACCAACCTAACCACAGTGGACTCCGTTCAAATTCTGATTCCCGGATCTTCAAAAAGCCAACTACACATTTAACTGCGGCTAACAAGGGTTTCTATACTGCTGCACCCAGCATTTGGAATGCGCTACCATCTGGTATCCGTCATGCTTCTTCATTGAGTCAATTTAAAACATCTCTCAAGACTCATTTATTTTAAGCACTGTGTATTTTTAAATTTTAAGCGCTGTGATACCGTTTGTGTAAGAGCGCTATATAAATGCCTTCATTGTATTGTATTGTATTGTATTGTGTGGCTTTTGCTAGCACTGGACAATCACTCAAGAAATGGCTGGAATCACTACAATAAATGCAAGCGCCTTTGACCCCATTGACGTCATCAATACTCACAGCTGTGTAGAAACTGGTACTTGATGGTGTTTTAGTACTTCTTGGGATTGACTTGATATTATTTCCTTTTCCTTTGTCACTTGCTTTAACTATGTCTCCATAGACTGGGTTACATGCAATGTGTGCTTGTTTGTAACATCATCATCAAAAATGACATTTCTCTTCTATCTATCTCTCTCGGCTTGTATGGCAATTTTGATGTGATCATTCTAATATTCTGAGAATGATTGATCTCTTGTTCCATTGTGAGATCATTTGCCAGGTTATGCAGATCTGTGATAAATACTGCATATCGATGAAGCTCATCTTTGTCTTCTGGTTTGATGTCGTGCCATTCAACTGTCTTTGACACCATGCTGTCCATGATGCGTTACTTATCTCCAAACTTCCTTTTCAGCTGAAGTTTAGCCTTTGAGAGAACTTGTGCTGAATCCTCACCATATATGCAGCTTTTCACAATGGCATTTGCTTCTCCTCTGGTATATTGCTCAAAGAAATAGTTTGTCCTTATCATTGTTGGTCTTAGATTCGATGGAATGTTCGAAAGCCCTTACAAAAGCATGATAATCAAGCAGATTTCTACTGAATGGTTGTATTTGTCTTTGAGGGAGGGCTCACCTCATGTGGCATTCAACCAACAACTTCATAAGTTCATTTTATTGCATCATCATTTCTCCTTGATGTTAAAAAAATGAGGACAGAGCATTATCCTGTACTTTGCCTCCACTCTCACTAGTCATGACAGTAGTAGTAATACTAAAATATTCACTTGGTATGACTGGACTGGCTCTCGGTGCCGGTAACCATGGATCTACACTGGACATCATTACACTGTCCTTCTCAAGTTCATCCATTTTTGCTTATTCTGATGAAACTCAATTTTAGCAAAACAGTTTTTCAACTTAAATGTACATGCCTATCTTCTTGTATGTAACATTAATTCACGTATACTTCCAACAGAACAAGCATAAAACTAGAGCTCAAGTGTTTGTTGGTACAAACACAGGGTGGTCACGAGATCTTGCGGTTCAATGAAATTATCACTGATGATGTCACAATCATATTTTTCAAATGTGGGTCATCTTTTATTATAAAAATATCAATTTCATAATCAAAAGAATTAGCAATTTTGCATTAGAATGTGTTGAATTTTGAACTTCCTGTTTGGAAGTAAATGTCAGCTTTTTTAACAATTTAAACACTATTTTCAAAATTCATACATAAGCTTGAAAACAGCTGCTAACTCTGCTGCCATAAAGAGATATTCTTCCAACATGGTGAACACGACATAGAGTACAATGACCAGCACCGAATGCTTGGCAATATTTGTGCACCATTGTGAGTTGACCATGTCAAGGCACATGCTGACATTTTCAGACATGACAAAAAGTAAATACTTGTTGACCTGTCTAGACAACCAGTCAAAACACCAGAGGGCGGTATTTACATTTTACAATCCATGCACCCCAAATGTTGCTACATGTACTGGTGACCTTGGTATGTACAGCTGCAGGATTGTGTGCGCATCTAGATAGAAAAATAACCATACTGTGTTTAATGTTTAACTCAATACACGTATGCACATGTGTGGCACACATGCATAACGTTCGTTCAGTCTGAGGCATTGAGGGCTGAATATATCTAATTACAAACAATTAATTATGAAATCAATCAGTGGTGAAATTCTTACATCGTCGCTGTTATTTACATCTAGGAATTCCAAGGATTGTAACTGCAAAACATGAAGTCATTCTGAACTTGGCAACTATGGTGTATTTATTTTTTTTAGAGAAGTCTCATCGAGAAGGAAAAAAAACAAATTAAAACAAACAATTTCAAGAGGTGTTCACGCTGCTGTCGCACACGACCACCTAAGTTTACACATCTTTAACTATTCAAAGCTCCAACTGATGCCTCACCTACTACAATGGGTGAAACTGTGTTTATCTAATACAAAACTTCAGTGGTTTTTTCTGCGAGAGAGACAGATTTATGGAGGTTGAAAAACTATATTCTCCTACGGTCCTGTCAGCCTCATGCAACTAAGTCAAGAGAGGGCGCTATATAAGTTTACTGGTGATGATTTTGGCATTAACACTTGGACATGATACATGTTAAGATTGTCTGATACCATTACAATGTTTCAGAGAGTAAAGTTCAGGAAACCTAAGAACATATATTTAATTTTTTTAATTTTTTTTAAAATAACTTGTCCCATACAATAACACTTGTAAGTGGAGGGTAGCATTCCACTGAATCTTTTTTCATATCGATGCACATCCAATGTTTTTCTAGCGAAATTCCGTTTTATTGTTTTGATCATGGTTACTATATAATGCTGGCAGAATAATTTCTGTAAGTATATGACCAATCACTTAGATTTAAGTATGATTTCAAGAAATCCGAAAACGTTTTTGAATATTACCAATTTATTTATGTTTCAATACAATGTTTTTCATCATACTTTGTTTTCCCATATTAGATATCTGTACAACAACAAAATTAGTGAAATTTCTCCAGGAACATTTGATGGTCTACCCAATCTCATCGAATTGTAAGTTTTCATGTTTCAAAGGCAGAACCCACTGTTTTCGTGTTTAGGCTGGTCATAATCTGAACACTGATCTGTTAGATTTTGACCAACTGTAATTTGAGTATTTTTGATGTACATGTACCCGAGTGTTGTCTATCATGATTCACTTGTAATTTTAAATTTCTAAAAAGTACAGTTAACGTTATATTTTTTCTCTCTTTTATTTCTCGATGCACATATTAACAGGCTTTAATGATTTTGTTTCAATGCTTCTGTTTTCCCATCTAAGAGGACTGAATGACAACAAAATCAGTGAAATTGCACCAGGAACATTTAATGGTCTACAAAGTCTTCAAACCTTGTAAGTATTCATGTCATCAATTTCAATCATACAGCATCAAGCAACCGATTTCTCTTGACTGAAGTTACATCTCTCGGCAACAAATTTAATGAAGTGCGAAGTTCATGTTTGACGATCGAAAAACACTTGCTAATGGGAGGCCTGTAGGACGACAAAATTTTAAAAATTTTGATGCACTAAACTGTTGTCTATTTATGTTTATTGTGATTTCATTTTTCCCAAATAAGTGAACCTATGTCACGTTAATTCACGTATACTAGGCCTGGGCGAATAGTGAAATTTACTATTCGATTAATCGCGCGGCAACATTTTGCGAATTATCGACTATTCGAGAGTAGTTGGCCAAATTTTTCCTGCGGTTTATAAGTAAGAAAACATGTGCTTTGATAGTAATTTCTGTCCTATTTGTAAGCTTCAGACAATAGACAAATGCATACATTGAGTGAATTGTGAAAATCCAATGGTCGTCAGGTTGTTTGTTATTACCTTGGTATGTACACTGAACAAAATTATAAACGCCCCATGTGGCACTTTGAAACTTTTATTAGCCTTAGGGGTTGCAAAATCATACAAAATTCATTTTGTTGTTCAATATGCTACAGATTACTGTCCGTTAGAACACGATAGTGGCGTCTGGCAATCATGGACATGCATGTGGACACGGTGGGGGTCAGGTTGAAACAAATCACCACTCAATATCTTGTGTGTCCACCATTTGCGTCCCGTAGAGCGACACATCTTCTTCGCATCGAGTTGAAAAGGTTGACGATTGTGGCCTGTGGAATGTTATTCCACTCCTCCTCGAGGGCTACACGGAGCTGAGGGATGTTATCCGGAACTGGAACACGATCACGGACACGTCGGTCGAGAACATCCCATAGGTGCTCTATGGGTGACATGTCCGGCGAATATGCAGGCCAGTCAAGAACTGGAATGTGTTCTGCTTCCAGGAGCTGCATACAGATTCCGGCAACATGAGGTCGGGCATTGTCTTGCTGGAAGGTGACTTCATGTTGGCGGACGAACGGCACAACAATTGGTGTGAGAATCTCATCCCGATATCTTTGCCCATTCAAGTTTCCCTCAATGAAGTGCAAGAGAGTTCTTTGCCCACTCGTTATGCCTGCCCACACCATGACACCACCACCTCCATAGGCGATTCTGCGAATAACATTTGCGTCAGCAAACCGTTCACCCGCACGTCGCCATACACGCTGTCTTCCATCTGCGCGATACAACTGGAACCGTGATTCGTCCGTGAACATCACTCTTCCCCAGCGTGCCAAGGGCCATCGAATGTGTGCATTTGCCCATGCAAGTCTGTTCCGACGCCGAACAGCGGTAAGATCCAGGCCACGATTAGGACGACGAGCGTGTAGGTTTGATTCTCTCAGACGGTTCCGGACAGTTTGTGGTGTGATGCGTCTGTTGTGCTGGCCAACTGTTTCATCTGCTGTGCGTGTTGCTGGTCTGAGACGATCACGCAGGTGGAGGAGCCGGATGTGAAGATCTTGTGCTCGGGTGGTCACACGTGGACGACGGGGGTGAGGTCGATTTGCTGTACTGCCAGTCTGTCTGAAACGAACTCTCAAACGACCGATCGTCCGATAGTGAACATTCAGCTGTGCAGCAACCGCTCTGGTGGACATCCCTGCATCCAGCATGCCAATGGCACGTTCCCGCATGATTTGCGACATCTGTGGCATGGCGACTTCTGATGAAATTTGACATTTTGAGGTGGCCTTTTATTGTCCCCAGTATAAGGAGTGTCTGAGTACTGGTCACGCTGTTTGAGCAGCGTCTGGACATGCCACACCTGTGTTGTGGGTGGAATCACTGCATCACTGAGCAATTGCTCACTGGCAGAGATGGACACAAATGTTGTTTACAAATCAAGACAAATAACCATTTTGTACAATTATAAGACAATATCAGCTCATTTAGGGTCGCCCATTACATGTTACATAAATAATTTACATGGGGCGTTTATATTTTTGCTCAGTGTACATGTATTTTTTTAGATGAATGCTTTGAGCTGTGGACTGTGTGTGCATTGTGCACGAGGTTGTAATTCAAGATCCCAGTATCACGTGCCCATTTCCGCACATCATGATTGGATAGATTTGCATATTATTATTTTTCTTATTGGCTGTTTGATCATGAATATGTTCATTATGTTGCATATTGATGATTATTGGGGTCGATGTTTCACTGTGGTTTTACTGGTGCCCGTCTTGAGAAAATAAGCACCTTTCTATTGGGTTCTGGGAAAGGGAAACAGTGAATCGCTGGATGTTCCTTTGCAACAAGGCAAAGGGCTTTATTCCAACCTTCTATCTCCTTTCTGAGTTCCTTTTCTGCAACCACAAGATTGGTTACATTGTCCGACCTCATCTCTTTAACATTTCTTTTGCAAGCAATGAATCGTCAAATTGTATCAATACATGAATCTGTATCCAGAGAGTCAGCTTTCTCAATGTGTACTGCCCATGAAGCAAGACAGGTAAAGATAACTCGATACCGTTTTAGTACACTTTGACCTCTTTTTACTTCAAGTGGGCCAAAATAGTCCATTCCTACTCTGGTGAAGGGAGGCTTGTCAGGTCTGAGCCTATCAGAAGGCAGGTCAGCCATTTTCTGTTCCATTACTCTGGCCCTCAGTTTTCTGCATGTTATGGAATGCCATGGCCGAGCGGTTTAGTGCGTCGGATTTGTGTTCTGATGGCTGAGTCATCAGAATGTGGATTCGAATCCCGACCGCAACCGTGGTCCTTGTGTCCTTGAGCAAGGCGCTTTACCATAATTGCTTTTTTCCACCCAGGGGTAAATGGGTACCTGTGAGGGCAGAGTTGGTTGTTGTGTTTGATTAGCCCATATGCGCCGAAATGGCATCAATTGAGCTGTATACTCCCCAGGGAGCTGAGATAGTTTCAGGAATGATTTATGCGCCTGATGAACAGGGGTAATAATGTAATGCGCCTTGAGCACCAGTTTGGTGGATATGTGTGCCTTGGAAAAACAATCGAGTGAGTTGTTTCATCACGGATCTCTGACCATGTTTCGTGCTAATAACCTGTCGGACACATTTCAGTCAGCCTATAAACCATTTCATGGAACGGAAACTGCTCTTCTCCGCATCAACAATGACATTTTATCTGCCATTGATGATGGAAAAATCACTGCATTAGTTTTGTTAGACTTTAGTGCCGCTTTTGACACGGTCGATCACAAAATCCTTCTCTCCCGCCTTCAATATGATCTTGGAATACATGACACAGCCCTGGATTGGTGTAAGTAGCTACCTTTTAAATAGGCCTCAGCATGTTTGTATTGGTAACGCTATCTCCGAGCCTGTTATTCTTGACTATTCTGTACCCCAAGGCTCCGTGCTCAGCCCACAGTGGTTTACTGTTTATACCTTTCCAGTTCGTGATATCATTTTGAAGTATAATTTAAATTATCATGTCTACACTGATGACACGCAGCTTTACATTACTTTTAAATCTTCTCAAGAACCTGCCGATTCCTGCATTACAAATGACGAAAAAACAGAATTTATACTATTTGGATCACGTCAGCAATTATCTAAAGTTTCTCTTCCATTTATTACAATTGGTGACTCGCAGATAACCCCCTCATCACAAGCACGTAATTTGGGTGTTATATTTGACTCGACAATGACTTTAAAACCTCATCTCCAACATTGTTCCCATATCATCATTTCATATCAGAAATATTAGCCAAATAAGGAAATACTTGAATAAAAGTGCTGCTGAACAAATTATACATGCGTTTGTCACATCACGGCTCGATAACGGGAATGCTCTCCTTTACGGTCTCCCGCAGAATCAAATATCTCGTCTTCAGCACATACAAAACACAGCAGCTCGTGTTGTAACTTTGTCCAGAAAGTCATGCCATATCACGCCAATCTTGAAAGAACTGCACTGGCTTCCTGTTTCACAGAGAATTGTTTTTAAACTTATGCTAATTGTTCACAAATTTTTTAATAACATTGCTCCAATTTATATTTCTGAACTGCTTAAAGTCTACACTCCATCACGCAATTTGCGTTCCAGCAACATGTCACTCCTAAAGGAACCAACTTCAAAACGGAACTGGGGTGATAGGTCTTTTTCTGTCGCTGCTCCAAGACTCTGTAATCATCTTCCAACTAAACTCATATCTTGTCACAGTATAACTAGATTTAAGTCGATGCTTAAAACTCATCTTATGTCACAATTCTTCAAAGATGATGTATATTTGTAATTGCATTTCAGGTACATGTATCTCGGTACATCATTTTTTTTCCTATGCTATCATTGTATATTGTTTGTATTCATGGTTTTCTCTTTGTTTCCACGCCTTGAGCGCCCAGCAGGGTGGATATGTGCACGCTACAAATCTTTATTATTATTATTATTGTAATATAAGTCCACATTATTATTATGTCACACATTTTCCAACTATCCGTCTAACTGCTGAGTTGCTACCTGGCATCCAGTGCTTCTGTTAAAAGCTTGCAAGTACATGGTTCCTTCCGCTATGCCCAGACATCTCGTGAACATACCTCAAAATCAAAGTTGAAATATGACTAACTTTAGGGAGGATAATGGGATGCTTAGCATCATCTGGTAGTGAGGCTCTGCTCAATCTCTCTCCTACTCGTAACAGGCCATCTGTGAGAACTGGGTCCACTCTGTAGATTGAAATGTTTTTCCTGACACCTGGAAATTGATTGCCTACAAACTCCACCTCCGTCAACCTTGACTTCTAGCATTCTAATATCATCTGCATATGTCGTTCTTTGCACATGTTGCAAACTTTTCTTCTCTGCAGTTTGCAGTTCCTTCAGAGGTAGCGCACCCTGCAAATCTCGTGGGGATGTGGTCTTCAGGATCATTTATCTTCCTGCTAAAGTAAGGACTCTGGGCCATCCTTCCACTCTTTCATCCCCTAGAGCAAACATCAGCAGGATTTGTGTGCCGACTCAACGTGACGCCACTGAGTTGGGTTGGAGCCATCAAGGATAACTGCTAATCTGTTTGCCACAAATGTCTTAAAGTGTGTTGTTCCGCTGTTGACATACCATAGCACAGACATACTGTCAGTCCAAAAGTAGGTGTTATCCACTTCAATTTAAAGCTCCCCTTTGATCATATGATCAACTCAAACTGCTACTGTTGCTGCTGTCAGCTCCATTCTTGGAATCATCACCTGCTTGAGTGGGGCCACTCGTGATTTACTCATCAAAAATGAGCACTTGATCCCTCCTACATCATTCACCAATCTCAAATACAAAGTGCCTGACTTATACTGGCATCAGCAAAGTGATGAATGGTGACTGACTCGAGTTACTAATCCTTCTGGTTTCATGCATCTTTCCATCTTGAACTCTGCTAACCTTGGTAGTTCCATCTGCCAGCTCTGCCACTTCTCAGATCCAGAGGAATTTATTCGTCCCATCCCAACTTCAACCAACACATGGCTTGAAGTAACTGTTTAGCTGGGAGCACTGCTGGAGAGACACATCCAAAAGGATCGTAGATAGAGCTGACTAGAGACAACCCCTTCTTGTCAGTGGTCTATCTTTCATCTCAATTCTGAATCCAAACTCATCCTCTTCAATGGAGCACATCATGCCAAGTGCTCTCTCAGTGGGCAACCTCTGATCATCGATGTTCAAATCTTTGACACACTTTGCTAGTTCATTTTCTGGAATGTATTCTAAAACTTTCCTTAGGTTACTCACCCACTTGGTAAGATGGAATCCTCTTCTACATACTTCAGTCAAACCTTCAGTCAAATCATGTGCGTTATATCTTAGCCAAAGTTTTTTGCTTGGTCATCTGCTGTTCTCTTCAGATGCGTAATTCGCACATGAAGGAGAGGAAACTGCACCGAAAACATGCACTTTCATGCAGTATTCTGTCAATGGTTCTTTCATATCACAATCTTGTCACCAAAATAGCCTCAGTAGGTCTCTGTCCTCTCTTGGCACAAGGACTTGGGAAAAAACATTTCTTCAATATCAGTCATGAGGGCAACCTTGTCCTGCCTATATCTTGTTTACACACCAACTAGGCTGTTGGTTAAGTCTGGCCCCTGTAACAACTGTTTATTGAGGGAGACACCTTTTGTAGTTGGTTGTGCAGTCATACACCACCCTTAATTTGTTTTTCTGTGGGTGCATTACACCATGATGAGGAAGATACCACAATCTACCATCATCCCTCTTTGTCTCTCTCTTAGAAACTTTCTCCATATAGCCCTTGCTTAACATGGACTCCATGTAGTCTGTGTATTCACTCTGGAGTTGTGGCTGTCTCAGATATTTCCTTTGTAAATGGGCTGCTTGTGGTCTCTTTTTCAGCATCTTAACTTCATCACATCTCAGTGGGAGTGCAATCTCAAAATGCCCATCAACAACTCTGATAAAATTTTACACCTTCTTGGTGAAAAGTAAATCTTTTGATTTCTCTGGCTTATTGTCTATGACTCATAGAAGTCATTGAAGTCTTGGTTGAAAAGTTTCTCCAACTTTTAATCAATGTCATCTCTGGCCTTAACTATCACTCTGTGGGAGATGATTCTCTTTTGATCTTGATTCTTTGTTGACCCATAAACCTGCCAACCAAGGACTGATGGACAAGCAAAAGGGCCACCATTCTCAATGTTTATACCTTCAAGTGGTTCTGCTGCTTTTGGTTTCCAATTAACAGTCCCACTTTGTTGTGATCACTTAATACACAGATAAATTAGTGACACAGTTATTCAGAATTAAATCTCACTCAAATGTGAAGACAGGTTTATTTAGCTTGATGCCATCTTAGTATTTATTTCCCACGAGTGTCAGACCCACAATGCAATACGAGGGATAAGAGTACAGTAGCCGATTAGCGACATCATTGTTTACATTGATAATAATACCAAACACTACATCCCTCCTTTTCTTAAAAGAGTGAAAAGAACACTTTTGAAAAAATGTGGGAATTACCCAACTAGTATTCAAAACCTTTGTTTTAACATCAACACAGTAAGTTGTTATAATCACCTGCAGTTTAGTAAAGACATTTCAGTTGTGGTAATTTACCTGCACTCATACAACAGCCAAGCATGGTTTAACAAGTATGATTTAACTTTCTTTAAACTCCAACAGTGGAACTTGGTTTCTAACTTTAACTAATTATCTTGTAACAACTAACTAGCAATATACACATACACAATGCACTTTTAAGTCATTACGTAGTCTGAGAATCTTGATGGAATCTTTGTCTGTCTTGACGGTCTCTTACTTAGATTCTCGGCCACAATTGGTGTGGCTATGGTCTGTGGAGGGGTCTGTGCTCCATGTACTTCAGCTGGTACTAGATTGGAATCAACAGCCTTCATTGGGCTAACACTTGTATCATGTAACACAGGCTGACTCCCGACCTGGTCATTTGTGACATATTTTCGCACATGAGTAGTATTTCTTGAATACTGTGCACCGTGTGGAGATTCAACAATAACACTGTTACCGGTTTTACTGACAACTGTATGTGGCGTGGAACAGAAGGGGGTGGAGAATTTGTTCACTTTCTCCTGTCTAACTAACACCTGATCCCCCAAGTCCACATTAGAATAAGTCGCATTTCTACGTTCATCAGCATATATCTTCGCTTTCCCTTTTTGTTCTGCGTCTCTATCGCGCACCCCCGTGATATTCATGTCACTCTGATGATCAATTTTGAATTCTGGCAGTCTTCCCCTAACCTTGCGCTTAAACAGCAATTCAGCTGGGCTTCTACCAGTAGTTGTGTGATCTAATCCTCTATATTTTGCAACATATTTGCGGAGTTCCTTTTGCCAGTTAAGTCCCTCCGCTTGTGCGATGCGAATTCGTTTCATCAGCGAAGCATTTTGCCTTTCTACCTCGCCGTTTGCCTGTGCCCATTTAGCTGTGACCTTTACATGTTTAACACCATTGTACTCGCAATATGATTTGAACTCATCAGATCTAAACTGATGTCCATTGTCCGACTTAATAGTCATTGGTAGTCCATGTCTACAGAAAATCTCTTCAAGGCCTTCGATGATCTTATCGGTCGTTGTCGAAGTCATTATAACATACTCATAGTAACGACTGAAGTAGTCAACAACAACAAGAATTGAATGTCCGGATGGGAAAGGGCCTAATAAATCGATGGCTATATCTTCCCATGGTCCGTCTGGGAGTGTTGTTGATCTAATAGGTTCAGGGGGGTCTGGTCGCGCGACTAACTGACAACCATGACAAGCTCGACAGTATTTCTCTGCGGCTTTGTCCATAGCTGGCCACCATACTTTGGTTCTGAGGGCCTGTTTAGTACCAACTACACCTAAGTGTCCTTCATGGGCTAATGCCAGCGCTTGTGGTCTCAACTTTTCCGGTAAGACTAAGCGTGTTCCGCGCAGTACCAAATAACCGATAACACAAAGTTCACCAGCCACAGGTGCGTATGGTTTGCATTTATCATAACGTCCGGTCTCGATAGCTTCGCGCAAGTCAGATAGTTCTGCGTCATCTTTGGAGATCTCTTCTACTTGACGCGTGGTTAAAGCATTTGGGGTAGCATTTACAGCTACAAACCGCACATACTCGTCAGAACCATGTTTATGTTCTATAGACTCGGTAGTGTTAGAGATGAGTCGCGAGAGAGGGTCTGCGATGTTCTTCACACCGGGAATATGTACTACTTTGAAATCGTACGGTTGAAGTCTTAACACCCATCGCTCTATTCGCGCACATGGTTTGGATCGCGGGCTGTATATAACTTCAAGTGGTTTGTGGTCTGTAACCAGGTCAAATTTCATCCCGTAAACATATGCATGAAATTTCTCACATGCCCACACTAGGCCTAATGCCTCCCGTTCAGTCTGTGAATATCTCCTTTCACATTCTGTAAGATTGCGACTGGCATAGCAGACAGGCGTCATGTTACCCGGTGGTCCCTGTACCAGGACTGCACCAAGTCCTACCGGGCTCGCGTCAGCTATGACTTGGGTTGGCGCGTTCTTGTCAAAGTAGGCCAGGGTAGCGGCTTCAGTGAGGCTCTGTTTCAACACATTAAAGGCCTTACGCTGTTCCGCTCCAAAAACAAAGGGAACGCCTTTGCGCGTTAGTTTCCTCAGTGGTTCAGAAATAGTAGCGAACTGAGGGATAAATCGGCTGCTGAATCCCACAAGTCCCAGAAAGCTCTTAATTTCAGACATATTCTGTGGCTCTCTGGCTTCAACCACTGCTTTGACCCTGTCTTGCGTTGGTCCTATGCCCTTTTCAGACAGTAGGATTCCCATGAAGATCAGTCGGTCCATATTGAACTGACACTTGTCTGGGTTTAAGGTCAGTCCACTGTCACTCAACCGTTTCATGACTTCATGCAATCTTTGGTCATGCGTTTCTTGGTCTGGTCCGTGAACGATAATGTCGTCAGATATGTTATCGGCGCCCTCTATACCTGCTAAAGCGGACGCAATTTCATGCTGGTACTGTTCGCTAGCCGAACACACTCCAAACAATAGTCGTTTGTACCTATATAAACCGCAGTGTGTAGCGAACGTTGTTATGTCACGTGATTCCGGAGTCAACTCCAATTGGTGGTAGCCCCATTTTAAGTCAAGTTTACTGAACACCTTTGACCCATTCATGTTATGCAAGAGCTCATCCACAGTGGGGATAGGGTGTCTACCACGAATTATGGCTTCGTTGGCCCGACGCATGTCAAGACATATTCTTATGTCACCTCCTGATTTTGGCACGACTACAACAGGGTTCACCCAAGGAGTTGGTCCGTCTACACGCTCTATTATGTCTAGGTCAAGTAGCTCATCAATTTTGGTTTCTACCCTTTCTCTCAAATTGAATGGCATACGCCTAAGTGGCTGTGCTACAGGTTGTACAGATGTATCTATGTGTAGGGTTACTTGTTTTGATTTCAACTTCCCCACCCCTTGAAATACACCTGGATACTGCCGTCTTACTTCGCAACTTAAATCAGTGACCGTTGCCACGTCGATACCAATTTTGAGTATCAATTTTTCTCCATATTTAACCAGTTTGAGTTGGTTTCTTGTCGAGATATTTACGAAATCGATGGTTAAAATTGTCCTCGTCGCCAGTGTTGTGATCACTTAATACACAGATAAATTAGTGACACAGTTATTCAGAATTAAATCTCACTCAAATGTGAAGACAGGTTTATTTAGCTTGACGCCATCTTAGTATTTATTTCCCACGAGTGTCAGACCCACAATGCAATACGAGGGATAAGAGTACGGTAGCCGATTAGCGACATCATTGTTTACATTGATAATAATACCAAACACTACACACTTCAGCATATATGGATGGTAACTTAACATGATGTAGATATGGCTATTTCTTTAAGTCATCATTGGTGATGATGTCCTCTGCAGCCATTGGTATTTGTGCCTGGGTATAAACCTCTGGAAGGTTGATGACTGTGTGAGTCTGAATGTCCATCATCTCTAAGTCTCTCAAAACATGACCCTTCACGTGCTTCTCGTCAGTCAAAGTTTGCACTTGTATGTTGATGGCTTTTCCTTTCTCCTTTAGCCTATTCACCACTGCATCAACACAAAATACAGCATTACTGCCAGAGTCCATAAAGGCATATGTCTTTGTCTGTATGCCTGTCCTCTGTCACCTCAAGATAACTGGTACCACTCCTGGTAGGCATTCTGCAGATGTACTGTGATTGGCAGAGTTTGTCAAACCACATTTAACATTGTCCTTCACCTCGCTTTCTTCATGGGGAGAATTACTGCCAGCATCTGTGTTTTCCTTAGAGTCAGTTTGTAGAGCAGATTTGTCTTTCCACTCTCTGTGTAGCACTGTTGGATGCCACCTTCTGCATATGTTACATTTCTGCCTCTTCCTGCAATCATTCACAAAATGTGATGATCCCTTTAACCCTTTCAGTATCAGCCACTTATGTAAGAGAGTACCCTTCTTTACCACAGCAATTAGGAGCCCAATGTCACTTCAGCACCAGTGGGTTTTTCACAATTTCATTGAAGTGCGCCCTCACTCGGCAGTGATAGAAACTTTTTTACATGTGTACTGTACATACCAAATGGCTTGGATATATTTGTATGTAAAACTGATGGTAAAAATGAGTATACAAAGGGAGGAAAATATTGTGCATCTATTTTGTAAGTGTAAAAGCAAAACAATGAAATAATTAGATCAGTATTTACACTGAAGAAAAGTAATACAAATAGGTGATATTTCAGAGAATTTGTAATAACATACATGCAAATTCGGTACATGTATCAGATTTCTTTTCCATGTGAAAAACAATAACTTGGATGAGATTTTGGGGATTTTTGTTCTTCTTGGAAATGAACCATTTACTTGTATTCAGTGTACATACATCACAATCCATGCTAACACCCCCACCCCCCCCTTCCAAATTCAATGTTGGTTTGGACTAATCTGCGGCGCGTCCGACCTTTCCCAACAAGGGGGGGGGGGGGGGGTTGGAGGCAAATAGTACAGATTTACAATCAAGTGATGTGGTATTTCTCAAAGCAAGGAACTATGCACATAGGTTGTGTACATTGTTTACAGATCATCTTATATGTATGCTTTCGCCTGCCTAATTTGCGGTTACTGCAAACAATACAGCCACATTTCTTTCCATTGGGGTTTTGGCCAGGATAGTGCTGTTGCCCTGTGAACTCAATAGGAATATGGTATCTCAACTGACTTGCGTTACGTTCCCAACCCAACAGCAAGCCCTGTACAATCCCTATACGAAAATCAAGGTTACTGACATTTTTGTTCCCTGCTATGCTGGTGAATATTACTCTGCTATTGACAATACAGATATTCAGCATATGGAAAAAACTCTTTTTCCACCATTTCAAGCTTCTGTGTGTATGATTGTAGTACTGAAAACATTGGTTGGCAAGATTAGTTCCACCCATGTTTTTGTTGTAATCTTCAATACAATTGGGCTTCATAACATCACGAAATCCACTTGTGCTCTTATTACACCGAATTTGCTTTTTGGACAAATCACTGTTGCCTACATTCGTTAAAAGTGTTACAGTTTTTTGTCTTGCCAAATGATACACAATTGCCCACATTTCACCAAAAAAAATTGGTCATCTCCTTTCTTCATTTTATGGTTTTTGGGGTTTGCGGCCTGGGGTATTCCCTGTGTAGTGTAACGAACAGTTCCACAACATGTTGGTGTATTGGATCACATTTTCATAGTGCACTCTGTATACTAAATGTTGGTGTATTGTATCACATTCACACAGTGCACTCTGTATACTAAATGTTGGTGTATTGGATCACATTCTCATAGTGCACTCTGTATACTAAATGTTGGTGTATTTTACATAGTGTATCAAAAGATCCTTAGTAAGAGAACACGTTTTCCATTCCTTATTATATGCAATGATAAAATGAATATATATTATTGCATTAATACAATGCATAACGAGCATTGCAATGCGTTAAATTGTATGTTTTCACTTTGTTGGTTTATAAACATTCACATGACCAACATTTTATTATTTTTTATTCCAGAAACATTTCAAACAATACAATCACCAGCATTGATGCTTCCTGCTTCTTTGATCTTGTAAACTTGGATCCTGTCAAGATATTTCAAATAACATACTTATTTGTCAAAGAGTAGAGAACAAAAGGAAGTTTGTGGCTAAAAGGTGGAATCATGCCTCATTTTTACAAAATTAAATGTGACATTAATTAATCAAAACTCTTAGCTGCATTAAATATTGTCTATTCATCTATAAAATTCATTTGTAGTTTTATTTACTGAGGCATGATACATTTTCATATTGTTTGTCACCATGACAACGTTTCATTAAGTTTGTTTTCAGTAAATCTAAGAACATAGGTGAAAATAACCAAATAAATTACTACTCTGTTTTCCCATGTTAGATTACTGGATAACAACAGGATCAGTGAAATTGCACCAAGAATATTTGATGGTCTACAAAGTCTTCAATTATTGTAAGTACTCATGTCATCAGTTTCAATCAGTCAGCATCAAGCAACCGATTTCTCTTGACTGAAGTTACATCTCATGACAAATATAGATGCATACCTGCCAACCATTCCGATTTTGGCGGAATTATTACGATTTTTTAACCCTAACTCCCTAGACAACAAAGCCAGTTGGAGGATTTTGAAGGATTTTTATTGTTATAGTACAATGCCTAGGGAGTTAGGGTTAATGTAGATTCCGAATTACGAATTTGTGTCATTAAATTCCGATTTTCCGATATTCTCAATATAAAATAAAGGCTGGAGCAGAGGTTAATATGCACCCACTGATCGTAACGTAAAATTGAACATGCTTGCACGCACGCGCTCAGTTATCACGCGTTAATCAATGTAAAACGTAATGCCTGCCCCGCACGCGTTCGTTTTACCGTACCACTAAACCGTCAATATCGCGTACATAGACTTAACACGCGCCTTGGACGGGTTAGTGGTATGGTAAAAATAATCACGCCCCACACACACGGTTTCCAAGATCGGTGTCGCAGCGCTCTCGCTCGTATCGCTATAATATGCACAGGATAGGAAGCCTTGATTTTTGTGGTGGTAATATCCGGTCACCGATGCAGTTCGGCGATATGTGTTGTTTTATTCACTTTACATTGGATTGTTGTTAGTAATTGTAGCTTTAAACGTGTGAGTAAAGTTAATCGTTTTTATCAATAAGCCAGATATGATCAAAAAAATTCTATACAATACATTACAATGTATCGTCCATATACGTAATTCGCCGCACTCGTGAAATGACGCACTTACCTTTGGCTTAGCATTTCTCGGAAAACTTACAAAACTATGGCGTATTACTGGTTGCATAAACTTATCTAAGTCATACTTGTTACAAAAATTAAAATCAAAGTGAAATTATATGGTTTACTGGAAAGTTAGTGCTTGTGAATTTGGAAAAAGTTGTTTAACCACTGATTTTACTAGATACAAATAGTAAGGGATTTACATGACCTCAAATTTTTTTTTTCACGAACTTCTGTGATTTTATTTTTCTGTGCCGTCAACGAGCTATTGTCTGTGGAAACCAAAAGATATGAATGCTTTGCATTTGCAATGATTTTTTAAAGAAATACTGATCCTCAAAATGGACACATTCCTTATAGAAGAAGTGAACGAAGACTACTTAATTCGTTGTTGTTTATTTCGTTGGTAGTGGAAAATTACGGAGAAAATGAAACATTAATATCATGGTTTTGAAAAGAAATCTTTTATTTGACAAAATGTTAACAGAATTTTTACACATTTCAAAGTTTTTAAAGTACTTTTTGCAAATTTTTTTAACCACCTTCCATTTTATTGGTCTTTCAAGAATATTGATTAAAAGTTTTGAGAGCTTCTCCAAATTATACCATTTTATTTTAAAAATCTAAAACAATATTTTTATTTTCAAGATTAAAAACAATTTTACAACCATCTGGAATAAGATGAAACATGATTCAACTGTTTTTCTTCTTGGGTACATTTTCTGTGCCCCCATCAACTTTAACAGTTTGGGGGTGAGTCATTATACCAACATCAATTTTTTGATGACCACAATTCTGTGCGTCTCAAAAAAACGGCATTTTACAAGAGAATCCTTCACTGAAACAAACTGAAACACCAAACTGCTAATTTTATTTGTAAGTTTCTGTCCAGTTGATTATAAAACCTTAGGTGCGTCATTTAGGGTAAATTGAGGATATGCCTTGACTTATGCCTACTTTAAATTAAACTTGACAAAACTATAAATAAAATGGTTCTTACAAACAAAACCCTGCAGTGCAAGCTTCACCCAGGTAAATAGTTTCTTAAAGTATTTTATTGGACAGCAGGTTAAGAGCTCTATTCCAAGTCCTCAGTTATTGTGTAAATAAATAAAAAAGCTCAGCGAAGCTTTTAAAAACACATAGGCCAACTGTAAAGATGCCTTAGAATTATCCTGGCTACAGTCTGTTCAAAGTATTTTAAAAGAAAAAGAAACAAGACAACCCGCAACCAAAAAGACACAATTTCTGGGTCACAAGTTCACATCAAAGAACTGTCTGCCACTGTGGAATGTTGAATGTATCAATTTGGGATTAGAGCCAAGACAAGAGATGTGGCTATTGTTCAGTTGACAATGAATGACAGGTTGTGGTTTTACACTCCCAAACCAGGTGACATTAACCTCTGGGATCTAGTTCTTGGCTGGTTTCCAAGACGTGGGTACCCCGCTCCAGTGGCACACCCAGGATTTGATTGGGGGCGGCGCGCGCGCGCGCGCGCGCTCGCTCGCTCGCTCAAAATATTTTTATTTGAAATCCAATATGGGGGAGAGACTAGACATGGCTGACCCAAACCATAACCGCTGGCGCGGCTGCAGCCATGTCCCTAGTCGTGCTCGTCAGTGAACCTACGGCACATTTTAAATGTTTCCTGGTGGTTTCTAGTCATAAAAAGAAGACATGGCATGATTCGGACTCGTAGGGTTTTACCTTCCATATAATTTCCTCCTCTTGATGTCAAGAACTTGAGCTTGTTTCGTCTGCAAGATTTCTATAGCTAAATACTTTCATTGCGTGGACGTAAAGTTTGTGATCATTCCGGGCGGAGCTAAAATTTTTTCAAACACGAATTTGGCGGCAAAACCAAATCCCAATATTATCCAATCGCTGTTTGCTAAAAGAGTGTCACATAATTTTTGTAAATTAAAACCCAATCCTGGGCCATTGTGTACAAACTGGAAAGGAGTTGATTATAATGCGGGCGTGTTTAAATTTTACGAGTAACCTCAACGACAGTCAACGACCTCAACAAGAGAAACGGACAACAGAAAATGAAAATAAAATTAAGTAAAGCTGCTCCCTGATCCAGGGTGCACCATGGCAGGGGGGGGGGAGAATGTGTAAAAATGCTTGTTATATATACTGGTGGCCCTTCAAGCTTACATGCACATGCATACGCAACGCCGTAAAATATAATAGTGAGTGGAATAAATGGAAAACTTTTGGAGGGGAGCTTGAGTCTCCTGAGTCCCCATCCCTTGTACCACTGCCCTATACTCCTTGCCGAACTCCTCTGTAGACAAGACTTGGGCTCAGATTTTGCTCTCTTTCCTGGCTCCTTTAAAAAAAATAATAAAACATCAGCGGGCATAAGGGGGGCTCGAGCCCCCCCAAGCCCCGCTCATCTGGTTTTTGCCGTGTGGCAGGGAACCAGTGTCAATGTGTTTAACGTTGAATGTCATAAATAGATCGCGGCAGGCCACATAGTTGCAAATGCGGCGCATCAAACACATTCTCGTGAAAAGAAACAAAGTTGCAGGCCAATTAAAATTTATCAATAAAGCTTCCTACAAGATGAAATAAATCACTCCGCGGCAACAAATTATTGTTCACAATTAGTTCTGGAACTGAACAAAGGAAATTTTGTGGCGTTTTTTTTTTTTCCACCATGGAATAAATTATAGCATATCGATAGCGTATCGGCCGATTTATAGCATTCAAACATTCAACTGAGCTGCTCAGAAGAGGCAAGCAAGCCACTTCTTCAGGCCTTAGAGCTTAGGAGCCCATAAATTTTAATGCTAAAATAGGTAAGAGCATTATTATTTTTATTTATTTATTTATTTTTTGCGGGGGTGCTCAGATATCAAACATAGAAAGACCTCACATGTACTTCATTTGTCATTATGCAGTCAAGATTCATGAGTCATTCATGATTGACTCATGACTCTTGAATCAACGAAAATTATATCTGAAATATTGGTCATAAATGTTTTGCAAAAATGTTCCAAAATAAGGCTCAGATTGCACCAGAGAGCATCTAAAACCCCTGAGCTTCCAGGGCCCTTAAGCAGGCCCTGGAACCCAGCCGTGAGGGACTTCGCGCTCGTCATGTGCACTTTGCGCACATAATTTCACAGCCCCCGCTTCACTCATTCTGAATTTCTGCCCTTTCATGTTGGCAGGTATGTAGATTAATTCCGAAGTTCGTGTTTGCCGATTGAAATACAATCTATTTCAAATTGACCATTATTCAAAATGATGTCATACGGGAAATAAGTCATGTCAATTTATAGATGTTGTTCCATTGATCATCCCCACAAGGTGTCATGAACATTGTCTGACAATCAGAGAAAAATACAAGGGACACTATTTCCCCTCCCCTGGCAATGAGATCGAAACAAAGCACAGGCCCTATGGGGTTAATAATTATTCAACAATTAAAAATAACAAATTTCTCTCTCAGTGCCACGAAAAATGAGAAATTATTGTGCACTAGGCCCTTTTGGTACAAGTCAAAATGGATCTATAATCATTTGACGCATTTAATATCAAATATCAGAATTCAACTTATTTAATGTTTAAAGACTCAACAACATGATGTGAAAATATGACTTCATTTTTTTTCTTCAAATTCTATTGTAGTCAAGCACAAAATGAATTTGATGGAACCATGCTTCATTATACTGTACCTGGATATGTTTTTGAAAAACTCTCAGCTTCACTAAAGATAAAGCCAGTGTGAAAAAGTGCAACAAATGTTTAACCCAATATATTTGACGTGAAATTAAAGGAGCAGTGCTTATAATCGCTATGTACCAATTGCCTCATAGAACTTAGAAGGATTGGTTTTTAAGTATCCATGCTGGGACTTTTCAAAAATGTTTCTCAATACCAACAATATTAAGCATCAAGTAAACAACATTATTATTATATAAGTTGGTGAAATTCTTGCGTCGGGAGATAAACAATTGATTTAATTTT